>JALPQD010000033.1:10015432-10509652 GCA_023101885.1 Typhlomys cinereus | reverse complement strand
TCTTTGTGAATTTCTGTGGTCCAGCGTGCACTGTGGAGGAGAGAGGCAGCACACTACTACGGGTGGAAGAAGCCCTGTGGAAAGGCACTCAGATTTAAATAAAAAGGAGCAGAGAGTAGGAGATAAAGGATCTCAGGAATGATTGCCCTGGTTGTTCATCTGACAAAAAGGAACATTTTATATTTCATAAAAATTTACTCTAAAAATGATGCTGGGGATCAGCCCCGGGAACTTGCACACGCCGGGTATGTTCCACGGCTGCCTTCATCCCCAGTGCAATGTTTTATCTGGAGCCTGCTGAGCAAAGCTTATACCTTGCAAGAATGTGTGTCAGAAAAATCAAACCTGAATCCCACCAAGCATCTAACAATTTATAAGCCATCACTGAGAAAAGGAAATGAGGTAAGTGATCCGACAGGAAGGCAATTAGTTAGAACCAGACTGTGGGAACCCTGTGGGATAGAGCGGCCCAGTTTCTTCAACAATAAGTTGCAAAGAAAATAAAAAATTCAAGAGCCAAGGCTAAAGGCTAGAAGAGTTTTAAGATATACACCAACCAGTTGTCATAAATATCTTATCTGAACAAACTGTAAAATAAAGTTTGAGAAAACCAGAAAAATTTAAACACTGACCTGATTAGGGAGTTACTTATTTTAAGTATGATAATGATATTGCATTATATTTTTGAAAGAAGCCTTATCTTTTAGAAATGCATATTGAAATAGAGATAACATGATATTAAGGGCTTGCTTCAAAAATAGCACAGTAGATGTGGATGAAAGCAAGTGGTTAATTTGTTATAGGTGAACCAAAACTAACCAAAATCTGCTGGTTATGGCTTGACTGACTTGATGCCTCTAATTTTTGGTTATAAATGAAATGTTGTTAATAATAACAATAGTAACAACAAAAGACTAGAAAAGAAAAAGTCACTGGACTGGTCAAAGTACACTCATGGCAGGCAGAGGTAGACTCAACACCAAGCAGATGAAACTCAGGCTTCAGTTTGAGCATTTGTATTCGTAACTTCTTAAAGGTTCCTCAGACATGAAATATTAGGCCTCCAGACCAAAATGATGATTTATTTATTATTTATTTATTTATTGGGGGGTCAATGATATGGATCAAACATGGGGCTTTGTGGGTGCTAAGTGGGAAAAAAAAGCTATTTAGTTACATTGCTAGTCCTTTGAAGTTGAGACATGGTCTCACTAGGTAGCCAAGACTGGCTTCAAGCCTGTGATTCTCCTGACTCAGCTGGGATTATAGGCAACTTTCAGAGTGATTTACAAAGTACTTTGAAATGAAAAATTTTAAATTTACCCAAAGGTAGACATACTCGAATGACTCTTACCATACTTTGCCTCATTCAAGACATCAGAAATTTTGTGTCTCCCTGCTTCTCCTCCTTCCTTCCCCTCCCCCTATTGATTCTAAGCAAGAAATATCCAGTGAATGTCCAAAATATGAAATAAAGTCATGAAGGAATTGCATCCTTGTTCCATCAAATGTTAGTTCCAGTCACACTTTCCTTCTCTGTCGTGGAGAGAGCTGTATGGTAACATTGACTAAGGCCGACCTTTTGTGGAATGTAATTGTGCTTGTAAAGCTAAAGTAGTTGTATTTATCAATGACCACTAAAGGGGAATGAATAAAATATGAGTATGTTCACTAAAAGAAGAGCTTACTTGACTTGTAAACAAGACAGCATTTGCTTTTGTTTCCTAGTATTCTGCCTTTAGCAGTGACCTTTAGCTTCTAGCCCTGCCATTCTGTAATGATGCGACATTTTATGTATGCTTTGCATATGGTGTAGACTCCTCTCTATAGACTAGAATTCATATTCTATGCAGTATGCTAAGTATGTTTCAGGAGTTGTGAGGCATCACAAGGTCAAGAAACCAAACAAGGGAATGCAGCTTGCATACAGCAGCTCAGGCTGCCTTAACCAATACCCAACTGGGTGGCTTAAAACAACAATTTATTTTCTCTCAGTTCTGCATACTGGTAGTCCAACATCAAGATGCTGACAAACTTTGTCTTGCCTTTGGACGCACTATTGATTTCAGGAGGTAGGACAAAATTGATTGTCTTTGCACCTAGTGAATCCAAAGAAGTGTTTGATTGGACTGCTTCCTGGAACAAAAGGGCTTTCTTTTATATTCTGTGCCACTAGTACTAGGAGGAACCCAGGGTCTCTGCATGAGGCACTCTACCATAGAGCCACATCTCCAGATTGCAAGCCCCAGATTGCAAGCTCTTGCTGTGGTCCCATGGTCTTTTTAAAGAGACAGAGCCCCATTTTTCTGATCTAATTTAAATTTAATTTCTTTTCAAAAGTTCTATCTCCAAATACATAATAGAGTTAGAACTTCAACACATGAATTCTGTGTGGGCATATCTTAGTGCATGGCATGTATACATGTACAGCCCCAGCCACATCCTTGTGGTTAAAAAGTAGCAACAGAGGAATACTAGTCGGATTTTAAGCGAGTAGATCTTTAAAGACCTGATTAAATACAATGCATATTGTCCAGGAGTGAACTGACTTGTAAAAGCGACAGGTAGGAACTTGTATTTTTTTCTAGGTATATGTATTTTTAGGGGAGTGAATAAATGTGTACAGAATACTGAAAAGGAGACATTGGACCTGGAAGGAATCTCAAGAAGTCGTCAGGTTCAGTGGCTGAGGACAAAGCACTGATGGGAACCATGATGTCAGAGGGAGGTGTGGCAACTGCATCCTGAAGCTGCTGGGATGCTGATGTTGCAGAGGAAGGGCTGATTAGAGGTGGATGACATTCACGTGAGCATGGCAGGGTCTGGGGGGCAGTCATATGCCTCAGGTCATTTGCGAAGATGGGTACAATGAAGAATAGCAAATGAAAGCAAAGAGAACCATGCAGGGGTAGGAATTCAAAGGGTTCTCTGGGGCTATAGCTTTAAGTTAGTTGCCTCGTATTCATGAAGCCCAGCGTTCAATTCCCAGAACTGAATATACCGGCATGGTGGCATATACTTATAATCCTAGCATTTGGGAAGTAGGTCAAGAGTTTGAGGTCATTTTTAGTAATATAGCAAGTTGGAATCTAGGTTGGGCTACATGAGACCTTGGCTCAAAAACAGATGAACAAAAAGAGTCTTCCTGAATGTTTTGACCTGCCCGTCTAACCAAATGAACTGCAGTTCTGATAAGCTGGAGATGCAGATATCCTGACAGTTACCCTTTCCTTTGCCTAGAGGTGAGGTTAGGGATTCTCTAACTGTTCGAAGTGGGGACAAACACTGACCTATGCCTTACCTAATCCACAGAGGTGCTATGACCTCTTAGAGTTTCTGTGATAGCAGACGAGAGTCCAAACCCAGCCAATCTCTGAACCTATAAAAGCAGAAGAGCCCCACCCCCTTGAACATACTGCCAGCTTCAAGAGACACTGATTAGTTCACCTCTTGGAACAAATGGGGGGATTCCCAACAGGTGTCAAGAAAATGACTTTCTAAAGCACGCATGAGAATGTTTGTCCCAGACTACCCAAGGTTTAGAAATTAACACAACAGATTGAGAAATCCTTAACTTCTCAAGCCTATTTGTTTCTTTTTCAGTTTCTTAATGTTAGATGGAATTCCCCTTGCTGATAAATTAGAATTTCGAATTGTGGAAAGGAATATTTCACTATTATTCAAAAAAATGACATGTAATTGACAAGAACTTTGGAGGGGCTGAACTTCTATGCCACTTTGAAGCTGAAAAGTCACCTTTCCACTCTGCCATAGGTACTGGGAAAGGCACGAGAGTTGGTCAGGGATGACAGTTTATTGTTCACAGTTAGATTATCAGACAAACACTCGGCATGTCTTTTAACATGTATGCTGGTTTCCTAGGTCTCAAAAGTGTGATAGAAGATGGCTATATTACGTCCACCTACATAGTGTTCTGCATTTTAGTAGAGGAATCCTGAGCTTAGGGCATTGGTATCTACCCTTTCTTCTAGGGGTACAAAGTAGCTCCACCTACAAAGCAGATGCACCTGCCCTTGACTCTAGAGTATGTATCACTATTTTTTTCTTTGTCATTTTTCATGTGTATGTGTAACAGATGGATAAATATATATTTGCATGTGTGTGCACATGTGTGGAGGCCTGAAGGTGGTATCAGGAATCATCCTTGATCTCTCTCCTACCTTATCCTTTTAAGACAGACTTTCTCATCAAGCTGAGAGCTCACTGATAGGGTTAGTTTTGTTAGCCAGCTTGGTCTGGGGATTTCCAGTCTCCACCTTCTGATTTATAGGTGCGCTGTCACACCCGCCCGGCATTTTATGTGGGATCTGAAGATCCAAACTCTGGTCTTTCTGTTTATGTATCAAGTGCTTTATCTGTTAAACCATCTTCATAGCTCAAGATACAACTACGATTCAAGTTTGCTTACTATGAAAACACCCTTCAAAAAGAGTCTAGAGACAACAGTAGCCATGCCTCTGCTGATGGTGCACAGATATGCAAGAAGCTGAGGGGGCTGGGTCTCATAATGGTGTATCATTATGAGCCTGTGGGCTGGAGGTTGGACAAGCCTCAAGGTCTGTACCACCTCCCAGTAGTGCCTTGCTAAGTACCAAGTCTTTAGCATGTGACCTTTAGGGAATATCTCATACCTGAGCCAGAGCAGCCTTGAATTTCTCTGCAGGCCCCATCTGAAGCTTCCTTTTCTGTATCTTTGCCTTTTATCCATTTCTTCTGCTGTGTCTTTGCTATAGAGTATGTAATATTAGGGTAGATTAGCTCCAAACAGCAGAAAGGAGTGGTAGAATGCTTCTGGGAAGGGACAAGGCTCTTACCTGTTGCAAAATGTCATGATCTGGGCTGAAGAGGCCTCTGGGGAAAAGCTGCCATGCAGAAGGCCCTTGATGGAATGGGGCAGAATTGTTCTTGTCATTGTCATCCAGGGGATATGCAATTGCCTGCCATAAAGTCTCATCAGCCCTGCCAGGTGAGTGAGGAAAGGTAAAGATTTGTGGTCCCACTCTGACTAAAGCTATTATTTCAAAATTCCCTTGGCAATGCATTATTGTCCCTTTGAAGATTTCAATTTACCTGTAGTAGGTTTGCTTTCTTTCTTTCTGCTGGTAGAGAATATTTGACTTGTTTTATTCTTTTGGGTTCATTTTCAGAGGACTGAAACTATCATAACTCTATCATAACTCCCGAAAAAGCCCAAACGCTAACCGTTGTCTTCCTGGTGCATGCAATCTCCTTCGGGGATTCGTGCGGTGATGTTGTTTGGAGTGTGTAACAGTTTGAATATGGATGACTCAATTATGAGTCCACACGCGGCTGATAAACCTGCGAAGAATATAAAAGATGCCAAAGGCTGATAGACACACTAAGTATTGTGAAGTTTTCCTTTTTAACATGCTTGGTGATACAAGGTACACGGATTTTTTTTTTTTTTTCCAACCAGTGTTCACTGACTACCGCTGAAGGCATGGACAGGGCTGGGAATGGCACTGCCCAGTCTGCCTTTTTATTTTTGCTTTTTCTCAGAGCTTGAAATCTGCTGTGAAGACAAGGTCTGCTCACAGGCGGTGTGGCCAGCACTCAGTCATTGGGTCACAAAGTCGGGCCAATTCTCCTCTTTACTGTCGTCTAACTTCCCACAAGCAATTGACTGCCAAGCTTCTCAAGCCTATTTATAAACTGCTTCTCAGATTTACTTTCTTCTCCTTACCTGACTGAGGCTGGTCTCATAGAGACTGCTTTCTATAATTGCCCAGACTATAGCATTCTCCTCCAGCCAGTCTCCAAGCGAGTCACATATTCACAAGTCACAATACAAGAGGTTTCTGCATTGGGTAACACATGTCTCTTTATGGAAATTTCCTTTCCAGTTCTTCATTGTGTCCAGAAGACACCCAAACTCCTCAGCACGCGATTCCTATTTGTTAGTTGCTATCTGGAGATGGCCACACATTTGTCCATTCATGTGCCTCTGTTATTACTCTCATTTTTCTTTATAATTCAATGTACCCCTTTTTGCCAAATAAAATAGAATTGAGCTTTGATAATATATCAAAGGTCAATACTACTTCTTCAGTGTGACCAGTCAATGGTTACAGATCCTATTTCTGGTTGTCTATAGGATTTTGTTTCTTTATTGTCAATCAAACAATATTTCAAAATAATTCATTACCAAGCAATAGCTTAACTGCCAAGAATGCAAAGGTAAGAATCATCCTGCCCTCAAGAGGCTTAGCACAATAGAGAAATGAACTTGAATGTTAACATATACAATGAGAGAATATAATGACTATAACAAATGTATATACAAATGCATGTGTGTGTATGCATGTATGTGTGTGTGTGTGTGTGTGTGTGTGAGAAACAGAGAGAGAGAGAGAGAGAGAGAGAGAGAGAGAGAGAGAGAGATATCCAGGGAAGAAACTCCAGGTCCTGGAGGGGAGCTCCATAGATACGGCATTTGAGTTGGAGCTCAGTGGATGGCTAGGGTTACCTGGAAGACAAGTGGAGCAGGAAGTTTCTGGCAGAAGAAAGGGCACCTGAAGAAGCACTGAGCAGAGACAAAGCTAAGTGCACTGGGAATGCAAGTTGGTGGAGTGGTCGAACCATTCTGGCTGGAAATGGGCCACTGGTAAGGCTTGAGGATGGTTGCAGATGCTAAAGCAGAGGCCACGTGGCTCCTTTTGGAGACAATGCAAGAGGGTCCTGCATTGGATGACATGCTCAGATTATATTCCAGCATCAAGAGGTTAAAGAAGATATATGTTTAAAAATGTCGGTAAGTCAAGTTTGGATTGGGATTTAACAAAGTTGCTGAGCACTTGCTTAGTTAGTATAAGGCCTTGGTTTGGTCCTTAGCATAGAAAATAATAAAAACACAGATAGTGAGGCCTGTTGAATCCATTTTTAACCTAAGTTTCACTCCCCCAAATGATAAGCAGCTTCTGAGAGACAGGACCATGATACAAATTTATACATCCTCTTTCCCTTTTTTCACTTTTTCTTTCTTAACTGGTACTTGGTATAAAAAAGTACTTAAGGTATTACCTAGAATGAGCAAGACCCTTGGCCAGTCCTTAAGAATACACAGAGAGACAGAGAAAGAGAGAGAGAGATAGTGCTTAAGGTATACATAATACATATTGCATAAATAATTTTGGAGGTTTTCTTTTTATTATATATTTATTAATTTGGGAGAGAGAGAAAGAGAGGTAAAGAGAGATGAGAGTAGAGAGGAAGAAAGATAGAGGACAAGTGTGCATTCATGCCATGGTACACAGAGCACAACTTTCAAAAGTCAGTTCTCGCCTTCTACCATGTGTGTTTCTGGGGATTAAACTCAGGTAGCCAGGCTTTCAAGCAGACACCCCATCTCCTGAGCTATCTCACTGGCCCTTTAAGATATGTATTTAAGTGTTGTTAAATTTTGACTGGAAAAATAATGGGAAAAGTATTCTAAATCTATTACCACAAGAACTACATTTATCATATTTTAACCATGTAGCTCTTCATTGTATTTTTGAGCCCACCTAAGACACGGGACATGGCAATATACATATACACACTCAGATCCTCCATTTTTCATAGAAAGCACTGCTTTGTCTCATCAATTTATGAAAGCTGCAAGCTGCAATAACCATCACCCTGGCAAGAGGTGACCATCAGTGTAATAGTAGCATTAATGTCAAGGGGGGGGGGTTAAGCCAACAGCTTTTTGATTAGATTTAAGAAGCACTTTTTTTTTTCAACAGATATCACATTCCTGGTATTGTAAACTCATGAAAAAGGAGAAAAAGGCCTCAAAGAGGTGCAAGTCATTATGGTTAAGCTATAAAAACACTGTATGAAATTGCCTTTCAAGTATTTGCCATTAAATTAGAGGAGTACTTAGCACTTAACCAAAAAGCTTCCTTTTGCAAAAGAAGAACACACCTGGCAAAAAGGGCAGAAAATAAAGGATGGAAGACAACTCAGTCCTGAATAGACATCCAAACCATTCACCCACCTCAGGGCCTTGGAAACTTTGTATAAAAGGAAGCATAAGACTGTAAGAACTGGAAGGGCAGGAGTATGGCCAGACATTAGCTTCTGGACGTGAAGGAGCTGCTGTATCCATGAACACGCAGCATATATATTTCCATAAGACCTATGTGTGATTTGTCCTACCAACATGCCACCATGACAGAGTAGAGAGAACTCAAGTAGCCCCACACCCCCTGAGAAACTGATGAAGGTCAACTCTGATCAGTGGGGGAGATACCTTCCTCAGCGGTGTGCCCACTGATAGATGATTCCATCCATACTCCAGCAAGTACACAGGTATATGCCACCAGATGTAACCCAGTGGACCATCCATGAAAAAACAAAAAGGAGGGAGACTATCAGGGAAGAGGAAGGAAGAACGGTTGTAGAGGGAAGGGAAGGGAAGGGAAGGGAAGGGGAGGAGAAGGGAAGATGGAACTGGGGATTAGGGTATGAGATTATCATAACCTGCATGAAACAATAAAAGAATAATTTAAAATATAAAATAAAATAAAAAATGAAAGCACTGTTGCTAGATTCCTGGGCCTGATCTAGGACTCGATTCGGGAGCTGATAGGCCCAACACAAACTCCTAGCAATACTAAATGCTGCCAATCCAGTGCTATTCTTTGGGTGGTACTTTTCTATGTATTGTAATACTAAACTCAACATGAACAACACTAATCCACGCTACTTGCTGAGTTGAAAGGCATTTTGAGACAGTATCTAGATTAAATGTCATTTTGAGCTATCACTCAAGGCTATTTCAGCGTAGTATTCATTCAGTGAAAGCAGACAACTGGTTTTATGTCCTACTACTTACAGGAATAGGACTCTTTGTCAATCTTACACAGTCCATGACAGGATATTAACCATGCTATCCTATACATATTAAACAATGTACATCCTTTCAAACTACAAGAGTCAGTGTCATAGGATCAAGATAACTTATCAATTAGGCTCTAATACTTGAACTCTAAGCTGCATTTCTTATCTTTCTGCATGACTGTCAATCAGCAAACTTGGTCTAATTCACAAGTTGAACTTTATCATAGATATGTATGAATAGGAAAAGCATAGTGTTTATAAGGTCATTACTATCTATATTTTCAAGCATTCACTTGATGACATATATACCCCCTGCAGAAAAAAGAAAACTGTATGTATTTTCAATGGACACAGTTTATTAGTCCTAAATTATTACTTGATAAAGTTCATTTTAAAAGTTTGTTTTTACTTTTTAAATTTTATTTTAATTTTGAAAGTAAGAAATTAATAGCAATGATATCAAATAGAATAATTATGATATAGTAAGTTATTTAAAACTTATGAATCATTTATTTCTAGAATTTTCCATTTAACATTTTTGAATTATGGTTGATCACAGGTAGCTGAAACCATGGACAGACATAGCATGAATAAGAGGTACCATTCTATCATTCTTTTTAAGCTAATGACTTACTAACCTAAAACTATTAAGCCTTCTAATTGTCAACTTGATTGGATTGATAAACACCTAGGAGATCTGTAAACACTTCTGGGTGTTTGTGATGATTTTCTCACAGACAATTAGGCCACAAGGGCTCTCTGCTCAATCAATGGAATAGCTTAGTGAGCTAGTTCTAACATGAGGCCTTATGGAGCAGTGGTGAAAAGAATGAGGTGAGCCTAGTGTTGGAGTTCCTTCCTGCTGGACTCTCCCCCTGTATTTCACAGCTCAATTGCAGGTGAATATCAAGCCTAGTGTCTTGAGCAACTGTAGATTATTAGCACACGGTAATACTTCACACATCACATATTCAAGTCATCTCTAACTAAACTGCTGCCTAACCCCAAGGCTGCTTGCCTTGCAGTGTCACGTGGTCCAGGCCCATGTTCCTATCCACAGGCGTCTCACCGGCTATGGCCTCCAGGAGTGATGTGGGAGCTCGACTCGGCTGCTTGGGACCCTGGAAGCAGACAGATGCTTCTACATTAAACTTAGCAGCATCAAGGCACCTTCTAAAGCACTGTAGTGACGAGGTGGTCGCAACCTGAGTTGATATACTTTTCAGCAGCTTGGGTTGACATAATGTCCAGATCAGATTTCTGACTTCATGTCAGAAATGAGGATTGCCTCATTTGCATAGGGGCAGCCTTGGGTATCTATCTAAATATACATTGGCAAGCCAGGTAAGCACAGTTTGGGAAAGTACATGAAGATTCTTGTTCATTGTCACAGTAAGAATGTTTTAAAGCATATTTGGTTCACAGGCCAAGCTAACTCCATTTTTGTTTCATACCACATTTATTTTTATGTCCCATTATTCAGGTACACGGTGAAGACCTGACCCCTTAGAATTTCCTCTTCACATTCTTGTAGTTCTTACAACCTGAACTACTTACATACAATCATGAAATGACATGCATGTGTGTTGATACAGGGTCTCATCGTGCAACTCAGGCTGGCTTCAAATTTGCAATCTCCTATCTCAGCCTCCTGAGTGCTGAGATTACAGACATATGCCATCACGCACAGCTCAGTTTACATTTTTGTTTAATGCTTCATGGGTGGACATTCTGTCACTTGACTGAAGCATAAACTGCCTTAGGTCAGGGGCTCTGCTGTGAAGTGCTATTTGGATTCTAGGATTGCACATAATTTTTAAAAAGGATATGTTAATTATATGTATATATATAAATAAATTCATAACATATGCTGAGACTTTCTACACAGATACATCCACAAATCTGAAAATAATTTATTATTAGGCCATGTGTCTTATTTTTTTAACTTTAAAATATGCTACTATTTTTATATGTGCTAAAAGAAACACAGTGTGGTACTTAAAACACCAAACATTTGTTGAGTTCTGATTGTGTACTGGACACTTTTTCTAATGCTTTTCCAAATAATAATTTCTTTAACTCTCCTGAAACCCACAGATGTGTGTTTTCCCCATTCTACAACTAAGGAAACCAAAGCATAGAGAGGCAAAGTCATTGCCAAAGTTAGACAGCCAGATTTCAGGCAGCTGGGGCCTGGTGTCCAAAGGTTTACCCACAGCACACATTGCAATACATTCATGGAAATGAGTGCAATGCCAATAGTGTGAGGAATAAATGACAGAACTATAATTAGAACCAAAAGAAGAGATGATGGAGACAGCAGATTTATGCCACAGAGGTGATGGTATGGAACGTGTCCTTTGTATAATGAAGGTGCTGCATCTAATGAACTCAGGAGAAAGGAGAGTTCATTGTCTGTAGGGTCCATTTTTAGATCTTTATCACAGAGATTACAAAGAAATATAAAGCCTTCAATCTGTTTACTGTACACGTGGCAAGTCTGGTCTGAATTATTAAAGTTGTTGTTTCTGGGGTTGAAGCAATGGCTCAGGGGTTAAAATCTTTGCCTCATAAGCAAAAGAACCTGAGTTTGAACCTTCAGATCCCTCAGATAAAAATATGGCAGCAGCCTGTACTTTCTGTTTTGTAATGTGGAGCTTGGGAAAACCCAGTACAAAGCAATAAGGAAGTAGAGAAATCCAAGATGATTCCTGAAGTTACCCTTGGGTCTCCACAGGCACACACATTCAAGTACCCTCTGGTACACACACACACACACACACACACACACACACACACACACACACACGCGCGCAAGTATTTCATCTTTTCTACTTCAATGGCTAAAAATTCTCCTTAGGCGGGCTTAAGTTCTTTGGATATTTTTAGAGGCCAGAGTTTTTCTTTTGGCTCTGGAAACCAATTTTGTTCCCCAGCTGCCATGTGGAGTAGTCCTGTTCAGTCCTTTGCACCCTCACCCATCAAAATAAAATGCCTAATTATCGGCTCTGTAGAATCCCAGAGGTATCTGTCTCCAGGCTACTGCAGGAGCTGTAAAACCTTCTCAGAGAGAGGAACCTTTTCTTTATTTAAATCTTCAGGTCTTATAATGGAGTCTCCCCACTTTAATTGCCTGCAGCCTTTTGATAGATGGGATGAAGTGCTACAATTCAACTTATCCCAAGAAGATTTCTGAAGGGAACAGCAGAAAGGAATATTATCTCTAAGGGAGCAGCAGAAGGGAATTTTATCTCTAAGAAAAGCTCTTTAAACATCAAGTCTTTTTAGTATTTGACTTCTGGTATGAGAAGCAAATTCCAAGGTGAACAGAGAAGAAGTGTGCATTTTTACATCCTCTCCTGTGAGGATGCAAAGCCAAACTTTTAAGGATTACAGTGGATGCCTCCTTCCAATACTGTCTTCTTTTAAAAAAATTTTTTTAATTATTTATTCAATTGTGCATATGTGTGCATATGTGTGTGTGTGTGTAGAACCACGGGCGAATTCAGGAACCGCCAACCTCCACCTCCTCGTTTACTCTGCCCCGGGATTCACAGGCTCCGCCCTACCAGGACCAGAAACGCAGGCCGCCCCTGCTTCCGCCCAGCGTCTATACGTGGGGTCTGGGATCCAAATTCAGGACCTTCCGCCTGCAAGGCGGAGGCTTAACCCCTGAGCCACCTCTCCAGCCCCCAATACTGTCTTCTTAAGGGAAAATTTTGAACCCCTTTTTAAAGCCCAGATTGGCCTTGAACCAGTATTAGCTGAGGCTGGCCTTTAATTTCTGATTTTTAAATGATAGACATAGACCATCTAGTTGCCTTCGAAGGATTCAGCCTCCTTACTTCCCCCTGCTGCTTCTTTCAGGGTATCTGGCAGTTGCCTTCCTCCTACTTGCAGATGAATGCAAGCCCAGCCTATCTTCCCACTACCAGCACCCAAACACTTTTAAATTGTAGACAGTCTTTATCAGTATCTTCCTGATGACAACACACGCTAAGCGATGTCACAAGAACCACTGCTAGGCCAAATGAAGGCTCATGTGACCCTAAGGATCTATGTTCTGAAAACTCATACTTCTTAAATAGTCACCTAATGTCAGCTTCTTTTATCAATGAACCTCATCTTTTTCTTTTTTGTGAGAACACTAGTTCTCTTCCTTTATCTCTCAAGTGCCAGAAGTGTATGTATGTGCACCATATCCAGCTAGAAACTATTCTTTTTAAAAATGCAGTGTGTGTGTGTGTGTGTGTGTGTGTGTGTGTGTGTGTGTGTGTGTGTGTGTGTGTATCAGAAGACACTTGAATGTGTGTGCCTGTGGAGGCTTAAGGGACACTGGGAAGCATCCTGGACTTTGCTCCATGCTCTGCCTTCTAGAGCCAGAGTTACATGTCCCCTGCCATACCTGCCCAGCATTTTGATGTGGGATCTGGGATTTCAAACTTATGTTTGAGAGACAAAGGTTTTAAATCCTGAGCCATCTCCCCATCACTAGAAACTATCTCAATAATATATACAATATACATGTATTTACAAAGCAAATTCATGCTTATTTGAATTAACTCTAAGGTTAACCATACAGAGCATGTATATCATTATACAGAGCATGTAAAACTTGTGCATACACTGAAATTCAGTGGAAGAAGTTAAATAGTAAATATGGTGTGATTTTTCCCTTATCAGTGGGGGAAATTATGGAGTGGGCCCTTCATTTACCCTTTGAGATATAAAAATGTAAAGATCCACAGATTTCTAATGTGAGTGATCCAAGGAAGGCTCTGTGGTCATCGCCGAGAGGTGGATCTTGGTGAAGGAGGGGAAGAGGGCCTCTGAATTATCTCGAAGCTCCACTGCAGGTACCACCTATCTGATGTACATGTCCTTCCCTGACTTCCTCCAGAGGTGGCAGTTAGAAGGAGGTGCTACAGTGTGGATCTTGATAGTCCTTCACAAGTCCAAATATTAAAAACTACCAGCCCGTGATAATATTGGAAAATGACCTTTAGATGGCAGGACTTAATGGGAGGAAGTTAGGCCACTGGGACATATCCTTGCAGGGGCTACTGGGGCCTTGGTACTTTCCTGTCACTCTTTGCTTCCTGGCTGCCACAATGCAGACAGGCTTCTGTTCCCCCATGATGTCCCACCAGATCCAAGACTGAAGGCCAATGCTATACAATGAAATCTGTAGGTCCAAGTAAAACAGTTCTCTTTGCAGGTATCCTTTCCACAGAAGCAGAAAGCTATCCAATATAGGCCTGCTACATATGGAACGGGAATTTCAGATCATTAATGGTTCAAGCTTAAGTGCTGACTCCTAGATCTCCTTTCCTAAGTGACCTCAGACTTACTAGCTTATGTATTTCCACATCTATGACGAAGCATGGACTCTTTCAGAACTACAAACCATGTCCGTTTAAAATTTAGACCAGTAGCTGAAGATGCACACCTTGTCTCAAAAGCAGTCTTAGTGTAGTCTTAGTTGCACATTGAAGTAACACTGAAAACTTTAAAAAGTACTAAATCCCAGTTCCTCCATGCCTTCAGATGTGCCGTCAGTGTGACGGTTAAAGTTGACTGTCAACATCTCTAGATGTTAGTGAGGACATTTCTGGAAGTGACTACACTCTGAGGTTTAAACCTATCCATGGTTCATTCTACTGATGGCTTATAATATGATGGCACCACTGTGTGGTGGAGAAAGGTAGGAGGTGGGCCAAGTTGCAGGAAGTGGGACCCTGGGGTATGCCCTTGTGGCTACCTAAAGCTGGCTTTTTCCTCTACTATCTTTCCTCTTTTCTGGTTAGCCATGAAGTAAGCAGTTACTCTCTGCCACGTTTCCACCACGATGATGTTCTTCCCAAGCTCGTGGGGCTAAGAAATCATGGATTATACCCTCTGGAATCATGTGCCAAAATGAACAATTCCTCCTTTTAAGTTGCTCTACCAAGTATTTTGTTATAGCAACAATAAACACAACTAATACATTTGGTGGGACCTAGACATATATATACTTGCAATCCCCCAATGGTTGTGATGGTAAGAATGACTTCTGTGAAGTCCTGCTGAGAGAGCTCCCTCCCTATGCACTGACTGCTGCTGGTACACCTGCAGATTGCAGTCATGGGGGCATTCTAGAGGGGACAATGAGTTCGAAATTATCGAATGGTTACAATGAAAGACACTGGTCCAACAACAAGACTGTCATAGGTATTACTCTGGTTACTGTGTTACAAGGATGCTTAATACCTGACACCTGGGGATTTCCAGCTCCATTACAAAGCACTTGCCCATGTGACACCTTTCATTGCCCTCACACACTTGACTCCCTTGAAGGCAGACAGAAGAGGTATCATTAGGTGTCTCTTTTGTAAGCAATGAAAGGAAGCTGTGAGAGGTTGAATGATAAATCCAAGATCTTAGCTTAGTAACTAGAAACCAGAGTTTGGATTGCCATTGCATTGTAGCAAGTTGGGACTATGACACATTACAATCTCAGGATCTAAGGACACACTATGAATCCTACCAATAGGGCTAATCCTTGAACTACAAAGAAGATGAAATGAAATAAATGATGTTACAGAGAATGCAGCGCAAATATAAATTGTTACTGCCATTATCAATTAATTAATCAGAGACAGAAAGCATCAGGAATTGTGACTTTGCAAGGCTTTTCCATCTTTTTTTGGTTCGGTCTCTTCAGTGACTGACCACACAGGCTACAGAACTGACCTCAGCTGACTGGGCTTCCTGAGGTCAGAGAAGTAGCTGAAGGGAGACACTGAGTCTATTTTGGTTTGCAGTCTCCTCTTCATTGCTGCATTCAGGAATTTTCTGGCTCATAATAGTACCTAGACATGTCCTTAACTCTCCTCTAAGTCTGTGACAAGCCCTGTTACCTCATTTTGGCTGTCTGGAGCTATTTCGGAGGGCCAGGATTAGCCGGGTGGGGTACTTGATCAAAAATCACTTGGGCAACTCTTCTCGGCTCCACACTGGCCTCTTGTCTCTGAGTGCAGACCTGGGTTAGCAGAGCCACTGCTGGGGTTTGTAGGAGGTAAAAACAGGGCAAGGGGGTGGGGAAATGAGAGTTCTGAAAGAATTGAGTTCCTTCAATTCACTGTTGCTGAACACGACCATATTTAGATACAGATGTAAAGATAGTTCTGATATAGGTCATTTACTTATTTTTTACTTTTTAATGTTTCATGCATTAACAGTGATCTTATATTTTCACACCTTAATCCCCAATCCTGTTCCCCTTCTCCTCCCATTACATTTTCCTCCCCTGCCAAATTCCCTTCTACCTTCAAGGTTTTTTGTATGTGTGGCTCGTTGAGTTTCCTCTGGTCTGCCCCTGACGACTCCTGAACATCTGCTGGAGCTTGAGCCTCCATCAGTGGGCGCACGCTTGGGGAAAGCATCTTTCATTTCCTCTCCATCAAGTGCTAGACTGCATCATTAGACCTCATCAGTGTCTCAGGGAGGCACGGAGTCTCTTGAAATCTTCCCCTTTCTGTGATGAGATGTTGATAGGACAGTTCCCATGCAGTTCTTGTGGACATATATGTGGCTGCAGTAGTTCATGGCTACAACAGCCCAGTCATTTTATACCCACTTCTTACTTAGCACTGTCAAGTTCCACTGTTTTTCTGTAATTCTCCCCAACGCAATGTTCTACACATGACAGCTTTTGGAGGAGTAACGTGAGGAATTTTGTCTATGATGCTCATGCATTTATGTGTTCAGATAAGAGACATTTATTCAGTTTTGACTTTACAGCATACATTGCTAGGGCTGAGAAAATATAGTCCTCATTGTCAAGGGATAACATTGAATGGGAAACAGAAGTGAACCCACAATTAAAAACAATATAAATGCTCTGATGGTAGGGCATGTGTCCTCTGGGGCACAAGCAAGAGGACCAGGGGTCAGGAAATGGGAATGTCTGGGCAGTTTTTCTGGGCAAAGAGGAGATGGCAAGGAGAAAGGCCCATGAGGAAGATGGGTGCAGGCAGAAGGAGAGGTATATGGGCGCAGACAGCTATAGCACGAGGCTGGCACGCAGAAAGCAAGGAAGACTAACCCCGCGCTCAGCACTGTGTCCTGTTCCTCCTCCTCCCTCTGTAGTTCATAAGTGAAATGTAAATGAAATGCAAGAGAGAATAAAAGCATGGAATACTCAGTGAAGGTGAGTTGTTTTGTGGAACTTATCTTTCAATTTGAGATATCTAGTTGAAATATATATATATATATATATATATATATATACACACACATACACACACACATTCGACTATATCTATCAGCTACATGTGTGTCTATCTGCTTCTATGTTTGAGTTTAAAATACATTTGGGATACTCTTTGGTAGATCAGAAGTGCTGTGGAAGAGTGTTTTCCAGAGAAAGCATGTGTCCAGGTTTTCATCTAAGCAAATTACTTTGGCCAGTGTGTAGGAATGGTTTGAGAGGGCTGGAATTTAATACAATGACAAGGGCTGGGGCAGCCGTCTTGTACACTAAGAAGACCATGTTGGAATTGGCAGGTTCGTGAGACAGAAGGAACATGGGTCCTTCAAGGTTATGGATCTGCTAAACTAGTCTTATATTGCCTACTCACACTCTGAAATGAGAAATAAACCCCAAGTCTTACTTAAGTCACTGTTATGTGGACTGTAACGGCAGGTTAGCCACCATCTATGACTATTGTCCCTGAGACCAGTGCTAACCTTGCCTCTTGGATTACCTTTCTGGGTTATCCCCTCTACTAAGTGGAGGCTGCTGCTGGGTTCTAACCAATAGACTCTGTAGAGGATTTACTTCTGTGCATAGATTGCTTTGGCTTCTTGCCTTTGTCTTATTAGAAAGTCTTGTTCCTTGTTAGCTCCGGAAAACAGGCTGTCAGGTTATAAGTTGCCCCATAAAGAGGCTCACAGAGCAAGGAACTGATGGCAGCTTTGGCCAGCAGTCAACACAGATATCTGCCAAATATCACCAGAAGGAAACAGGGCAAGTTTTCAAACTGAAAGCAAAGGATGCTAGCGAGTAACACAAAACATCTGAAAGTATAATTAAAACTCACACAGTAGAATCAGTGCACAGCAGAATTCAGAACATCCTGCTACTGAAGTGTGGTGGATAAATCACTGGCTTTTAGTAATAGTTTTACTATTATAATATAATATAATAATAATACATATAATATATAATAATATAATATAATATAATAATGGTAACCACGAAGTAAAAATCTATGGTAGATAAACAAAGCTAAAAAGGAATCAAAGTGCCACCTGAGAAAACTACTTAAAAATAAAGGAAGACTAAGAAAGAAGAAAAGAACAAAGGATCTACAAGACAAGTAAATGGAAGTGGGAAGTCTTTAATAACTTTGAATAGAAATGGAAATGCATGAATTGTAAATGTTTTTAGCAATTAAAATGAACATTTTGATTATTTTGTGTACATCAACATGGATAAATCTAAAAAGCACAACATTCAACAAAAAGAAAAGGCAATATTAAGAAAGTATTGCATTATAGCATTTATAAAAGTCTGACAACATGCAAAACAAATATTATAGGATGCCTATATACAGCAAACAGTACATAATGCTTATAACAAAATCAAATAATCTTCAGAAATGAATTCCCAAAGAAATGTCAATATCAAGATGAAGTGGGTACCAGAATTATGTTTTGACTTTTTTCCAATTTATTTTGATTTTTAATATTGTTTCTAATTATTTGAGAAAAAGAATGCATGCATCCATGTCATGTGAGTGGAGGACAGAGGCCTACTTTTGGAAGTCAGTCTTTTCTTTTACCAGGTTTTTGAGCAGGCACCTTACTGATTGAGCTATATCCCTAACCCCTGTTTTGAACTTGTATTTTTTTCTTTGTGGCACTGGGAATTGAACCCAGAATTCATAATTAGACAAGTGCTCTATTATTGAGGTCTGCAGCCCATTTTCATGTTTTGAATGCTAAAACCTTAAGTGCTTATCTATCATGAAGGTATAAATCTTGGTACAGATAATAAGGAAGAGACACATGTATTGGCCACATGCCTATAATCCCAGCATTGGGAGGTGGAGGTAGGAGAAATCAGGAATTCATATCAGGAATAGTGAATTCGAGGCCTGTCTGGAATACATGAGATCCTATCTCATAAAAACAATGTGGCAAGGACATAATATCCACTTAATACAACAGCAATAGCTTCTCCATTAGGGCCCATGACTTCCCAGCCATAGGTTTTTGTCCTGGCTCACAGTATCAAATATAGTTTTCCTTCTGTGGGACAGAAAGCAGCTGGTTTCACCCATGGAATCATGCCACTGTTGTGCTAGTTGGTATATATTGCTTGATATGTTGGTAGTATAGCACACAGGGCCCATAACTGAGTAGTTACTGATTGTTACTGTCAGTGAAAATCCTTCTACAGTAGCCTGAAAGTACTGTAAAAGCTAGCCAGAGGAAGCTTCCAGCTCATTCCCAGCTTTATTTCACTATATCCTATAAATAAAATGTATGGTGTATTCAGTAATACATTTACCATTTAGTACTGGTGCACAATGAACAGCAGTGGCAAATACCTGTATTGGAGGGAGGGAGTGCACGAAGGTCCCCCTGGCCAACAACTTACAAGGAAGTAGCCCATCACTGGGATTGACATTTTCATTTAATAACTTAATGGCTTCTGGGCACTCTTTCGTTCTTGTAGAGCACCTTCATTCAAACACATTAACTTTTGTTTTAACAATTCATTCTTTCTTTCAATTAACCTTATCCCTATAGAGTTGCAAAGTAGGCAGGAATACCACTGGACTAGGTTTTCCCAAGTCAAGTTCTGGATATCAGGGATTGTGAAATGAGTGCCTCTGGTACTGTCAGTTCTCTAGGAGCACCTGCACACAACACTGAGTTGGGTGAGGCCCTTGATGGTAGCCTTATGTGATAGTCAATCCTGCCTGTCAACTTGACACACCTGGCATCAACTAAGATCAACTGAGACACCTAAGAGAGTATCTGGACAATACAAAGACCTGCCAGCTCTAGATCCAATTGGAACCTCCCTAGATCATATTGGAACCTCCCAATAGCAGACCAGATAAAAAGAACCATAGAACAGGAGACTGGGAAGAAGAGAGACTCTCCAGGAATCCTCCAGCCTGCAGTCATCACCCACTAGCCTACTGGATGTCTGCTGTGACTTAGTCTGCCTCCAGCCTGAGCCACCAGCCATGTCACCTCTGCCATGAAAGTCTATTTCTCCTCTCTGGAACTATAAATTGAATAAGTCTCCCTTTCTCCGTTAAGATGATTGACTTTGAATGCTTCCTCACAACAATAATCAAGAGTAACCATTACACCTTACATATTACTTGCTTGCATGGAAATGTTTGCAAGAAGTCTGTGACAGTGTTCCCACAGGGAGGTTATATTTGTATCCCTCACTCACAGGTGTAGGCTCTATGTACATACTTGCCAAACCCATATGGGATAGGTAAATGTATGTACTTGTTCAATCTTAGAGCTATCCACCATGGCCATAACGGAGAACAAGCCTGTGTGAATGCTTGAAATATCAAATGTTTATGGGAATACTGGAAGCTTTAGCTACTTTCCAACCGATGTTGGCTCCATTGTAGTTAGAGTTTATGTGAGCCCAGTGAGCAGTTTCCAGGGGTCCTGAGGGCGGATGGCTTGCATTTTAGTAAGGGAATCTGCTTCTTGGTTTCTAGAATACTGTTCTGTATTTCCTTCCATGTGTGTTTTTCCCATAGTGGCCAATTCAGTACCTGTCAACTTTCCTTTTCCCATTATGAAGTGAACTCTGAATGCAGATCAATTGTCAGTACAGACTGTCACGGGCCAAGTCTTACGAGCTTCTGCCAGCCATACCACTCTTTAACTCAACCCACCTGGATCCTTTTCCATTCTCTCTCCAGCGACATGGTGTCTGTGCACATTCATATGCTACAGCCATCACTCACTTCATCATTCCTCATGTTTGCCATCAGTATATGAGGCATCTACAAGAACGGGCAGCATCTCTCTGGTTCTGTTCTCTAGTTTGAATGTCAATTCAACTAATAGGGAAAGCTCAGTCGAGACTGGTCCCCGAAGAGCTTGTGTGGTGGTGGCGACAGGGGTTTTAGACACCATGTCTAGCTACTGTGAATATACATGTCGCTTCTGCATGGTTTGACTTTGAATTACCCTAGAAAGAAACATAGTCAGAAGATCTTTGATCCAACCCTTACTTGGATAAGCTGTTTTTATTATTTTTAAGTAGAACCAATGATGGGTTCTGCCTATTGTAAGGTTTTATATATAACCAACAATTGCGTTTCAATGCCTTATACTAAATTTCTGTTGCTTTCCATGATTGGTACTGATACTATTTGTTCAGGCAGTTTTTGCTATAGTTCCTAGCTGTAGTCTTCTGAGCTTCTAGTAACTTTCAATAGGGCACTGGGATCACACAGCTGCTTATCCTGTCCTGTAAAGATCTTAGCGTGCTCAAAAGTCTCCAGTTTTTTGGTCCCAATTCCACACAGAATAGCTTTTATCAAATTGTAGAAAGGCAGGTAACTTGAGAAGGGTAGGATAAGAAATATACTAGCACTCTAAGGTTTCCCCAAACATCGACAGCTATTTTATATCCACATCCACAGTGTATTACAGAATTTTCTCAATAACCTTGTGGGTGTCACACTGTCTTACTAGACCATATCCTCCCAAGAATTGTACGCTACCCTGTCCTGACAGATTGATTTCCCATCTCTGTTCCTTAATGCACTTGTATGTCTTTTGAATGCTATTCCAAATCTTTGAAATACTCTGAGGTGGTGTTATATAGCATCAATATAATGAAACATTACATCACAGAGGCCAGGAATAACAAGAAAGGTTCTAGGTCACCATCCCAAATAGTGGAGCTGCGAAAGTAACGTTGGATATATGGAAGGTGAACTTCATCCATTCTAAGTTAATTGAACCGGTCTTGGAACTTGACAACTAAAGGGATTCTAAAGAAGGCATCAGCAAGGTCCAGCATGGCATGGAAAGATCCCATCACCTGTTTTTATTGTTTTGTCAAAAGAGCAATATTGGGTACAGCAGCATGATGGTAATCACTATTTCATTCATGTTTCTATAGTCCATGATCATTCTCTATGAGCCTTCTGGCTTCTTTTCTGGTTTTGGGTGGGACAAATAACCTGTAATTCTTTTAATTTCTTAGTAGTTTCTATAATTGTCATATTTCCCAGGAAGCTTGTACTGCTTGATATTTACTACCTCCAAATGTGATATGAAGGATATATGCCAGCAGCATATTCTATCCCACTATGTTTTCTGACAGGGGAGAAATATAAACAGATCATGACCCACATGGCACTCAACAGAACCTAGGTCCTCGATGAACTAAGCTTTCAGGGGATAACTTATCACCCCTAAGCCAAGTTTAATCTTCTCCACTGTATCGTTCTATCTCTTTAGTCATCCACTGTCACCCATTGTCACTGGTTTTAGGGGGATGACATGAATCAAGGTACATTTGTATCTATTGTTCAATAGAGTTCTAGTATTTTATACAGTAAAAGAAGATCAATAATCTGCAATTCACCACGTGGCCTCCATTGCTTGTATAGCCCTCACTTGCAAGCAGTCTTGGTCACCTCCTCAGGTAAACCTTCCAAAAATTCACACATACTGAATCTGCCTTTCTGTCAGTTTTTTCCCTAGGGACTTGAGCTCCATACAAATCTTGTCATGCTTGCTTTCCAGAGATTTGGATATGCCACCATCATTACCTATCCCCAGTCTAAAAGGTTCAAATCCACCAGAGACTCTCTTGTTTCATAAAGATCATGACCCATTATGGGGTCCAGCAAAACACTGAAATCCCACCTTAGTGCCAAAGTCTTGCTAAATCAAGTATTTTCTTAATTCTCATGTCAAATCTGGTGAACTGGGCCTTAAACACCACACTGCTTGTTGCATATTCAATTAGTTCCCTCAATAATATCCATTCTTCCTCTATTGTTCTTTAGTTCTTGCTATTCATGGGATCTCAGTCACTGAGAGCCAAGTCTAAGTCAGTCCATGAATGACTGACTTCTCTTGTATTGCCTCAGATTATGCAGTCTTTGTCTTAAGGAGGGATGCAGTCATGCTGTTCAGTTTCTCTATTTCTGTAACACCCATGACTGATCTAACCACCCACCTCTTTTTCCCACAACCACAAGCCAGGTTCTGAGTTCACTTATTTTAAAGTCTTTCCTAGTTCAAGCATTTCAGAGACAGAATACTCCGTGATTGCCAGTTTCCTGTATGGCTCAATATTAAGGTCCCCATGTTTACCTGGAATCTTGGGTGTCCCCTTCTTCTGCATTAAAAGTTAGAACTGAGGTGTATCTTTTGTCTTGGTCTTTCTCTTATTATTGCCTAATTCTTACCATGGATTCCAAATGGAGGTGTTATGTGTTCATGGGGGGGCTGTTTGTTAGCATAGATATAATTTTTACTCTTACCTGCCCAGCCCCTGAACATAAGAAATGGCAAACCAGTACCCTCATCTCACTTTTTTTCTGTGCACTTTGCTTGCCAATTCAGAGGCTAGTGCAGAGATAGCTGTAATTTATCCTTATGTAGGCAAATTCTTCCTGGCAGATACAAAGATGACACAACCAAGGACATAGTCTACTTATGAACTTGTCCTATATTCACTACTTCAGGTACTACAATATATTCTATAGTCCATAAGCCACTTGGGGAGCATCTCTGTTCTCATATGGTGGATCCCATTCATGGAAGAGGCATGCCACCCTATATAGAGGAAGACAGGCGTCTGGGCTTCCTCCCAAAGACACTGCACCTTTCCCTGGAGCAGCCTCAGCCGAGTATGTAATCACTCACAGAGGAACAGTGCAACTGTTACTATTGCAAGAAGGCATGTCAGCCCATACCACATGGGAAAGGAGGGCCACTCAGGATTGCTCCTGCAGGTTACACTCTCAAACAGTTTAATTTCAGCAGCACATATCAACCACAGCAGGGACTATGCAACTGCTCTTTCCAAACTCACTTTTGGCTGTTTCCTCTTTGTTTAGGAACCAAGTATTGCATTATTTTTTTTCCTGAGGAGACATGAATCACTATCTTTTCACCCCAGACACAGCACTAATGACAGACCGAAGAAATGACTGCACCTAAGTCTAGCTTGGTGGACCAATGAGTTTAACTAGAGTTACTTTCAGGGACATGAGAGAGGTATTACTTACAGGGCCAAGGGCATTTTTTTAAAAATTTTTTTTATTATTATTATTTATTCAACTGTGTGCATATGCGTGTGTATGTGCGCGCGCACGCCTGTGTGTCTGTGTATGTGTAGAACCACGGACGAATTCGCGAACCACCATGGACGCCTCCACCTCCTTCTGCCCCGGGATTCACAGGCTCCGCCCTACCAGGACCAGAAGCGCAGGCCGCCCTCGCTTCCGCCTGGCATCTATATGTGGGATCTAGGATCCGAACTCAGGACCTTCCGCCTGCAAGGCGGAGGCTTAACCCCTGAGCCACCTCTCTAGCCCCGGCCAAGGGCATCTTAAGGGAGCACTGTTGAACACATAACACCTCCAACGATTATCAGTCACTTATCTCTCCACAGGGAGAGGCAGGACATCCATGTGCGCTAATTTGTGAGCTATAGGAACCCTCTTACTCTCCAATAAAGGAATAATAGTGGGTCCATTTTGTAAGGACTCATGTGAGTAATCATAGTTGCTATAATTTCAAGATTGAAATGGCCACGAGTAATGTAATTGTACTGATAGACTGTCGTGTACTGTTTGAGTTCACTGAGAAGTAATTTCTGGAAGAAGGGTTGTTCCCCAGCACTTCAGACTCAAGCAAGTTTATGTCCAAAGTCTACAAAAGCCTGTCCTGGGTTGGACTGACTTCCTAACAGTATAAAGAAGAGAAAAGAGAAAAAAAAAACCAGCAAACAATTAAGGGTTTTAAAAACATTGTGTCCTTGAAAACGATAGAACATAAACCATTTCCAACAGATGTTACTATTGTTTCTCAAATGATATAAAAATTCCTGTGGTGGGAAAGGCTAGTCTGAAGATACTCCATGGAGAGAATGCTTGGTTTGCCCACACCTCTCAATGGGAACTCCAGCTGCCTCCCTCCCTGGGGTTTCTTTAGTTCATTTCTGTTGGATGACTACGAACCCCCGATTTGATAAAGTTACTTCTGCTTGCTCTTAAGTACTCCAAACATCTCTGCTGGATATTGGGCCACCTGACTTGAAGAGGTTTTGTTACCTAGCAGATACTTCTACCTACTCTTTTGCTTGCTATATACTTAATAACCTCACTCATTCAAAATTGAAAACACAGCTATCATAGATCATTTCTAGACCATGTAGAACACACCACGTACAACACGCCTGAATGTTATATAGTCTTAAAATTTCCTCTGCTAAACCAATTAGTCCATAACTTCTGAATTCAAACTCACTTAAATTTCAGAGCACAGGCAGACCATAGACAATGCTTTGCCTGAATTTGACATGGATGACTTCTATCTCAGTTCCCAATAAGTTCTTTCTTGTTCATCTCCTGAAACTTCATGACCCCGGCCTTCACTGTCCACATTTCTATTAGCATCCTAGTTTTTTGCATGTATGGCCCATCAAGCTCTGCTTACAACATTCTAGACTTTCTGTAGCCTGAAGATCCAAACTTTTTCACATTTCAGTTCCAAACACTTATGAACCATAGATCAGGTTTATCACAGCGATTAGTCCATTCTGGGCACCCATTTTCGGTATTAGCTACTTTTCTTGCTGCTGGTACAGAATACCTGACAAAACAACTTGAAGGAAGAATTTATTTTGGTTCAATTTCCTGGGGACATAGGGTGAGAAGAGAAAGGCAGCACGACTGTGTGGTGGCTGGAGCTTGTGTAGCTTACTCACTTCTTGGAGGCTGACCAAGAAACAGAGCTCTCAGGCCAGGATGGGGGTACACAAAGTGGGGGAGGGGTTCATTTATAACTCCGTAGTCCCACCCCTACAGTTCTACAAGGCCCCTGAAATGGTGCCATCGGCTGATGACCAAGTGTTGAAACATATGAGCCTATGGGAGACATTTCACACTTGAAGTGGTGCTTTGGAAAGAAAGGACTGCTCAAATTCTTTACTGCTAGGGAGGATTTTTCAAAATGTGAAGCTCGAGGTGAGACCAAAGGAAGGAGAGAAGCTGCCTGGCAAGCAAGAGGACACAATATTAAGAACAGGATGATGCACAGTTTGCTTCAATAGTAAGTCATTTAGGAGGAATTCACCCAAATGACAATTATGACTTTGTATTACAAAGACCTAAAATGTACATAGAAGCAGGAGATAAGAAAAGGGGGGGGGTAGAGGGAGGGAGAGGACTGGGGTACCTATTGAGCTTGTATGATTGGGAAAAAAAAGAGACGCCATTTCTTTTTAACATAAATCCTTTCCAGAGCTACCTAGAGAGAGAGAGGAGAAGAAAGGAAATAGAATTTCCCCCCAAGCCCATTCCTCTAAAATCTCTCTAGCTGGAGTGGAGCAGGACAACAGAGCATCAGGAAAGTACAGGATTTCCAGGGTGGGAGAGACCCCTGGAGTGGCTGGGAGACTAGCTGCACGGTTCCTTTTTTCCCATTGAGATGAGAAATACTGTGATTGGGGTTGCTTGCACAACACAGCCTTCTATGAATAGAAAACTTGATCTCAAGCTGCTTTTCCTCTGTGACACACCACCTACATCATTCCACGCTTCAGTGGATATATCAGAAAGTGACATGCTTTTCAGTTCATTGGAAGATCCTCTGTATGTCGCTAAAGAGGAAACTCTTGCCAACATCTGTCTGAGTAATTCACATTTAGTCGCAGATTCCTTTTCTAAATGGAAGGGACTAAACAAGCAAAAGAAGCATTGTGCATGCATTAGTTTCTAGCACAGTGACTGTCACATTCAGGGAAAATGCTGCTACTGCAGCCCCCACAGATGACTAGATATTTATTCAGTGAGTTATATACCCACAGATTCCAGCGTAATACATCCATTTGCCAGCCTCAAGTCCTGGTTTTGTGTTAGTATTTTTAAACTAGCAAAAAGAAATGCAAAATCATAAACAAGGAGACTCCTTATAAACTACTGCCAAGAGGTTATTTTGGTATACATAAGAAATATTTGAAATTCCTATGATGTGAAGCAGTTCTATTTACTAGGAATATGTGACTGAATCTTGCTTCTACTGGAGGCAAGAGCAGAAGCATTGTAAGTTCATAAATAAAATAGAGCAAAATTTTCATTTTGACTGGATAGAGCAGAAATGTGAGAATAAGGGTGTAAGCTTAGTCATTGCTTTCTCTTGTCTATTATTTTCTCAGATTACCTGTAAGAAATGGCAGCATCAGAGACATCCTGATGCCATCTTGAACAGCTTTTTAGCTTTGAAAGTCATTCCTCTCTAATCATGGAGTTCCACTCACTCTGAGGTCTGTGGCATACCTTCTTTTTTCTGTCAGCAAATCAGAAAGTGGAGTTTCTACAGTTCTGGGAGTTCATGTGAAGCTTAGCGTTCAGAATGAGCTGGTGGGCAAAGAAGGCTTATCGGCAGTGGTCTCCACACACTGTAGGGTCTGATACCCTACAGTGGTACTTGTCTTCATGTGTTAAATCTCTGTTCTTCCTAATAAATCCAGAGTGACTGTGCATATTAGTCCTGGTCCTCAGGCACTCCTGTCTATTAAAGAAGCGTTCACTCCTCTAAAGTAGAACTTCCTAAGCTTTTTAGATGGACAGCATAGTAGAAAATAAGTTTTACTTTGCAAAGCACCAGGGTGCTTCCAAACAAAGACTTCAGCATAAGGGATTGAGCAAACAGATGCTAGGCGTGACATTTTAAAAAGAAACACAGAAGTAATAGCAGCAAGGGGTAGCTGTGCTTCTACAGCTGCAAATTCAAGAAAGGAGGAGTTTGGACCAGAAGTTTGAGAAGTTGCCCAACAGAGATGGAACTCTAAGATCTGAAAAGGAATACTGCCTGGCTGAGCTGATAACTTTGACCAAGGGAGAAGATACATAATGCAGCTGGTTCTGGAAGCACCATAGAGAACTGGGGCCAGGAAACCTGCTATCAGGTAACAGGCCCCTACTGGGTGGGGGTGATACACATTATCCCTTTCTCAGCCTAGTGCCTTTGCTGTAGCAACTTGGTAGCAGATAACCAAACAGAAGCATGGCTTGCACAACTCTAGCTCTACCCACAGACAGAGAGGGCAGGTTTGAGTCAGGAGCTCCCATATACTTTAACTATGAACATACACTCTGAATTTCCATTGTCTGCTTTCTATTTTACTTTAACCTGCACTGTGCTGTTTATTACACCTGAAATATCAAAGATTGAGGAGAGTGTCAGCACTTGAGAGGATAAGGCAGGAGGATCAACCCAAGATCCAGGCCAGTCTGATCAATACAGCAAGTTCCAGGCCAGCCACAGTTATAGAGTAGTTCTACAAAGCAGGAGTGTTTTACTACATTGATTTTATGACTGCAGCCTGAAAGTGGGTCATGAACCAATGAGGAAAATACTATACTAACGGGACAATAGACCAAGCACTGGAATTCAGTGCTTTTTTTTCTCAACTTAGAACATGACTTGCAAGAAATCCCTCCACTGAATAGGGGCCAGGTTCCCTAAACTCCAGATATATTAAGAGTTTGCAAATATTCTGTATACTTTGAGTGCCCCAGTTTTGCTTTCCACAGTTTCAGTTACTACAGCCAGCAAAGGTCCAAAATGTTAAATGGAAAATTCCAGAGAAAAACAATTTTATAAGTTTTAAATAACTTTATTATAATATAAATATGTTATCTCATTGTTATTGTTAACCTCTTACTAGGTCTAATTTATAAACTAATTTCAATACAAGCTTATTTTTAATTAAGGAAAAAAGCATACATGATTTGGTATTATCTATTGGGGACCTTTAAACATATCTTCCATGTGATGGGTAGCATTATTTGTAAACTGATTCCTAAGAGGCAGGTGTAAAGGCACACCTGAGAGGGATATTGCAGACTGAGGCAGGCTCTGGGCTCAGCATAAAAGTGGGACCATTACTTGGGCTTGCAGATCAAAGACTGTATAAAGAGGGAGAAAGTTGCTGAGAACTAGCAAGCAAGCCTGCATGCATTCATTCCCTCTCTGTTTCTTGACTAGGGATTGTGATATTCCAGTTTTCTCCTGATGCAGTGACTTCTCTATGATGGCCTAAAACTTGGAATCATGAGTTGGAATAAGCCTTTTCTCCCTTAAGGTGTTTTTGTCAGGTACTTTACCACACCAATGAAATGAGTAACTAAAACATTCCCAAAACAAGGGTTGGGTACTATTGTCCTAAGAGGAGGTATGAGAGAAAAGAGTAAAAAAAAAAAAAAATTCCACCAATAGAAACATTTATCACAGAGACTGGAAGATAGGTCAGTTGGTAAAGTACTTGCTGGGCAGGCAGGATGGCCTGAGTTGGTCCCCAGCATCCATATAAAAAGCTGGCATTGGTGGTGTATTTATAATCCAAGCTCTGGGGAAGTGCAGACAGGTGGACACTGGCCAGTCAGCCTAGACTACTTGGTGATTTCCCAGGCGAGTGAGAGATCTTGATTTAAAAAACAAGGTATGGGTCCATGAGATAGCTTAATGGCTAAAGGCAACTGCTTCCAAACCTGAGTTTGTTTCCCCAGAGCACACATGGTGGAAGGAAAGAACTGAGCTAAAAGTTGTCCTCTGACTTGTACATGCATACCATATCTTCTCTCCCTCTTCCACATCTTCTCTCCCTTTCTGTCAAATAAATAAAATATTAAAAAAAAAAACAAGGTAGCTAGTGCTCTGGAATGATACCCAAGGTTGACCTCTGGCATCCATATGCATATGAACACAGGTACATACACATACCCCTGCACCTAAATGTGCACCTAAACACATGTGTCACTCTAAATTTATTGTCCGTATTATAGTATGGTATTATGAAGGAATACCTACAATTTTGGGAATACATAGAAATGCACAGAACAGTTTGTATTTCAGTGAGGAGAAAACACAAAAGCATCTTGACAGTAGGGTTCTGTTGTCAAGTGACAGGAAATCTTTCGAGTAGACCGATATGACTAGGAGCAGAAGTGACTTGAAAGGTTTCACTTAAAGGTTTTAGTTAGCATTTGCAGAACAGGTAGAATTTACACAGTGGAAGCACAAGTGAAGAGAGCAGAAAGCGATAGAAGCAGCAAGGAAGTCCAAGGCCTGCTTGGTGCAGGACCAGCAAGAAAACTAAACATTGACAGAGCTTGTGGTGAAAACCTGAGAAATATGGGGGATAACGTGGATGTGGACAAGTAACCTTGGGAACTATTTTCACATTTAAGAAATTAAGCTGGTGAATAAAGGATAGGCAGAAATCTTGAAGAAAGCCAAAATCACGGGTCACCAAGGAGGATGGACGGTCAGCAACATCAAATACCATAGAGGCCAAAAAGACTGAGAACCCAGGAAAAACGTCTGACTTGGATCACACATGTAAGTCGCTTTAACAAGAGTGCTAGATTACTGTTACTACTTTCACTCTATTTGGGGGTTTTCACAAGTGTTGAACTAATACTCGTATAGCCCAAAATATCCACTGAAAATACAAGCTTCTTGTGGTTCTCATTCCTTCCCAGCTGTTTGTGGCCTTGGAGATGTTTTGCAGCTGTGCTTCAGTAACTTGGGGTCCTCATGACTGCTCACTGTGAGCAGCTGCCTGCTTTCCCTGATGTCACCCACTCTAAAATGGCTTGTCCTCCTAAGATGCTGCTCTGGTTTCTGGCAACCATAACCAAGGAGAACTTTGCCTGTGGATTCTTCTTCACCGCTACAGACTGCACTCCAACCCTGGCCAGCTGCTTTGCAGAGACAAGCGACCGTCACAAGGGAAATCAGATGAGGGATAGATAGATCAGGTGAAGCTCATCCCTACTACAAGAACATGTGTTCAGCTCGTAACAGATAGTATCGATTTCTCTACTAAAGGAGATGCTACATGCTCATTACAGATGCAGAGTTGTGACCAAAGTGCAACGGCGATAGCTCCAAGTGTTGCTTCTGTAAGAATGTCATTATGCTTCAGACTTTGTTCTGGACTTTATGATGTAAAAGCTGCTATTTCTTCTGTATGACAGCAAGATTTATATTGAGTTTTTTTTTTTTTTTTTTTTTTATTAAAAATTTAATTATACATTTTAAAATTTTTTACCAGTTCCCTCCCTCCCCCCTCCCCTTCCCCCAGTGTCTCCCCCCCAATTCCCAGAGAGTCCTTTATTGTGTGCACCTAACTCTCCACTGGGTCCTCCTCTCCGATGACATATAAGGACCCAGTGGCATTTCCATAAGCCCTTTCTCTTGTTCCCCTTAATCATAAGATTACTACTATGGCTGTCAATCCCTTGCCTCCAGGGGTCTCGGTGCCCTTAACAGATGCTAGACTTTATGAGGGCAACAGTGCGCTGGACATTGCGCAGGGCATGCAAAGTTCCATTATGTTTGCTTTGGCCCCAACTATTGTTGAGAATCTTGCAAATCGTTGCTCCTCCCATCCTTTTGCTCTTACAATCTTACCGCCCCCTCTTCCGCAAATGTCCCTGAGCTCCAGGATGGGGAGAGATTAGGCTGTCCTAGTTCTATGTGATTGATATAGAGTCTCTGAAGTTCTGGATTGTGGTTTGTTGATTTTCTTTTGCAGTTTTTCTGCTCCTGCAATTCCCTTCACTCCATTCTGCTGGGCACTGTATGTCACCCCTTGCAGACCTTGATGGAGGCCTATTTTCTCTGCTGTAACATGGTCTCCTCTCTCCTTGTTTCTGGTGTGGCCCTCCTAACCCATCTCTCTTGTTCATAATCCTTGCAATTACTGTGTGACATAGGTTTACTTTTGAGTGTCCCAATGTGGCTGGGCGAGTTTGGTACTAGGAGCCACCTATTAGGGAGTACATACGGTGCTTAATTTTCTGGGTTTGGGATACTTCACTTAATATAATTCTTTCTAATGACATCCATTTCCCAGCAAATTCCAGTAATTCATCATTTTTGATAGCTGAGTAGTACTCCATTGTATAGATGTACCACAGTTTCCTTATCCACTCGTCAACTGTTGGACATTTAGGTTGATTCCATGACTTTGCTATTGTAAACAGTGCTGCTATGAACATGGTCGAGCTTGTGCTATCGAGGCGAACCTCTGCTGCTTGGGGGGTTATTCCCAAAAGTGGGATAGCAGGGTCATATGGCATTTCAATCTTTAATTTCTTCAAGAATCTCCAGACGGCTCGCCAGAGTGGCTGTATGAGCCTGCATTCCCACCAACAATGTAGGAGAGTTCCCCTCTCCCCACATCCTCTCCAGCATTTGTCGTTGTTTGTACTGTGGATTTTTGCCATCCTGACCGGGGTGAGATGATATCTCAGGGAAGTTTTGATTTGCATTTCCCTGATGGCGAAGGAAGTGGAGCATTTTTTAAGATAATTGTTAGACATTTTAATTTCATCCCTGGTAAAGTTTCTTTGAAGTTCCAGGGCCCATTTTTTAATTGGGCCAGTGTTTTCCTTGGAGTTTAATTTTCTAAGTTCTTTGTGCACTCTGGACAGTAGAGCTCTGTCAGATATGTGGTTAGTGAAGATTTTCTCCCATTCTGTGGGTTGCCTTTGAGCTCGTGCGACAATCTCTTTATCTGAACAGAAGCTCTTTAATTTCACAAGATCCCAACTGTTGAGAGTTGGTAGCAGTGACTGTGCCATTGGATGTCTGTTTAGGAAGTGTTGGCCTAGCCCAATCAGCTCGAGGGAGTTCCCTATCCTTTCAACTATGGCTTTTAAAGTCTCTGGCCTGATATCAAGGTCCTTGATCCATTTGGAATTAAGTCTTGTACATGGTGACAAGTACGGGTCCAGCTTTAATCTTCTGCATGTGGAGATCCAGTTTTGCCAGCACCATTTGTTGAAGATGCTGTTCTTTTTCCATTGGATTTTTTGGGCCCCTTTGTCAAAGACCAAATGGCTGTAACTTTGTGGGCTTATATCTGGGTCTTCAATCCTTATCCATTGATCTGTGTGTCTATTTTGGAGCCAGTACCAGGCTGTCTTTATAACTATGGATTTGTAGTATAGACTTAGGTTTGGTATGGTAATACCTCCAGCTGTGTTTTTGTTACTCAGGATTGTTTTTGCTATCCTGGGTCTTTTGTGCCTCCATATGAACTTTGAGATTGTTTGGTCAACTTCTTTGAAGAATTGCTTTGGGATTTTGATTGGTATAGCATTGAATCTGTATATTGCCTTTGGTAGGATGGTCATTTTTACAATGTTGATTCTGCCAATCCAGGAACAAGGGAGGTCTTTCCACCTTCTGGTGTCTTCTGCAATTTCTTTCTTTAGGGTTTTAAAGTTTTCATTGTAAAGGTCTTTTACCTCCTTAGTTAGGTTTATACCAAGGTATTTCATTTTTTTAGGGGTTATAGTAAATGGCATGGTTTCTCTCAAGGCTTTTTCACTTCTTTCATTCTGGGCATATAGGAAGGCCTCTGATTTTTGCACATTTATTTTGTATCCTGCCACCCTGCTGAACTTCTCAATTAGTTCCAGGAGCTTCCTGGTGGAGTTTTTGGGATCACTCAGGTATAAGATCATGTCATCTGCAAATAGAGATAGCTTGACTTCTTCCTTGCCAATTTGAATCCCTCTTATGTCCCTTTCTTGTCTTATGGCTTCGGCTAAGACTTCGAGTACAATATTGAATAGAAGTGGTGAGAGTGGACAGCCTTGTCTTGTTCCTGATCGAAGTGGGAATGCTTCCAATTGTTCCCCATTGAGCATAATCCTTGCTGTGGGCTTGTTGTATACAGCTTTTATTATATTGATAAAAGTTCCTTCCATTCCTACTGTCTCTAGCGTTTTGATCATAAAAGGCTGTTGGATCTTGTCAAAAGCTTTTTCTGCATCTATCAGAGTATCGTGGTCTTGGACTTTGGACGGTTTACATGATGATTAATTAGATGCGTAGTTGAACAACCTTGTGCCGGGGAGAACCTCCTGGTCCCATAGCTCTTTAAATGTTTTTGAATCGATGTCTAGACTTTTGAGACTTTGCATCTGTGTCATCAGGGAGATCGCCTATAGTTTCTTTTTAATGATCTTTTGTTTGGATTACAACGATTATATATTGAGTTTTGATCTAATCTTCTTAAACAATAGATCCCAGGCATTGTCAACAGCCTTCCTACTTGTGTATGTAGAATAGAATAAACCACTCATGGATGTAATAGAAATTTTCATAACAGAAACCATTGTGAAAATAGTCTGACAGTTCATGTACATAACTGTTTAATACATAAATTCCTATGGAATAAGTCAGGTAAAAATGAAGATATCTGAAAAAATTTTGTGTTATGTGTGCGCATACACACTATGTACATATGTAAGGCCAAAGGACAACTTTTTTTTTTTAAACCTATTTTTGACAGGGTCACTTACTGGCTTGGAGCTCACCAAAAAGGCTAGATCCACCTGTCTCTGCTTCCCTAGGACTGGTATTACAATCATGTTGCCACACCTGGACTGGTTCTAGGAATTGAACTCAAGTCTTTGTACTTACAAGTCAAGCCTGTGAGCAAGCTAGCTACTCAGAACCTAAAAAATTGTTTTATTTACTGATATTGGAGTTCTGCTTGAGAAAGGTGCTTTCTCTGTGAAAATACTCTTGTAAACAATTTAGGAATGATAAGTTGTCATGAAGATATGGATTAGGAGATGGAGGTAACAGTACTGTATAAAGAGAAAAAAAGGATGGGAAAGAGACTGGACTAGAGAGATAGTGGATATTTACAAGTTGTGACTTGCTGAAGGATGGAAATGAGTTGGCATATAAAAATTTCATGGGAGGAACTGGAGGACTTTTAATAGACTGCTAATTTTAGTTTTTTTTTTAATGTGTGTATGTTCTTAATTTAAAACCACCTACTCCAACTCTCCAGAAACACATACTATATAAACCAAAGAAAAGGGAATTGCAGGTGAGCTGTAAGGGATTCTAAGTTGCAAAAGAACATAACCAGGAGAGACCCCAAGATTGTGCATAAATCCCCCAGGGACTGTGCAGAGTGTCAGAGAGGATTGGGCCTCCCCATAGAGATGGATAAAAGACTTGAGCCAATTTTGGTAAAATTTCTGTGATAGGGTAACCCTGACAGCCGAGTACCTTGATATTTTCAATATTCTTTTTAAATTTTATTTTCATCTCTTTAAGACAGAGTCTTACTCTGTAGCTCAGGCTGGTTTAGAATTCAGTGTAGCCCAAGATGACCTCAAATTAGAGGCAATTCTTCTCTCTTGGCCTCCTAACTGATGGGATGATAGGTGTGTTGCTGCCACGCCCATCTCATAATTTCTTAAAGGATATTTACTTTTAGAAAGTGTCAAGGCAATTCTCCTTCCCTCTTCCCTATTAAATTCCCAGGGCCTCAATTTCTTCATCTATGAAAGTTGGACACTGGGTCTAGAATATCTCTAAGGGGTCTATAAAAACTTTGATGATACTATTTTGTCTATTTTAAGGCTAATTTACATACTTATTATACAAATACTTACCACTGTAAGTTGTGACAACAGCTGATACTTCTGTAACCCAAATCTTATCAATATCTAATTTTTATCATCACCACAGAAAACAACCTCCTGAGCCAGCCCTCCTTCATGTCCAGCTAACCATTACTTTGACTTTTACCATTATGGATTAAATATTTGATAACTGTTGCTAGGTGCCAGGCTTTCAGACCTCTTTATCAGTCTTGACGAGTATCTCACAAGAACTGAGAGCTACCTCAACTTTGCAGACTAAAACGTTAAGGATCGGAGCAGATATGTAAAATGCCCAGGTCACTGGTTAACTTGAACGCAAAGCACCAGTTTTACAAACCCCGAGAGTTAACTTCAATTTATACTAAATTGAAGGTCCCGAAGAATTCGCAAACGATTATCTAAGAAATATTATTAGTTCCAAACTCGATCGAGCTCAATACCAGCTATAAATTCCAAAACGTGCAGAAAAATCCTGAAGGCCATGCAGAATGGATCCTTGAACCCCATTCCCCATAGAACAGCAGAAACCGGAGGCGAAGGCTGCGCTTTCCATCTGGCTGCAGTCGGCACCCCAGAGCTGGGCGAGGTTTCCCGGGTCACCCAGAGAGGAAGGAGCGGCGACGCCGCGGGCGTTCGGACGCGCGCCCCGGGCATCTCGCTCTGAGCAGCCGGCTGCAGCGCGCCCCCCTGTCGTGGAGACGGGACTAACCCGCCCAGTCGGGTACAGTCCTCGCCAAAGTCACCTCCTCTCAGACCCCTCCCCAGGGAACCCCGATGGACTCGCCAGGCTCCTCCCAGCGCCGACTCAGAACCTCGCGCTCTCCACGTCCCGCCGCGCCGGCTGCCATGACAACCGCGAGCCACCGCCTCTCCACGCACGTCGCGAACTAACGGACACCCGGAGGCCGGAGCCCCGCCCCCATCCACCTGGATCCATCTCACGGACTTCGGACCTGTGGGGCTAGGTAGTGAACCTGAGGGACGGGGCGCGAACCCGGGAGCAGGGTTGGGGTGCTCCACTGGACGGCCACTCCGAGTCTCAGCATCTAGCCGCCTAGTCTATGTGTTGCCGACTCCGGGGGCGCGGGCCGCCAAGGGGGGAGGACAGGCAGCGACGCTTGATTGCTAGCGCCGGCTCGCGGGGCATCCTGGGTTTTGTAGTTCAGGTGGCTTCTCGGGCTCATGGTGGTGATCGGGGCGACTTGGACTCACGAACTACAAATCCCGGCGGTCCTAAGCGCCGGCAAAGATCCTTAAACTTGGAGCGGTCCCAGAGCGTGAATGTGTTCTTTGTCTTGAGGGGGCTGTCGGGTGGTCGTGGAGCTGGGTTCTGTGAGCCGGGACTGAGAAGTGGAGGTGAGCGGTGGGCCTCCCTGTTGCCGTCTGGCGGCTGGCTGTTGGTACTCCTGACCCCGCCCCGCCAGGCCACCGCCTCGCTCTGGCTCGGGGAGGAGCAGCTTCCCCAGCTGCAGAGCCTGGGGCCTTGAGCGCCTCCCACCCTCCCGGGGTGTTGCCTCTGAGTGCGAACCGTATGTATGGCACGTGTTTGATGCGCGACTCGAGAGACCCCAAATTTAGCAAGCCTTGAGCTTTCCCTGACACGCTTATTTATAGGCATTTATGCTTCTTTTAAAGTAGTCCAGAGCTGTTAGCATATTGAACCCATCCATTAGTAAGTACCCAAGGAGTATATACTTTTATATATATTATATATATGTTATATATATAATATTTAAAAGTAAAGCGTGAAAATGGATGAATGATACTGCCGTTATGTCGTGATATCTGGTGTCTTTACCATTTTGCATTTTATCTTTTGAGATTCAGTGTGAAATAATTGCCCACTTCTGCCCTCCACATACTGAACATTGAGCTTCACATACTTTGTTTTGAAGAAAGCTTCAACTTTAAATGGCTAGTAATTTTTAAAGCAGAGTTTTGTTTTCTTAAGTAATATGTAATTTATTATTCCAGTGTTTTTCAGTATTTCCCAGGAGCATGTTTTCAGAATGAAAAAATGCCATGCCCCGCCCCTTTTAGTATTAATGTCATGTTACAGAATACTCTAGTCACAGGAGCTGAGTCAACGCAAGGTGGTAAAGAAGCTGACCTTTGATAACCTTTAAAATTGTTCAGAGAGTTGATAGCATCCTAAAGTCTGGTTATTTTAGGGAGTTAGAAAATTCTTGATAGTGTTGTGTGTGTTTTTATAAATAACTAAAAACAAGACCAGGGACACTAGAACTCTTTTTGTTTCAATGATGTTGACTTCTGTAAATTTTACTTAAAGTAGCAATTTTATAGTTTTGTATAAGGAGTCAAAATGAGTTTAGTAAGAACTCATGTAGTGTAGGGATTTGAATCATTTTAATCATTCACAATTTGTTAGGGATCCAATTGCTGCCAGCTGCTATGTCAAGTGGTAGGAATAAAGAGACAAATGGAAGGTAGCCTGTATTCTGCTTGGGCATGCAGTCATGTTACAACTGTGTGATTTGTGCAAGTTGCCATAGGAACAATATTAATTTCAATGGGAAGAATTCCATGAAAGCTATATATATATTAACTATTTCCTCTTTTTGAAGCTCTCAAAAGAGTATTTTGCATGTGGGTCCTTATTTAACCTTCACAATGAAGATGTGAAGTAGTTACTGTTATTTAGAGATAATGAAATGGGTTTAGAGAGCTTTCCCAAGTCACAGTTGGTGAAGTGTGAATCTGAGACTTCAACTACATTGGCAGTCATGAGCTCAAGCACTAACACCATTCTCCCTCCCACTTAGATCTTGGTTCTGGGTGGTCAGGGAAGTCTTTGGTATGAAGTGACTTTTAACTAAGGTCAGGGAAGTTAAGTAAGTTTTCATTGGAGAGAAGATGAGTAAAATGCATGTTATAAACAAAAATTTGATTTGCAGTTTGAGACAGGGTCTCTTATTCCATTGCCTAGGGTGGCCTCTAACTTGTTATATAGCATTGGACTCCAGGTTTTCCTGCTTCAGCCTTCCAAATGCTGGGATTAGAGGTGTAAGCCATTGTACCTGGCTCAAAGGATAGATTTAGGAATGAGACATTTGCATATGAGGAATCCTTGGTATTTCTAAGTGACAGGATCTCAGAATACTCAGTACAGGAGGAGGTGTTAGATCTTGGTACTATGATTAGAGTTTAGAATTTTGTTTTTAACATTTTTTATTATTTCCGCTCATACAAACTTAGTAGGTACACCGGTTCCCTCCCTCCCTCCCTCCTCCCCCCGACCCCCCTGCTCCCCCTCCCCTCACCCCTCCCTCTCCATCCCCATCCCCCAATGCCTCCCCCCCCCAATCCCCAGAGAATCCTTTAATGTGCATGCCAGACTCTCCTCTGGGCCCTCCTCTCCGATGACAAGGACTCAGTGGCATTTCCCTGAACCCTTTCCTGTGTTCCCCTTAAGCATAGGAACACTACTGTGGCTGTCAATCCCTTGCCTCCAAGGATCTTGGTGCCTTTAGCAAATGCTAAACTTTGTGAGGTCAATAGTGTGTTGGACATTGCGCAGGACATGCAAAGTCCAATTGCTTTGCCCTAACTTGGGTGGAGTATCTTGCAAATCATTGCTCCTCCTATCCTTGTGCTCTTACACTCTTACCGCCCCTTCTTCTGCAAATTTCCCTGAGCTTCAGGATGGGGAGAGATTAGTCTGGCCTAGTACTAGATGGTTGATATAGAGTCTCTGAAGTTCTGGATTGTGGTTTGTTGATTTTCTTTTGCAGTTTTGCTGCTCCTGCAATGCTGCTCTAGAATTTTGTTAATATGGAGCAATGGTTGAAGAGAGTCAGGTAAATCAGTGGTGTGGTTGAGTTTATGTTTCAGTGTGGAGAATGGGCTTAGAGGATAAAGATTAGAATGGTCCAGTAATGAAACAGAGTCTAAACTATTGAAATTACAGAAAGACTTGGGTTTGAGGGATACTTAAGAGTTTGGCCATGAGATGGATTTGGACTCTAAGGAGAATGATGCCTGGGTTTCTAGCTAGAGCTAGATGACTAAGGAATGACACAGTGAAAGCGCTGGAGATGGAGGGCAGGGCAGGCTTTTGTTGTAATGAGAAGATGAAGAAATGTAGTTCAGTCTTGAATGGCCGAATGTGGGATATTCAGCGCTAAAGTTCAGAGAGAGTAGGACTGGATATAGAGTTTTACATGTAGATAAGTAGTTGAAGTTACAGGACTCATTCACTTAGGAGGAATGAGCAGACATGAAAAAGGAAGAGGTTTGAATAAGGAACTTTCTGGAAACGGTGTTGTATATGGTGTGTGTGTATGTATGTATGTGCAGGCACGTGTGTGCCTGTGTATAAGTAGAAGAGTTCACACATGAAGCTGACAAGGTAGGAGGCAGAGAAAAAACTGGAAAAAAAACATAATAAACAATAAAGAGGAGAAAGAAAGAAAAGCAAGATCAGGAAATAGTTCATAGCATCAAATGAAAAGAGGGCAGGTAAGAAAACCCTTGAAAATCATTGTCTAATGGATTTGGTGGCTAGAAATCATTTTAAAACTTTGCATGAGTGAAGAATAATAAGTAAACATGAATTTTAAAAATCTTTGAGGAACTGGTGTACCTATTAAGTTTGTATGAGCAGAAATAATAATAAAAATGTATAAAAAAATCTTTGAAAGCTGCCCGCGGTAGGACATGCTTATAATCCAAGAACTTGGGAAGCTGAAGCAGGAGAATTGCTGGGACTCTTCCTAAACTATACAAACAAAAACAAAACAAATCTTAGTTTTCCATAGTGATGCTTCTACAAAAGAAAAGAAGATAGAATAAGAAGCCTACATGTAATTAAGAGTGAGCATGTAGGGGCTGGAGAGGTGGCTCAGGGGTTAAGCCTCTGCCTTGCAGGCGGAAGGTCCTGAGTTCGGATCCTAGACCCCACATACAGATGCCAGGAAGAAGCGGGGACGGCCTGTGTTTCTGGTCCTGGTAGGACGGAGCCTGTGAATCCCGGGGCAGAATAAACAAGGAGGAGGTGGAGGCGTCCATGGTGGTTCCCGAATTCGCCCCTGGTTCTGCATACACACACATACACATACACACATACACGCGCGCACACGCACAATTGAATAAATAATAAATTAAAAAATTTTTAAAAATATTTAAAAAAAAACAGTGAGCATGTAATGAGTTGTAAATTATTTTCCTATCCTTGGCAGGGCTATTTTGAAGCTATATATTTTTATGTGTAATTATTAAAATATATGTCCTTAAACATTGAGGGGGTCTTTTAAAAAGTGTAACTGTAATGTCTTTATCCTCTTTGACAGTACTTCTGCAATGTAAAATTTCCAGTCATACTTTTTTTTGAAGGAGCTATGAAAAGAAGAAAGAGATGAAGATGTAACTAAATACGGTTTGTAGGATTGATTTTTTTTTTTAAATCAATACGCTATTAGAGAAACAGCCAATGAAACAGAAGGATTGAAAGACATCAGAGGTGAAGCAGAGGTGACAGATCTCTGAAAATTAGGAGAGAAGTCACATTTGACCCTTGTCAGTTAAATGCTAGATGTATTGCTAGATGGCAATGAAAAAGTGAGAATGGACAGAAGTATTTGTAGGTCAAATGGTAGAGAGACAAGCGCTCAAAGCATGTGGTCTATAAAAATCTGGCTTATATAAGAAGAGTGTGGCACTTCAGAATAGCTACTGAGAAGAAGGAACTTGTCCAGGGCAGGTAAGAAAGAATTATTTCACTGAGCTATGTAGAAACTGGGCTTTTCATAGGCAACAAAATATGAGGTGGTGTGATTTCTCCTTAAATTTTGACCTGGTTTTGAGGAGAGAACTTGAAACACGGGGAAATTGGTAGCCAAATGTAAGAGAAAACTTAGGTTAAGAACTAACTGATCACTAGTTTCTTCCTCAACCATTTCAGATTTATCATGTAACTAATAATCAGTCTCTCCTTCCTGCTCTCCTCTCTCTCTCTCTCTCTCTCTACACACACACACACACACACACACATACACACACACACACAAACTTAATAGTAAAATAATTATTTTCCCAACATATGGAGCTATTCTCAGATTAAGACCATGGGCCATCATTTAATGAATGTGCTTGCTTGAAAGATGTCATACTGATCAATGGTCTAATTTTTGTGTGTTGGACAAGTGTCATCGTTGCCCTCTTGAGTAAAAGCAGCTGTGATCACCCCAAGACTCTATCATTGTGAACATTCCATGGAAAGAAGTAGAAAGCTCACAAAGGCCTTCATTAACAGTTAGTTGACAGGGAGAAGACTCTGGTGACATAGCTGACGTTAAGCTGTCCCTGCTTCCGTGAGAAGCCTCAGAAAAATAAGTTAGACTTGGGTGTAACCACTTCTTTGGTCTTTCATTCCCTGTCTGTCCCAGGTGAACAGAATAGATTCCCCAGCAAAAGTCATGCAGCAGCACCTTATTTTCTGTGAGATCACAGGCATTTTTCTACACCTCTCCTCTTTTTCTCATTAAAGGCTTTATTACTCTTTCATATGATTTGGGAAAACCGGACAGGTTAAAAGTGGGTAAATTATGAAATATTCAATAACTGAAAGTATTTCTCATCCCTTTCACTCCGTCCCTTTCTAACCTTGTGGCAGAACTGTCAGTTCTGTCCAGCCAAGAGGCCATGTCCTGTGATTTTACCTTTTACCTGACTGCTCAGGAAATAGATTAGCCAATAATTACTTTAGATAATGATTACTGACTTGATTCTGCAGAATGATTCAGCAGTTACTCTTTTAAGTGAAAGCTCCTTAAATTTTATAAAATGTTATAGTGAATAATAGGAATGTGGTTCTGGCATGTTTTTAATTTTCAAAGAAACATGAAGTTCCAGTAGATGATTTGTGATCCCAATGGCTCTGAAATGTTTCAGTCATGGACTCTATTTCTGGACTCATTTATATTGTAATCTCACTGATATTTAAGCATCTATTTGTAAGCAAAAATACATATATACTTTAATGTGCTTTATTAAATATTTTCCCTTGAAGGATAACCATACTAATTATGCTTTAGAATACCTAGTGAGCATCAGTTATATATATATTTGTATTTGTCAAATGAATTTTAGACATGGAGTTGTAAGCATGGGTTTATGTGGTGCAGTGGATTGAACCAGGACTCTGTGCATTCTAGGTAAGCACACTACCAACTGAGCCGCATCCCTAGCCTCTTAGGAATATTGCTTTTATGGACATTTACTGAAGATCTGTGCTTTGCATTAAGTTCAAGAAACATTGTATTTTTGTGTTGAATCTTGGTACCGAATTTTAGTAGTACACAAATAAGTTCTGTTCCCTCTCTCTTATGTTTTAGTTAATTCTCAGTAACTATCTAGTTGAGGTATATACTTGCTTTTTAAGGAGAGCATTTCTGAAAAAGATGTGGTGTGCTTTATTTTTTTCACAGCCTTCATCCCTTGGCTAAGTTTATTCGCTATATAAAGGGTCCTATTTCTTTGTTCTCATTGATTTCAATCCTGTGATTATCTTTATACTTTTGTACCTTTTTCTGCATGATATTTTTCCCCACCCCTTTTTTTCTTTCTGCTTTCAAGGTGATTTGGCATTAGAGGAAATAAATGAAGAATAAGAGATCAATTTTTTCTTACTTATTAAGATTATTTCTGATAGGGGTATTTAACACATACTTTCTGAAATAAATTTACAATTTCAATAACATTTCCTCTATATTACTATATATTTTTGAAGTCAGTAATTACATTGTCAAGCTCCACATTACTTTAAAAAGTTCCTTATATTATGCATAGATAATTGCTTAGTGGTATAGGTATTTACTCAGTAGTACAGATTAAATGATGAATTGATAAATACAAAATTTCTAAATAAAGTAATATGAAGCAGATGATTTTTAAGAAGTTTTACATCATTTGAAGTATAATAACTTAAAAATAAAAATTTAAATTTATCCTTTAAGAGTTTTATACATGAATACAAGGAATTTCTGTCACTTTCACACATAGTACCAATCCCACCCTCCCTCCTTTTCCCACAAGAACCAAGATTTTCATAGGTAGCTATATTGGAATACATGATGTCATCTTCTATGGAGTCCTTTGATTTTAGAGTGGCTTTGTACCATGAAGGACTGATGATGTGGAGGCACGTGAGATGAGGTCTCTTACTCCTTCCTGTCAGTTGGTGCTCAATAAATGTAGAGTTGTAATTTTTTAAGTGCTCTTACTATTTTTAAGGAGATCACCTCCAAAAACCAATAATGAGAATTTTTAAGTTTTTAACCTGCCCTGGCTTTCTAGCGTACTCCTAGGATTCTCTTGTTCATTTCTTCAGTAAATTACCTCTATTTCTGTCACTAATCAAAATGTAAGATATCAAAACAAACAAACAAAAAATTAATGAGCCAAGAGTGCTCTGAGTTAGTACACCTGGCTCTAATCTAGGTGGTGTTAGCTACTCATCTAAATTCTTTAAAGCCTCAACTGCTTCTATCAAATGGGAGGTGGTTATTTCTGTTTTGTAGTGTTGTGATGATTAAATGAGATAATAGCTAGAAAGCTGTCTTTTTTATTTATTTTCATTCTTTTTTAATGTTGCGTATATGAATACAGTGACATAATATTTTCAGTTTTCACTCTTTAGTCTCAAGTCCCATTCCCTGTCCTTTTTCTATTACAAAACTTCATTTCTTTTCCAGATTCCTTCCTATTTTCAAATCTTTTCACTTGTGCGGTCAATTGTGTTTCTTCTAGTTTGTCTTTGATGACATGTGCCTGACATGTTTCATGCTCCAAGTATCACAGATCAGTGAGTATAATATTGAGGAAGGCATATCAGAAAGCCATTTTTATCACTCTGTCTAGCATAGATGCAGTATTCAATGAATGTTATTATTTTCATGCTAAAACCATATTTATGTATTTAGGATAACATTTAAAGCTACCATTTGAGACAGGGACAGAAGGTACACATTTTCTACCTTTTATAACATTTTAATGACAATAGCAGAATTTAGAGTATATATAGAAATTATTGTGATGATTACTTCTGAGAAACATTTGTGCTTTTAGAACCAAATACTAGATTCTTTATGTTTCATGGGCAGTTATGTTTTGCTTCTGAAATACTTTAGAATTAAATTCAGACAAGGAAATAAATGAAAAGGTTTCACTGCTACAGAATATTCTTTTATCTCTGGGTTTGTGATTAAGTTATTTGTTTCTCATGGTAAGCCATCATCTTTAAGATTATTGCCCAACATAAGAGAGATTGGAACTATTGTGATTTTCAAAGTTAATTATTTTGATGATAAATAATTACATACTAGGTTAATTTAATGCTATTAAAGCTATTAATGATATTCAGGATGCATTAATTTGGAAGGTTATGGCTATGCATTTTATTAGTTGCTTATGCTTACAGCATTTCTTGAATAAAATAAACTAGACTTTGATGATCTAGAGAAACATTTTAATATGTGGAGCTTAGACATATTGATAGAATTCAGTATGATACATAATACTGAGATTCAATATTCGTTTGTGTTTTGCTGTCACTGTTAAAACTATTGCTATTTACTCCATATTGCGATAGTTAAGACTGCTTCAGTATTTTTAAAATAAGCATGTATTGCAAGAATTTTCATTTCATGAAAGAGAAATATATGAGTGTGAGAATGGAAACAATTTTTTGTGTCATAAGTATATTTCACTTATTATATAGACAGGTATCACTCACATAAAATTAGTTTGGAAAAATTTTATCTTTCCTATTTAAAAAGGACTACTGTGTAGAAAAATGTAAATATGATTTCATTAGAAAAGAGAATTATATTAATGATATCTCAGGTGGGCTTGGATTTCAGATATAAGCTATCATTTAGTTTCTTGTGTGTTTTGATCTTGATGTGAGATGTCAGGCAGATGGAGTGAAAAGGCTGATGTGTGTGTGTTGTGAGAGCACAGCTGAGAAGGAAGAGAGGAACCATGATGTCACAGTGATGTTTAGTTCTGAGTTAAGAAAGAACGACACATCATTAACATGGATCAGATGAAGAGTATTCCTCCTTCATGGTCTGAACATGAACTTGAATGAAACTCTTCTCATCTGATCATACACCTCTACATGATACAAAGTCTATTGTCAAATAGTGGAGATTGTTGAAATATTTCTTATTGTCTTTAGATTTAATTTGACCTTTAGAATTCCTGTGAACTATTGGGCTGGAGAGATAGAAGGCTCAGGGATTAAGATTCTGTCTCGCAAGCAGAAGGTCCTGAGTTCGGATCCCAGGTCCCACGTAAAAACAAGAATGTCATGGAAATGGCAGTGGCCTGTACTTTCAGCCCTGTTGGGCGGAGCCTAGGAAATCATAGAGCAAAGAAGCAAGCAGGAGGTAGAAGCAATCCAGGATGATTCCTGAAGTCATTCTTGGTCCTCCACAGGGAAACGTGGCCTTTGATGCACACACACTAAAAATAAATAAAGTTGAGAAAAGAAAAAAAAAGTCCTATGAACTTTAATTTGTATTAAAAAAGATTTAAAAACCATTATTTTACGGTGGTGCAGACTTGTAATTATAGTTCCTTAAGAGACAGACATACATAAGTTTAAGGCCAGCTTGAGCAATTTAGGGACACTATGCCTCAAAAACTTAAAAAATAAAGATATGGAATGTAGTTCAGTTCTCTAAATTTCAAGATTATAGTATAATGAAAACTGGGTCAGGTCTCTTGTTTATGAGAAAAAATTGTAATAGTTGCCTCAGTCCTTCACATTGATGTTGAAGTGTGAAGGAAAAATAATACTTGATTCAGGGTTTATGTGTCAGGAATGATGCAGTGTATTATGCCTTAACTTTCCAAGATAACCTTGTGATAATCAGTTTATCTTCCTATTTTGTAGACAGAATTGAGACTTATTTAATGAAAATATTTTGCTGAGGTTATAACTGAAATTTTGTGGTACCTGAATTCATACCCACACTTTTCTTTTTAAAAAAATATTGTTTCACAATTTCATGCATATGTAATATATTTCAAATCTATTACTACTCATTATCCTGTGTTCTTCCCTTCCCCCTCATGCCAAACCCTGTCGTCCTTCTAAGTCTCCTTCCTACTTTCATGTCTTTTATTTGGGTAGTCCATTGCAGTTAATTACTTTGCTTGCATGAACATAGGTAGACAGTTATTTACTCAGGCAAGGGCTTATCAGTGGCTAAACCACTAAAAGAATCAGCTTCCCTCTCTGCCTATTAATTAGCTCCTCAGGGAGGCTGGAGCCTTAGAATCCCCACTTTCCATAGAATATTGATGGGACTAGTCATTTGCAGGTAACAATTGCTGATATAAGTTCATGGATGCAACAACCACACCATGTCCAGAAGACAGCATTTCACAACAGTTCATCTATCTTATGACTCTTGCATTCTTTCTAGCCCGTCTTCTCTAGTGTTCCCTAAACCTTGAAGCGTGTCCCATTTAGAACTAAGCATTCTACAGACATGTATCCTCAACACTTTAACCACTTATAAGTCTGTTATGGTTAGTATTGTCAACATGATACTTTGGAGACAGTCTTCCAGACACATGGGAGAAGGATTAAGGTTGGCCTCTGGGCATGCCTATAAGGGATTGTCTTGTTTGCATGATTGGTGTGGGAGGACCCAGTCCATTCTGGGTAGGGACCATTCTCTAGGCAAGTGATCTGGAACTGCATAAAGATGTATAAAGAAATCAAGCAAGCATGCATGCACTGGTTCTCTTGCCTTCTCTTGCTGTGGATGTGATGTGACCAAGTGTACAAGCTTCTACTGCTTAACTTCCCTACAGTGGTGGAACTGTGAGCTGATTAAAACCCCTTCTTTCCCAGGTTGCTTCAGTCAAGTATTTAATTGCCAAAATGGGTAATGAAGCTACTCATTGCCCACTTACAAGCAGTAGCTTCTCTTATCGAGGCTGAGAGCAATACTAATCTGTGTTATCCAGATTTTTCTGTCTGAGGTGTTTATGTTTCTTTCCTAAAACTTTCCCCAACAGACATAAATTCCATGTGTCTAAGTTGGCTTTTATTGGTCCTTTTGAGACATTAGCTGTCATTATACTTTTTTCCTTTATGCTTAGTGTATAATTTTTCTTTGTTGCTCAAACATTTTAAAGTTTTCTGCATTGTGTCTTGGTGTGAAATTACTTTGAAAGTGAGTAGAATTTGTTTTTTGTTTTTTTTTTTCAGTTTAGGGAAATTCTCATTCATATACTCTCCTACTTCTACTCCTAGAATTTATAATAGACATAGTGGACCTTCTTTTTTTTACTTTATTTCTTATGCATGCTTATTTATTCTTTCTATGCTGTATTTTGGGCAGTTTATTTTGTTTAGACTGTGTGTATGATATGCGTGTGTGCATGCGTGCGTGTGTGTGTGTGCGCGCGTGCGTGTGTAGTCCTGAGGTTGATGTCAGGCATCTTCCTCTGTACCTCATTATTTTTTTTTTTGCAAGTCAGTTTTTTCATATCTTAAAATAGTTGATTTTTGATAATTTCACATATATGCTTCCTTCATTCTGATTACCCCACTCTTTCCCCTCCTCCATCCTCTTTCTTATTTTCCTCATTCCTATAAATCTTTCCTACATTCATGTCTTTTTGTTTTGTTAATAATGCAATGAATATGGATGTGCAAATATCTCTGTAGTACGATATCGAGTCCTTTAGAAATATGGTAGTTTGGTTTCTAGTTTTTTTGTTTGTTTGTTTCTAGTTTTTTGAGAAATCTCCAGACTGATAGCTTCTGATAGTTTGCAGCCCCACTAACCGTGTCTAAGGGCTCCGCTTTCCCCACCTCCATGCCTACAGTCATTTGTATTCTTGATGATGGCCATTCTAATCAGAGTGAGATGGAACCTTAAAGTTGTTTTCATCTCCCTTTCTCTGATGGTTGAACATTTTTTTAAAGTGTTTCCGTCATTTTGCATTTCTTTTGAGAACTGTTTAATTCCTTGGCCCATTTTTAAAATTGGGTTGTTTTCTTGATCCTTACTTTTTTGAGTTCTTTGTATATTTTAGACACTGATTTTCTGTCATATGTATACCTGCCAAAGATTTTCTTCATTTTGTAGGCTGCTGCTTTACCCAGTTGACCATTTCTTTTTAGTGCACAGGATCTTTTTAATTTTATAAGATCCCATTTGTCAATCATTGTTCTTATTTCCTGTGCTATTAAGAATTCTTTTCAGAATGTCTACTTGGGTCTGTGTCTGGTTTTGGTATCAGAGTAATATTGGTTTCAAAAAAAGTGTTTGAAGCATTCCTTCATTTTCCTTTTTTATAGAATAATTTAACTAGTGTTGATGTTATAGGCAATCAGTCTTTGACAATCTGATATTCTGTAGTGGATTCATCTGGTTCTGTACTTTTTTTTTTAGTTTGAAGATTTATTATTGCTTCATTCTCATTGTTATTTAACTTACTGATTTCATCTTGTTTTAATTTTGCTAAGTCATCATTTTTTTCAAGTTTTTTAACTTAGTGAAATAAAGGTTTTTAAGATCTATTCTTTTTGTCTAAATTTCATTGTTATCTTTTGTAATGTCTCCTTTTTCATCTCTACTTTTGTTAATTTGGGCTTTCTCTTTTTGTTAATTTGGCTAAGGGTTGTCAATTTTGTTAATCTCTTCAATGAACCAACTTTTTGTGTCACTGATTCTTTGTATTTTTAAATTTCTGTCTCATTGATTTTTGTCCTGATATTATTTCTTCCCTATCTACTGCTTTGGCGTTTGGTTTATTGTTGTTGTTCCAAAGACCTTAAGGTGAAGCATTAGGTTATTTACTTGAGATGCTCTAATTTTTTTTTTAAATGTAGGCAATTAGTGCTAAAAACTTTCCTGTTAAGACTGTTTCCATTATGTCCCATAGATTTTGTATATTGTGTTTTTATTTTACTCAATTGTAGAAATATTTTTACTTCTTTCTTAATTTCTTCAGCAATCCATTTATCATCCAATAGTGTGTTGTTTAATTTCCACGAGCTTATTTGTTTTTCGTTAACAGCTATCTATGGCTGTTGATGATATATAGCTTATTATTTCTATTGTGGTATGATAGGATACAGGATACAATTTTCATTTTTTCTGTGTTTGTTGAAGCTTACTTTGTATTCTAATATGTGGTCTATATTGGAGAAATTTTCATGAGTTGCTGAGAAGAATGTGTACTTTTAGTGTTTGGGTGGAATATCTGTTTTGGGTGGATGTCTGTTTGGCTCATTTGACTTATGATTTAATTTAACTCGGATATTTTTCTATTTAGTTTTTTTCCAGTTTACCTGTCTATTGATGAGAGTAGAATATTGAAATCCTCTACTATCAATGTGTTAGGGTTATATCTGGGTTCATGTCTAATGGTATTTATTTAATGAATTTGAGTCACCTATGTTTGGATTGTAATATCCTCTTGATGGATTGTTCCCCTGATGAGTATGTAGTAACTTCCTTTCTGTCTTCTGACTAGTTTTGGTTTGAAGTCTGCTTTGTCAGACATTAGAATAGCTATCTGTGGTTGCCTGTTTCCTGGTTCCTTTTATTTGGAGAACCTTTTCCTATTCTTTTACCCTGAGGTGGTATCTGACTTTCATGTATGTTTCCCTGAGTCAGCAAAAGGTTGGATTTTGTTTTCTAATCCAATCTGCTAATCTATGTCTTTTGATTAATAATTGGAACTGTTATTATTCACAGTAATTCTTGAAAGATATATATTGATTCCTATTGTTAATTTTCATGGGGTTTTTCTTAGACCTCTTTTGATTTATTAATTAATTAGCCTTGTGTATTTACTCCTATGGCCTTTTGTGCTTGTTTGTCCTTCTCTTCAATCTAAAGAGTGTCTTCAAGTGTCCTTTATAGAGCTGGCTTAGTGATTATCATAGTTAGATACAGGTGTCAACTTGACCACTGAGGGTTGGAGCTCTGGACATTTGTAGAGAATTAGTAATTGAGTTAATTAAGCCCAGAGTGAACCCGCAAGAGAGTGTCTAGTTGATGGGGAAGACCCAGCCCATAATGATGGGACTCGTTCCTGGGCAGTGACTAAAAAAGAGGGAACTGATTGAGAATGTTAGCATTCTCCTGTATACTTGGCCAAATATCCTGGTCTGGCAATTGAGAATTTTATGTTTCTCAGCTGTTATTGTGAATGTGGTGTGGCCAGTTCCCTTGACCCTGGGTGGAGGTGATGTGGGTTCTCCTGCCAAACAGGACAAGCAACTGTAAAGAGATTATCATAAGATAAAATAAAACCCCTTGTTCCCTTCAGCTGTTTTGTCATAACTTTATTAGCAACTGTGATAGTTAATCCTGGGTGTCAACTTGATGTACCTGGTATTAACTAAGATCAGCTGAGGCTGCATCTGGAAGGATCAACTGAGACCACCTAAAGGGATTATGCCCGCCCTAGATCCCATCAGAACCTGCATAGATCTCATAGGAACTTCCCAGTAATGGACCACATAAAAGCCACAGAACAGAATATAGAGGATTAGAAGAGACTCTCTGAAGCTGTGCTCTTCCCTCCTGCCACCCTTCAGCCCTTCAACTTGACTAGAGACTTTTTAGGAATCCTCCAGCCTTCAGCAATCACCTTCAGGCCTATTGGGCTGAGCAGCTACAGGCAGCCATTGTTGGATTACCTCGGCCATATTTTGTAAGCCGACTCAATAAATTCCCTTTATATGTTATATATTCCCCTGAATTCCATGACTCTAAAGAACCCTGACTAATACAGAAATCATGCAGGCTAACTGATACAGTGGTCATTTATTCCTTTAGTATGCCTTTATCATGGGAAGTTTTTATTTCTCCTTCAATTTTAATAGATAATTAGGCTGGCTGTAGTAGTGTGGGTTGACAGTTGTGATCACTCAGGACTTATAATACATTTTTCCAAGCTCTTCTGGTTTTAAAAGTTTTCCTTCAATAATCAGTTGTTATTCTGAGAGGTCTGCCATTACATGTGATTCAGTATTCTCTCTTGGAATTTTCAAAACCCTTTCTTTATTCTGTATTTCTAGTATTTTAACTATTATATGCTGTGGTGAGTTTCTTTCCTTGTCCTGACTATTTGGTATTCTGATTGTGTTTTTGCCATGTAACCTAGGCATTTAGATGGATAGTGGTTGTCTTTTTGCTATGAATTTTTAGCTTACCATGCCAGGATCTCGCGGTGCTGCAGAACTGGCTGACCACTTGTGGAATCTCAAAGAAGTGGATCAGATAGGATTGGGTCTCTTACTGGGAATTCTGGGCTCCTGGATGTAGAGACCCAATTGGCAGGAAGTTGATGTGGAACTGGGTCTCTTTTGGGGTCTGAGTCAGGGCTACACTGATTGTGTGGAGTAGCAGAGGTGGGTGAACTTGAAGGTAGAAGGATTGATGGCCTGGGGCAGACAGAGCCTTGCTGGAATGTTATCGGTGCTGTTAATGGTTGGACTGGTGGCCTGGAGTAAGCAGAGCCTTGCTGGAATCTTAGCAGTACTGTCTGTGTTAATGGTTGGATAAGTTCCTGGGGCAGGTGGTGTTTGGTTGGGCTGTGGAGTTCCAAGAGTTGCTGGGTTCTTACCTACACTGTGTGTGCAGCTGGGCAAGGTTCTAAGGCGGCATTTGGCTGCCACTCATTTTTTGAGACAAGGTCTATCATTAAACCTGTAGCTCACAGATTTAACGGGTTGGCTGGCCAGCAAGCTCCAGGAATCTTCCTGCATCTGCTTCACCTTAACCCCAGTCCTGCAGCCATGCCTGGCTTTTGCTGAGTATCTGAACTTGGGTCTTTGTGTTTGCTTGCTAGCACTTTACTGACTAAGTCTTCTCCCCAGTTCTTCTGGGAAGTTTTAACTGTTCTTCTGGTTTATTCACTCATTTTTTCCCCATCTGTATCTGAGATGTTCCTTGGTACATCTTTGCAGTTGCAGTTACTCGTTTGTTGTTGTGAGAAGTGCTTTGATCCAGCCAACTTAAGAGAGATTGAGTTTATTATTTGGCTTACATTTCCAGAGAGGATAGTAACCCTTACAGCGAGAAACACATAGTTGAAGGCATGATAGCCAAAGCAGTTGTTACTGCAGCCATTAGAAAGCCTAGAGAACGAGCAAGCGAGAAGCTTGCAGGATGGGTAACAAACCTCAAGGCCTCTCCAGTGACATGCTTCCTCCAGCAAGGCTTTGCCTCTTTCTTAGGTCTCAGTGTCTTCTCATACAAAGCCATCATCTGGGGCCCAAGAATTCAAACATATTAGCCTGTAGGGGACAGTCCACATTTAAGCAGTTATAGTAGCTACATATTTTAATGCTGCAGATTCCTTTAGATGTTTTTACAGTGTACCTGTTTTAAATGCCTTATTCCTATTTTTTTACACACACTTTTAAATAGTCTCCACAATAGATTATTAAGTGCTTGAGATACTGGCAGATGCTGAGTACAAGATTGATGCAAGCAGTAAAAGGAGCAAGGAGAGGAGGTGGTTTGCACCATAAAGACCCCTGGGAACCTATTGATGTAGGGAAACCAGTCTTTCGGTTGTCCCATCTGGTTTTCCAAATGTTTCAGGGACAGGAATCGACCATCCCAATGTTGTAGGGATCTTGTGTTCTGGAGTCAAATATTGACACCAGAACACGTGTAGAGTATTAAGGTAGAGTTTATTAGAGGAGAGAAAGGTTGGAACTTACGGACTCCAGACATGGAGTGCCATGAGGGGCTAGGATGCCGGAGAACTCACGGAGCCTAGGCATGGAATCCATGAGGAGCAAGGGACAAGAAGCCAGAAAGAACTTGTGGTACACAGGAGCTAGGGTGCAGTGCCAAAGATGGCTGCCAGGGTCAGGCATATTTATACACCTAGACAAGCCCAGGAAACTGGCTTTTTCCCATTGGTTAGTTCCCATTGGGGCCCAACCCAGTTGCTCTTGGGCCCATGTGGGCTAGAGGTCAAGTTGTTGATATGGAGAGCTCATCTCCATAATCCCTTCTTGCAGTTGGCCATTTTATCGCTGGGAGGATTGGAGTCAGTTCCTGGGGGCGGGAGTATTCCTTCAGGGAGATTCCAGCAGTGGGAGATGTCCTTCAGGAATTCCAAAGCCCTTCAAAGACCTCGAGAGACCCTGCCTTACTATGAGCAGATGTCCATCCTATGCTGGCCTCTGTGTGCTTGTGCATGGCATACATGTGACAAGAATACCTGCACATCAAAAACACTCAGCGCGCACACACACATGCACACACACACACACACACACACACACACACACACACACACGCACGCCAGACCAGTAAAACCCTACCCTTTTGAAATTTGATTGTTTCCATTGTGTCCTGTAATTTCAAATGTAATTTCAGTAGAAATATCGTGAGGCTTGGTTCCTATGCTTTGGCGTTTATTTCTGAAAGGTGCCTCATAGGGAACCAAAAAGTAAGTAAACAAATTTAGTGCGTCCATATCATTTGGCAGCAGTAGAAAGCAACAAGTTTCTGACACATAGAAGGACATGCTTGGATTTCAGAATTTTAAATGACACACAGTAACTTTAAATCCTAATGTTTGCCACATTGAAGTTTTTTAAATTATTTTTCTGTTTTTATTTCATTGATTTGTTCTCAACTTTATGATGCTTTTTCCTTTCTGTTTTCTTTGGATTTAATTTGCCCCCCCATCTTTAAAAATTTGGAAGCTATAAGCAGGAGCCAGTCAGTTTGTAATCCAGGGGCCATTATCTGCATGTTGTTCTCAAATGGCCGATTATCTAGGAATAACATTTGCTTTTTTTTTTATAAGTAGCTGAAAAAGTTTGGATATTTTGTGACCCATTAAAACAAAAAGAAATTTAAATTTCAGTGTCTATAATTAAACATTTTATTGGAATGTAGTTACAGTTAGTTGCTTATATATTGTCTACAACTACTTTTCACTGGAATGCCAATTTGTGACAGTAATTATGTGACATTCTCATTGTTGTATTGCTCAGCACACTGAGCAGTGTGTTTCAGTGCTATAATTTTCACTTGATCTTTTTTTTTCTTAGTCAGTGCATACTCATTGTGCTGAAATAAGAAAAGGTACATTTGGAGTATTTACTTTGAAAAGCCCAGTAGGATGTGGATTCTTGAGTTAGAGGACAAAGCAGTGTGTTTATTATATGAGGACACTACAGCTGTGCTGAAGAATGAGTCCGTATACACCACCAATACCAGATGGAGGACTCACCACAGTGTTCTCAACCCACACAAAAAGTAATGGCTGAAAAAGCTAGGACTCTTAAAAAGAAATGTCTTATTCCAGTAGAATTTCTTCACAAAATTGAAAAATGAAAATGAGGCAGCACCCAGAGTAAATTTCCTAATGGCTCATTTGTTGCCAAGCAAGGAAGTCATTTACCAATGGTGAGTTAACTAAATCATGTTGGATTGCAGCAGGCATGGAATTGTGTCTGGAGAAAATAAACTTGTTTAAAACTATTAGCCTTTTGGCATGAACAGTTGCTCGAAGAGTTGAGGACATCATTAATCAATTAAAAAAACAAAGTAAATGATTTTGAGTGGTTTTCCTTGGCTTTTGATGAATTGGCAGATGTTAGTAATACTACTCAGTTGTTGTTTATTTAAGAAGTCACTGTTGAGCTTGAAATTATTGAAGAATTAGTTTTAATGAATGGTGTGTGTGGGACAACTACACATAACAATGTTTTGAAGACATTAAAATGCTATTTCCATACATCCCAAAGTAAAATCTGCTAAGATACGATAGAAATGATAGTTGTAAACATTTGTGAAGAATAGAAATGAACTCATGGACAAATTTGTAAAGCTATGAAAACATTTTTGTAGTTTCTGATTATTTGCTATTAGTTGTTGGGTATTTTTATAAAGAATATTTGTGTCTTTCATGTGATACGGAACCATTAGTATCAGCATTTCCATAAACTTTTGTCAGAAATAGAAACAATGTCCTCACTTGCTTTAAGCCCACAACCGTACAGTGGCTGACAGTGAAAAGATTTTATTGCAAACTTTAAGTTTAGGGTGGAAATCAAAATTTTTCAAAATAAGAGAAACTGCCCTCAGTCATTATTATTGAGCATTGATGGGCTTTTTAGACATCAGGTTTTGTTGTAAACTCAATGTTTCTTACTGAATTCAACCTAAAACTCTAAAAAGACAAAGCAGTACTTATTGAAACCAATATTATGGAGTTTATTTCAATGCCAACTAATATTTCTACACATAATTTCAAATTTCTTTATATTCAGCTTTCCATTTAATCAAAAGTTATGTGAAATCTCCATTCTCACCCAGGGTTGCTATCAGTGTTTCTTCTGAGTTCAAACTTCAGTGCAAATTTCCACATTACAAAATCCATTTAACTGTCCAGTTGAAGAGGTTAGTTTAACCTTCACCTGGATTTGATTGATCTGCAATGCAATGAAGTGATAGAAGATGAACACCAACAGGAGGATATGGATTTATTAAAAGCATTCTAAATGGCAAATACACTAAGTGGAAACCATATAGTTGTAATATGTTATTAGTATATTGGGCAGTATGTAATTTGTAGTTGTAAAGAAAAGATCTTTCCACAGATGAAACACATAAATTCTTTTTTTTTTATTAAAAATTTAATTATACATTTTAAAATTTTTTACCAGTTCCCTCCCTCCCCCCTCCTCCCTCTCCCCTTCCCCCAGTGCCTCCCCCCCAATTCCCAGAGAGTCCTTTATTGTGTACGCCTAACTCTCCTCTGGGTCCTCCTCTCCGATGACATATAAGGACCCAGTGGCATTTCCATAAGCCCTTTCTCTTGTTCCCCTTAAGCATAAGATCACTACTATGGCTGTCAATCCCTTGCCTCCAGGGGTCTCGGTGCCCTTAACAGATGCTAGACTTTATGAGGGCAACAGTGCGCTGGACATTGCGCAGGGCATGCAAAGTCCCATTATGATTGCTTTGGCCCCAACTATTGTTGAGAATCTTGCAAATCTTTGCTCCTCTCATCCTTTTGCTCTTACAATCTTACCGCCCCCTCTTCCGCAAATGTCCCTGAGCTCCAGGATGGGGAGAGATTAGGCTGTCCTAGTTCTAGAAACACATAAATTCTTATTAACAATGTTCGTGATGGGGCTTGCGGACAGATAATACTGATTCCTCACTGAAGCACTTCCCTTAAGAAGAGAGTTTTAGTCTCTTTAGGAAACTATTTTACAAAAAGCTGTTCTATAATATTTTGAATTTCATTATTACAAAATAGGAAAAATTTGTCTTCTTTGTGCTGATACAATATTCTCCATTTTTCTTATTCCTTAAAATTTAAATACTGTATATCCTCTTATAGACAGCAAAGGTATTTTTTTTTCATTATGACAAGGTTTATTTATTTTTTGCAAGTGTATAGGGGTGTGTGCATTTATGTGTACCAGAGAGCACTTGAATATTGAGGTCCAAGGGTTATTTTGGGAATCATCCTTGTTTGCTTTACCCCCTTTACTGCTTTTGCTCTGCGGTTTTCCAGGATCTGCCTTCCAGGGCTGGAAGTGCAGGCCTCAGCCATTTCCACCCTTCATTTTTACATGGAATTTAGGGGATCTGAACTCAGCTCCTCTTGCTTGCAAGGCAAAGGCTTTAATCCCTGAGTCATTTCCTTAGCCCACGACAAGGTATTTTTATCTTGCATAATTGTGTTCCTGACATGTTAGCAGAACTAATGCTGACTAATTTTACTCCACAAAGACTTAAAGAAAGCAGTTTATGGAACAGTTTTGTTTCTGCTGGATTGACTAAGCAACTTAAGCCTCTGCAGTAAAACTTCATGTGTTAAGACTTTTTGTCACTGTGACAAATACCTGAGATAACCTGAAGTTGGAAATGCTTTTTGACTTTTTTTTAGGGATTTCAGCCCAGGTAAGCAATATCCATATTTTAGGGCCTATGTTGAGACAATACATGAGAACAGAAGCGGGAGGCAGAATTGTAGCAGAAAGAATACCTGCATTTTCCTTTATCTTGGTCCCCAGTATACAAGGTGCTGCCACCCACATTCAGAGCAGATCTTCTGCCTATATTTAATCCTCTTTTGAAACACCTGATCTATTCAGAGCATGCTTGGCTAATCTAGTCACTTAATTCAGTCAAGTTGATCAAAACTTAACTATCACAGTTGTTTGTTTGTTTGTTTTTACTTAGTATTCTCAATTTGAGGTAGCAGTTTTCTATGATTTTCTTGTATTATTGTGTAGATGTACAAGAACATTGACATTTCTTACTGTGAAAAAGCAGTATACTAGTCTCAGATAACAGAATACTGCTTTGAAGGAATTTACACTAAATAAGGGACATATAATGTTCTAAAACACAAAAAATGAAACCATCTTGTTTTTAAGAATGTCTTGGAATCAGTTGAAATGCCCAACATTAGTAACAACTGATTTTGAAGAAGAATTTTTGAACCCCTTAACGATATAAAAGATTTATAGTTGGGAAGAGTTGGACTACTCAAATCAAATTTAATACCTCTAGAAAAGCATAGAGAACTATTATGATTTTCTCCACTGAGCATTTTAATTACTTTATTGTTTCTGGATAGAATAGGGCAATTAGGATTCTTTTCTGGGTGTCATCATCTGTATTTCTGGACTTCCTATTCTTATAGTTTTGGGGTGTATATGGGAAAGTAAAGTATCTTTGCCTTGGATGATTCTAGGAGACAGTTGCAGAGTCTGGAAAAAAAGCCAGAATCATTGGGTTGGAGGACTGTGGTAGAACTAAATGCTCAAAAGATGTTCTTAGCATCTTATAGAAAAGAAAGATAACCACAGCTATCTGCATAGTCAAAATCTGTAGAGAATGATGGGGTTGTAGAAGATTGCAAAGTGAGGTGCAGAAAGCTCTCATAGTTGAGTTAGAGGTTTTTGCTTGGATTTTGAGTATATGGTACAATGTTCAGATAACTGTAGACTGTTCTTAAAAAAGAATCATGGAGGGGGGACTGGGATGACTCAGTGCCATGCAGACACGCACAGACAGACAGACACACACACATACACACATACATACACACACACACACACACACACACACACACACACACACACACACCACACGCCCTGAATTTGGATGCCCAGATCCCTCTTAAAATGCCAAGCTGGTATGGTGGCCCACTTGTAATTCTAATCCTGGAAGGCACAGCTTGGAAATCCCCAAGGCAAGCTGGCTAACCAGACTAGACTTAATGGCCTAGTCTGGATTTAATTAGAGACCCAGGTACACAGCAATAAGATGGAAGAGCTATTGAGGATGATTCCAGACATTACTCTGGACTTCCACCAGGACATATAAAGTATACCCATACACATAAACACTGAAAGAAAAAAATTCACTTTGGAGGCCAGAGAGGCTCAGTGAAAACATAAAATACTCAAATATTTATTTCTATATTGTGATAAAGAAGCTGAATACAACAAAAACTTCAAGATATATCTTTCTGTGTTGTTGTGATAATTAAAAATGCATGAGGAACACTGCTGTCCTCTTTTATTTGTAAGTAGATGGATAGTCTAGAGCTGCATAAGACTCCCTTTTCTTGAATGTTCCCATGTACTTCCAAAGCTGGAAATTTTGTTCAGTGTTAATTAAGATGATTTCAGATAAACTCAAAGAATGAAAGACAGCTATTTTGAGTTTCAAAGTAGTTTCAGGTACACATTATAATTATAAAAATTGTTTTAAGGTTGTTGGTAAGAACTTTAAAACAGTCATGTTATTGTTTAGGTCTCTGAAAGAAGATGAATTTGGCTGAGATATGTGACAATGCAAAGAAAGGAAGAGAATATGCACTTCTTGGAAATTATGACTCATCAATGGTGTATTATCAAGGAGTGATACAGCAGATTCAGAGGCATTGCCAGTCAGTAAGAGACCCAGCTATCAAAGGAAAATGGCATCAGGTAAGCTTATTTTAAGGTGCTCAGTCAAAGACAATGGCGGTGTCTGTTGTATTTGAGAGATTATGTGTGGAAAGTTAGATTTTGTAAGTTGGTCTTATTTATCTCAATACTGAAATACATTTCAAATTTAACTCTGGAATAAGACTGTGTTGCCTAGTTAACATTATATGTTTACTTATATATTTTATGAGATATGTTTTGAAAATTTTTAATTTTATCTATTTTTAATTTTAAAAAATTTTACAGCAATAAGGTAGAAGAGTGATTGAGGATGATTCCAGACATCACCCTGCCTAATTAAATAATTGTATCTGGTGGGAAATTCTTGAAATTAGGTATTAATACTTGTCATTTCTGCTTTCATTTTTACATGTAGTTTTAACCTATTTTGTAATACTTTTCCTTGAAAGTCTCCTTACAAATACAATTTAGTGGTAATCTAATAAAAGACATTAATATATTTTCTGTCTTTTGACTATACAACTTGATTATATAACAGTACAGTTAATAAAAGCTTGAATTATAATTTCCCCAGTTGTTAAAACTTAAAATCTTTTTAAAGTTAAAAGTACAAAGTCAAATATCTCTTTGAAGTTTCCATTTTATGTGCTAATGTCTTTCAAATGCTTCTCCTAGTTTTTCCACTTGTCGGAAATGAGTGTTATTACTAAGTTTTAAGGGTTTTGGCTGTCTTTCCAAAGATCATATTGAACAAGAGCACCATTCCTGCTCTGACTCACAATCAACTCTTGAGTTCTCCTGTTCCTGTCCTCCTCATAAGCAGGGTGTTTGTGTTTGCTAGATTGGGCCTGTTACAGTTCGCTTGCATGGTTGCTGATTAATGACCATCAAACGGCTTAAGGGAACAAGGGGTTTTTTCTTCAATTACTGGTTACAGTTCTCAGTCCAGCTTGACAGGAGAGCTCACACTAACACCAGGGCCGAGGGAACTGGCGACACCATCTCTAAGTAATGGCTGAGAGAGGGACGATCCTTACTTGCCAAACCAGCATATCTGGCCAAGTGTACACAAGGATGCCAACTTCCTCAACCAGCTCTCAGTATTTCATTCACCTGTTTGGAACCTAGTCCCACCCATCATGGACTGGACCTTCCCCTTCAGCTAGATAATCTCTTGCAGGTTTGCTCTGGGCTTAACTCAACTACTAATTCTCTACAAATGTGCCCAGAGCTCAAACCTTCAACTGTCAAGTTAACACCTGTGCATAACTATGACAGGGCCCATTTCTGTTCAGACATTTTTACTATGTTTCCTTGTATTTGGTTGTCCCGTGTATCCTACCAAATGATAATATGTATTAGCAGCTGAGGTTTTCCTTTGGGTCTGTGACTTTGTGTACTTGAGTGTATTACAGTAAGGCAGAGAGGGGGGAAGTATCTTCTCTGCTTTAGAGATGTATCTTCTTGAATATAGTTTTCAGTGTTCATTTGTTTACTTTTGAGAATCAGCATAGGCTCAAAGTTTGAAGATGGTAATTTCTACATAGTCTGTACTTTGTTAAGTTTTTCAAATACAAGAAATACCTTGATTTTTAAAGTCAAAATAAAACTTATCCAGGACTTGAAAGAATAAAGCCAAAATAACCCAAATTGCAGTGAAGAAGAGTTTAAATACAATTTGGTAGTATATAATGTTTGATATTATGGAGCCTATGGCTTTCAGACACTCGTGATAGACATTTCATATTCAGCAATATTGCAAATAAGAATTGGTGGTAAAAATTTTGATTTGATTTTTATTTTGAATCTATAAGTGTTCTAAAAGCATATTGTAGGTTTCTGAGAGTGGATAATTTGTTATGATTCAGTTACTCAAATTATATTAATGATCATTACATTTTTTGATAGAGTTCAATTATAAAAGATACAAGCTACTTCTTATATAAAAAGACATAATTATCTTTTTTTAAATCACTTTGATCATCTTGAATAGTTTTGTTTTTCAAAGTTTTCCTGACTCATTTTGCATACTTTAAACGACATTTAAAAAAACTCAAACTCTTTAATAGTTTATTACTTACAATCTGTATAAATTTTAACTAGTTTCTAGCATATGACTATTTGTTTTAAAGGTACGGCAGGAATTACTGGAAGAATATGAACAAGTTAAAAGTATCGTCAGCACTTTAGAAAGCTTTAAAATTGACAGGCCTCCTGATTTCCACGTGTCTTATCAAGAGGAACCATTTAGAGATCCTGCAGTTTGGCCTCCTCCAGTTCCTGCAGAACACAGGTAAATGAGACTTTAAACTCCTGAAGACTTTCTAGATAGTCGGTATTCAGTGAAACTTTCTTCAAACTGTATTTTGAAAAGGCACTTTTGAGGGCTTACAAACTTAACGTATTGGTCATTTTTCTACTTCATAGGGTTACAGAGTTTGCTTTTAGTGAATAGTGAGAGTAAGTCAATTGTCGTACATCGTACTTTCAGTTACTTCATTACTCTAATAGTAATAGATACACCTGAGGTGATTGCATCAGAGGAAAATCTGAATTCCCTTAAAAACTTTGGTCAAGAGCAGTCTGTGAATCTTGGATAGTTTATTATTTTGATAAATGGCTTATTACCTAAGGTCAGATTTTCGGCATGATGTGTAAGACTTGTCGTTCTCCAGTTTCTGTAATTTCAGGGAAATTATGTGTTGTGTACATTAAATCACTCTTCTTTCTCATTCCTGGTTTCTTTGTTTTTATTATTATTTATTGTGTGTGTGTGTGTGAAAGAGAGAGAGAGAGAACATGCTATGGCACACAACTTTAGGAAGTTGGGTCTCTCTTCTCATTATGTAGACCTCTGGGGATTGAATTTAGGTTTCCAGGTTTGGGTTTGGGAACAGGACACTTACCTGCTGAGCTGTCTCACCAGGCCCTCATTCCTGTTTTCTTGTCTGTGCACAATGTGTTCTTTTTTTAAGGAATACTCATAGTCCACATCTCTGGTTAAACAAGTCAGATTTGTTCTTCATGGCTGTGCTCACCTGACGGTATAGCTTCTTTCCATTGTCCAAGTTACAGTCATCATATTGCATTTGTTTGTTCATGAGATTAGAGGCCTTGCAAAGTCAAAGACCATATAAAAGCCAGGTAACAAACTTTCTTGCTAACATCAAGGTTGGCACATGGTAAAAGTAAGCATTGAATGAGTAACTTCATTAATTTTACAAGTGAGGATGCTGAGGCTTGAGAGATCCTGATTTGTGAGTTAGGCTAGAGGATCTGAGGTTAGCTTTTCTGGCAGGCTTTCTGTCGCTTTATTTTGAAGTGGTGCTGTGGCTGGAGTGTTGCACCACAGAAAATAAATTTTCTTTTGTCAGTAGCTGGGATCATAAGAACATTTGAAAGACTGTAAAAAGTGGTTAATTCTTTGTCGTCGTTGTTGTCCAGGATCTTGCTGTGCAGTCCGGGCTGGTGTAGAGCTTGCCATGTAGCCCAGGCTGCCCTCCAGCTCTCATCCTCCTGTGCCAGCCTCTCAAGTGCTGGAGCTGTAGTCACATCCTGCTGCACCTCGTCTAATCTTTCAGAGTTTGCCCTCTGTAATTGAGGATAATTTTGTGATTCTTCCACTAAAAGTAAAAAGTAAAAAAGGATCCTTTTTTAAAGGAAATTCAGATTTTCCTCTGACACAGCCACCTCAGGTATTTTGAATTAAGATTAACCTTGGTCACTCAAAGTCACTGTGTCAAGAGATGTGTAGGATTGTTATGATAGAAGCTTCATAATAAATACTGAAAAACCAGACAACAATGGAGCTATGAGCTATTAGAGCTCAAAATTCTCTCTCTCTCTCTGTATATGTGTATATATATATAAAATGGAATATATATATTCCTTACTGTTTTTTCCTGAGATTAGTTAATTCTGAAATAAACTTCTAGTTGAAAGCTAAAAGCTAACAATAAATATATTCTAAACTGCTGATGACCATGGTTAATTTCAGCAAGCAGTGTCTTCAAAGACTTGTAGCTCAAACTGAAGAAAAATCCGTGAAAAACATTCTTCTATTGATGAATCCCTCATTAGAGAAACTCTAGCTCAGTTACTGCCTTTTCTTTGTCCTTCCTTACTTGCATACTACATAGATCTGACTTATTTTTGTATTTAGAAAAAAACCCTTTTTTTTCATGAAAGTGAAAAATGAATGAATGGATCAGAATGTGTTTTAGGAGCTCTCTTTCTTGCATAATAAATTAAAAAATTTCTCCTGTAATCTGGCTATGTTGTTTGTTTGTTTGTTTGTGAGATTAGAGGCCTTGCAAAATCAAAGACCACATAAAAGCCAGCTGACAAACTTCTTGTTAACATAGAGGTGGGCATATGGTAAAACAATTTTTTTTTCCCTCTGTGGATTAGGAACCTTTCATAAAAGCAAATCTAGGCCTGTATGTTACCTAGACAAGAGGATCTCATTTCTAAATTTTTTTGTCTCTACTTTTGTGTCACTCCTACAAACATCTGAGTAAAACAGCGTAAAAGAATAAAGATGGTCAGAGAACATGGTAGAAGCGGATAGGAAGCAGAGAGTATTAGAGAAAGGAGCATGAATCTGTGGGGACATTTGTTACTTATATTGCAATACACATAGCAGTGATAGTCAGCAAAAATATACAACTCTAAAGAGGTTGAGTTAGAAAAGGAATTATGTTTAATACCTTGGAAACTAACATAGACTAAAAGTTTTAAAAATCTCCAACAAAACCTTCACGTAAGCAATCAATATATCTGTCATTGGCTAAGACTGTTTTTAATGACATGTGATATGTATGTAGGCAAATGAAGTTAAGCAAAGCTGACTTGCTCACAATATGTGTGAGGGATGGCTGAAATGATAATAGGCTTTCTAATATTGGTCATCAGACTTAAAGGGAGGGGCCAAGGAGATAACTCGGTCAGTTAACTCCTTGACATGCAAGCATGAGGCTCCTTAGCACCTGTGTAAAAATCTGGGTGGTGTGGATACATGTACCTGTATGCCCAGAGTCAGGACATGGAGATAGAAGGATCTTGAGCTTTCTAACCAGCCAGTTTAGATCAGTTGGTTCATTGAGAGACTATCTGAAAACAAATAAGTTGGAGGGAGATTGGGAAGACACCTGATGCACATACACATGTATTCACACACACAGTATACACATGTATATCTGATGTACATGGCTGAGTACACACTCAGTGCACACACACTTGATGCACACATACACATATTGCCTTTTATACACACATATTTGATGCACACACATCTGATGCACACTACAAGAACAAGTCCACACTTGTAGACACTTGATACACACACATGAATAGGTACACACCTCTCATACACCCATTAACATATATAAACAAGTAAACACACACATGAACAGGTACATATGCACACAGCCTGTTGCATACACACATGCACAACTGTGCACACGCATTACAGGTGCACACACATGAGCATGTACACACACTTATATATACACCTAATGCATATGCATGACTGAGTATATATGTATAAACATACATATGCATATATATGACCTGGTGTGAATATATGCACCTGGTGCATACACATAAACAGATACACAAACACATATATGCACATAAAAGACCCAGGGAGAGATGGTATAAAGTATTTCTGTGTATATTTAAATGAGAAGATTGAGGTTTCCTTAAATCACTACACTTCACAACACTTCAACAGAGGAGGTTTGTTTTTATTTGATGTTAAAAGTTATTGCTACATGGCCCTTGGGCATCATGTTGTCAACCTGACAGTTGAAAACTGAGCCTTTAGTCACACTTACGAAGAATTACTTATTTAATGCAAGCCCTGAGCCAAGCCTGTGGAAGATTCTCTAATGATATAGCCCTGGCAGATGGATAAAACAGAGAGAGTTAGTTCGCTTTGGAAGACAGGCGAGTGAGAACATGTTACCTTCTCACAGCTCTTCTGTGGATATCTTGTGGCTGCCAGTTCCCTCAGCTCCTAATATTGGTATGGACCTCTCCTGCCGTCATAGTGGACTGTAACCAAAAAATGTAAGCCAAGAATAAGCTGCTGTTGAGTACTATTCATTCACCAATGGGAATATGAAACAAATGCAGTACCCAAATAGGTTAAGTAACTTGTAGCATTAAAAATCCAGTTTATAATGATAAAGATCTTAAAGTCAAGGCCAAGTGCTGAGAGCAAGGAACTGCCATTTCATCTGCGTGTTTTATCCAGGCTTTGACTCAGTTATTTTCCTAGTTATTAGACCAGAAAGCAGGTTCCAGCAGTGCTTCCACTGCTGACTGAAGTGTATTTCTTTGTGAACTCATCTCCCCTTGCGAAGTATGTATTGTGAAATTGCTTTGTAGTTTTAGGAAAAGAAGCACTATGCCTACCCAACATAAGTTTTGTAAATGTCCATCATACACTAGATGTTTAACTCCCTCATAGGCAATATAGTGGTAATAATGAAACTCCACAGACCTTGGTCTGAAGAAGCCAGAGAGCACAGTAGAAAACTTGAGCTTGGATCTGGCACCATTATCCACCAAGTGCTAAGTTGAGTCCTGTATACTATGATAGGTGCACAAGCAGGCCCATCCCCCCCTTTTAAATTTAATTGTGTGTGTGTGTGTGTGTGTAGAACCACGGGCGAATTCGAGAACCACCATGGACCGCCTCCACCTCCTCCTTGTTTACTCTGTCTGGAGATTCACAGGGATTGAATTTAGGTTTGTGCACAGGAACTTTATCTGCTGAGCATCTTACTGGCCTTACTTATTTTTTAAAAGTTTTATCGTTTCTTTCATGGAGTTTTTCTGTAGGGAATATTTTTCTCCTGAATGACTCAGTAGTCACCCATTTCAAATTTGTATTTTGGATTTCTAGACATTTATTTTAGCGGGTGTCTAAAAATTTTAGTATTTCTATATTTATGTTTTAAAAGGCAATTGAAAAATAGAAATTATAATTTCTTAGAGACTAAGGTGTGGAGAAGAATGATGTCAGCATGAAACTATAACTCATGTTACGTTTTTATGAAATCCTTTCCTTTCTATGCTTTAACCATGGTCATTTTCCCATACATTTCCTTTGGCAAATACTGACTACTGTAGAGTCAGACTACTGTCACTTCCTTTGCCCCAGTTCACCAGGAAGTAACCAGAGCCCGTCATCCTTCATCCCCTGAGCAGTCAGAGTCCTCAGATAGGTTTATGGGAGAACAAGGGAGGATTAGAGCAGCTGTGCTGGGATGGGTCTCTTAAGGTCTTTGAATGAACGTCTTAGAATTCCTGAAGGTCATCCCCCACTGCTGCTGAGGAACTGACTCCAATCCTCCAGAGATGAATAGGTTGACCAACTTCCCTATGAAAGGATTATGGAGATGAGCTCTCCAGATCCAAGGAACACCTTGGTCTCTAGCCCAGATGGGCCCAAGAGCAACTGGGTTGGGCCCCAGTGGGAGTTAACCAATGAGAAAAGCCAGTTTCCCCAGCTTGTCTAGGTGTATAAAAATGCCTGGCCCTGGCAGCCATCTTTGGCGCCCTAGCCCCTCATGGCACTCCACATCTGCAGTCCATGAGTTCCAGCCTTTCTCTCCTTTAAGAAACTTAATCCTCTACAGGTGTTCTGGTTTCAACCTTCGACTCCGGAACATTATTGGGACAGTCGTCTCTGTAACATTTGGCGAGATTGTTTGCGCATCACTTTCCTTTCTATACTTTAACCATGGTCATTTCCCCACACGTTCCTTTGGCAGAAACTGTCCACTGTAGAGTGCACAGTCATTGTTGTTCACCATTTGCATTTGCTCACTTCCTGCAGCTCCAGTTATGGCAGCCTGGGGGCTAAATTCCTGAATACATTGAGTGGAGTGCCTTTTCCCAGGACATTCTTTTTCACCTGTCTGTAACTAATGCTTATCATCTTCTTTGGAATTCTCTCCTCCCTCTTCTGGTTTCCGTGGCTTTGGAGAGTCTGCTTTTCTCCCTCATTTTCTTTTTACTGTGGCCTCTCTCTCAACTTTCCTCTTGCTGGCCTCTACTCCTCAGCCCTCTGCTCTTTCTGCATGCTGTGGAAGGTCCTTGCCCTGCAAGGACTTGTGCTCTGGAAGGTTACTTTTCTTTCCTTCCTTCCTTCCTTCCTTCCTTCCTTCCTTCCTTCCTTCCTTCCTTCCTTCCTTCCTTCCTTCCTTCCTTCCTTCCTTCCTTCCTTCCTTCCTTCCTCCCTCCCTTCCTCCCTTCTTCCCTCCCTCCATCCCTTCCTCCCTTCCTCCCTCCCTCCATCCCTCCTTCCCTCCTTTTGTTTCTCTCCCTCCTTCTTTTCCCTTCCTTCCTTCTCCTTCCTTCCTTCCTTCCTTCCTCCTTCCTTCCTTCCTTCCTTCCTTCCTTCCTTCCTTCCTTCCCTTCCTCCCTCCCTCCCTCCCTCCCTCCCTCCGTCCTTCCCTGCCTCCCTTCCTCCCTCCCTCCCTCCATTTCTCCTTCCCTCCCTCCCTCCATTTCTCCTTCCCTCCTTTTGTTTCTCTCCCTCCTTCTTTTCCCTTCCTTCCTTCCTTCCTTCCTTCCTTCCTTCCTTCCTTCCTTCCTTCCTTCCTTCCTTCCTTCCTTCCTTCCTTCCTTCCTTCTTTTCTTTCTCTCTCTCTCTTTTTTTTTCTTTCATCAGAGGGCACTGTATGTCTCTGGAAGCCCAAGGGTGACTCCAGGAATCATCCTGGATTGCTTCTACTTCCTTCTTGGTTTGCTCTGGGATTACCCAACCTCCGTTCACCAGGACTGGAAGTGCAGACCACTGTTGTTTCCCTCTGGTATTTTTACGTGGAACTTGGAATCTGAGCTCAGGACCCTCTGCCTGTGAGATAGAGTCTTAACCCCTGAGCCATCCCTCCAGCCCTTTTCTCGTCTTTGTACTGCACACTTTACCAGCCTGAAAGGGTTTCATCTTAGCTGGCTGGGAGGACAGGCTATTCAGCCTCTCCCTCTTTATCTCTATAAATTAGGATCAGTATGACAATTACCTCCTGTGAGGTAATTGTGAGGATTGAATGATTTAACATAGAGGGAGTACGAAGAACAGCTTTACATGGTGGAGGTGTTCAAGAAAGATCTGCAGTTTTCCTTTCCTTCTCCCATCCTGCTTCATCCCCAGATGGCTGATGCCTATGTGCTGTCTGCTCAAATGTCACTGGAGGCCACTGGATTTAAAGTACTCGTTCTTGCACCTGTGCTACCCTCCTGTACTCGTTTTTACTGCCACCTGATGCTCTACCTGTGACTCTTGTTTGTTGTTCCCTGCGCCACAGAATGTATAAAATCCTTCCTTTGCTTTGCTCACTGCCGTCCTTCAGCTCCAGGAGCAGTGTCTGGCGCAGCGATGCTATCCAGAGGACCAGCCCAAGTGCTGCTTTGCATTTGTCTGTATTACACTTGTTTCCCGTACCTCTTTCACTTTTTCTGAGTTCATTTTTACTGAAGTATATATTTAGTAGTTCTGTTGATAAACTGTTAGTGATAGTCTATCAGTTTTTGTCTTAAAATATCTGTATTTTCCTGCCATTTTAAAATAATAGTTCAGTGTAGAACATTAGGTTGGTATCATTTACTCCATGCTTTGAAGATGAATAGTCAGTGACTGTCAGTATTTGAAAAGTCATAACTAGTGTAGTGTCAGTCTGTTTGACCATTAGGGCAGAAGTCAGTGGTTGTAGCCCTACTCAAGCCTTGTTTTGAAGAGAGACTCATGAAAGAACTGTTGTGAGTTTTGTTTACACAGCATGGAAGCTGTCACTGAGTCCTCACAGTGATGCATGACATTGTGCAATGATGAGTTAATGGACAAAGAAGTACAGAACAGAATCAAGGATGTCCTATGGGAAGTTGACTGAGTCTGTTACAAACGTAATATCAAACCGAAGCGAGGTGGAACTTATAGAGACCTGATTTTCACCACAGACGGCACGTCTGTCTTGCTGAGCAGTTCCTTTAGACCCTTTATGAGTTTACCAGAATACTGAGCAGCAAGACAAAGTCACCAACAGCAAACCTGACAAAGCAACCCATAGATATAGCTTTACTGATCTGGGTGTGTGTACAAAATGGAGTACAGCAGGGCTCCTAAGCAGCCGTTGAATAGCCAGCTGAGTTGGGGAAAGCACAGCTGAGAAAGCAGGACTGTCTCGGAATTTACAGTGATTCACCCTAAGTAGCAAGACTGAATGGGCAAGCCCAGCTGCTGCAGAGCAGCCTGGCATGCAGCTGCAAGGTTGGGCTCACTCTTTGTAAGCACAGGCCGGGGCGGCTGTGGAGTTCTAAAACGCTCGCCCACAACAACAGACCGTTTAAATAGCAGGCACAACTGCTGAAAGAAGGGTAAAGTTGTGTGTTCTGAGTGGAGAAAATGTGTGTATCATTTTATTACATTTGCCCATACCCAGACTCTGATTCAGAAAGTCCGTTTTGCATATACAGCCATGTAAGAGTAAAGCTATAATTGACTACTTTTATCCTTTTGTCAAACCAGAGTAAAGTTAAAAAAAAAAACAAAAAACACCAAAAAACAAAAGCCCTGCTCTTCTCAAACAAACAAGTGGTTATGCTGAAATTCTAAAAGACTCAAAGCCATTCCTTCTGGTACAAGACATTGAAACAAGGGGATTGTGCATGCTAGACAAATATAACAGAGTTATATCCTCAGACCTGAAATAATAGAAATGATTTATCATTAATAGTTTTTATTCTTTATCAGTCTCTTCTCATTTTTATTTTATTGACAGAATGTGTGAAAGAATATCCAGAATCAATAATGTAATAATGGTTTTAATCTTCAAAGTGCCATAAAGTTATTTTATTAGCTATTATTTTTATTTTAAAAAAATTATTATCATTTTATATTTCCATCTGTATAACAAAGGTAAATAACGTGATACATATTCTACCATGTCTGAATTATTGTGTACCACCTTTCCTGTGGCTTCTTTCACATGGTGGCTGGTTTGTCACAGTCTTCTGAAGCCAACAGCTTCTACTAGCTGTGTACCACTTAGTGGTTGTCAGCTGGACTTCACTCCAAGAATGAAGATGTCAGTATGTGGTAATCTAAGATACACAGATGCTTTTCACCACCTGTTCTTGTTCATTTTCATATAATATTGCAATTCTGACACTCTAAATAGGCTTTATGTATTGGTTACTTCTCTCGTTACTGTAACAACTATGGGAAGAAAGATTTTTGTTTCGGTTCATAGTTTCTGCAGATTTCAGTCTGTTGAGACAGACAAGGTGCGGCAGTAAGGACGAGTCAGTGACTCAGTCCAGGTGGGTAGGAGTGTGAGGCAGTACTATTCACTTGACTGACTAGGAAGCAAAGATGGCACAGGGTTGGATTCTGAACCTCTACTTTTCTTCCCATTCCCCCAGCAGCCAAGTTCACTAGCTAACCCTTACCTTGTAAAGGTTCCATAGCCTCCTCCCAAAACTGTACTACCAGTTGGAGTGAAATGCATGAGCTTGTATAGGACCTTCTACATTCAAACCACAAGACTGGACTTGACTTACAATTTTTCTACACTTTGCCGTTTTTTTTGTCTTGATTTTGTAACCTTTATAGATTTTCATAATTTTTCTGTTTTATTGGAGTCCTTATTTCCTTTTATGATACCAGAATTGAAACTCACCTGAGTCAGATGGATTAAAATTATGTCCCTATGGGGAACGTTGCAGAAGAGAAGGGGTGGAAAGAATGTAAGATCTGGAAAAAGGCAGGAGAGTGGTATATGGAAAGCAAACTTCCAGACATGGCATGACTTGTTTTCTTGACATAAAATAGTTATGATTACTTGCACAGTATTTTCACAGAATTAGGCCCATCAGAACCTTGTCATGAAGGGAGTGGGGTCATGAGGCCTTGCCCCTTCCTAAGGTTTTTACACACAGTTCATGGTATAGGTGCCTGCTCCTATATATGAATCTTCATTCATGTTCCAGAAAAGACCCCCAATGAAATTCAAAGAAGGTCACAAAAAAAAAATCATGAAAGCAGAAGGGAGGGGGGTGCTAGTTGAGAAGAGGAAGATTAGTGGGAAAGGGTTAAGAGAGTAATGAGGGTGAATGTGTAGAAATACATTACATGCATGTAGCTAGTAGTATCAGTGTCATATGTTAGAACATGTATCTACTGTAAGCTAATAACATTAAAAAAAGAAAGAAAACTTAAAAAAAAAAACCCAAAGTTCTTGAGTCTGGAAAAGAGGTAAAAGATGTGTTAGAGAGTGAAAAAGCAGCATACAGAGGGATCTGAATATCAGTACATGAAGATCAGTACAGCCATAACAGAGATAAAGTGGGAAAGCAGGAGAAACACTGTAAGAGAGATTTGAGGTTAAACACAAAGTGATGAACCCAGAGAGACGACTGAATACTGCACCCGCCCTTGACTGTTCACATTTGAAGATACATTTTGCATTACAGGAAGCTAAGTATGCCACTCTGAATGTATTTGCTTTCTCTATATTCGTCAAAATTCTTAATCATACTTGGAGTCTTACATAATTTGAATGCTCCTGTGATTTTTGACATCCTCAAAGAATGAATAGTAAGTCTACACATAAATTCCTTTGTTTCTAAGAATAGTTGATTGTTTAACTCTCATTTGTAATTTGCTTAGTGATAAGTTGACTTCCAATATAGGCAAAGAAAACAAATTGTTAACACTATGCAAATAGTTATATATTGAAATTCTGTCCTTTTTTTTTTTTAATTCTGTCCTTTAATAAGAAGGCTTTAATTTTTTTTCTTAAAGTTAACTATTAGGATAGTTAAGAATAGAATTACTGACTTTCCATTATTCGATTAAGATTAACAGACTAAGGTAATATATTGCCTTCTATTGGTGGCTATCTACTTTTAGCAAAATAATTACTATTATATGTATCCTTTATATGTATATAATAATTATGTCATTATTATAGTTTAGGGACAAAGTAATATTTATTGACTAAGGATTGAAATATTTTTATCTTTGAATAATTTGTCTTTTTTTTTTTTTTGTCAGAGCCCCACCTCAAATCAGACGACCCAACCGAGAAGTAAAACCTCTGAGGAAAGAAGTGGCAGGAGCAGGAGCCCGGGGCCCGGTAGGCCGTGCACATCCCATATCAAAGAGTGAAAAATCTGCTGGTCGGGACAAGGATCCCAGGGCAAGAGGGAGAGATGACAAGGCAAGCTGCGTCTTCACCCTTATTCTCATAGTTGAGGGTCCACTTTTAGAACAGAGCGAGGGACTTTGATTCTTCATTTTAGGTAACAGAGTAACTGTGGCCATGGTTTGTTGGGTTGTTCTGTTCTTGTCAATCATTCATGAGACAATTCTACTTTCCTTTTTAGAGCAAAAGAACTAGGATATAGGGAGCTTGCCATATGTCTCACAGTAAGGAACGGATTTGTAAAGTTGCATATTTTTTTCTTGTTTATCTTCAAATTTTTCATCATGTAGTATCTTGCTTACCAAGCTAGATTTAAAATCTTGGATTGTCAAATGTTTGGAGGCTATAATGTTTCCAAATAATTTATTCTTTTGTTAACATGCTAGGTACTCAAAATGAAACTGGAAAGTAAGCTTTATGTTTGTTTGTTTGTTTATTTATCTTTTTGAGAATGCTGCAGTCCTTTGGGATATAGAAATTTTTTTTGCATCACTGTGGAAATAAAATGAACTATAATTTTAAAAAACTTACGAAATTTATTATTACTTGAAAGGTATACTTGTCTCAGTTCTGATTATCATAACCATTCAGATATTTAGAATACCCAGAACTAAACTAGACTAATTGTGTTCTGAAAAGCTTAGATAAAATTGGTAGCTACTTTTATTGAAGGTGGTTTTGAAAATGAATGTAGAAGGATCTTCAGAAGGATCATAGAATCTTTTGGTAGTCAAGTTTCTGTGTTGAAACAGATTTGAAAAGGATGAAATAAAGTTTTTTTGCTCATAATAAAGACACTATTATCTTGAAAATTTTATTTGTGTAATATATAAAATTTTATTAAATTATGTATATTTAATTACATGCTAGTGTAGACTTATGATCTAAAATAAGATCATTATTTTGTGTCATAGTTAAGAATTTTGAAAGCTGCTGCTATATTCCACCCACTTAATTAACTTCATATTTCTAAAAAAGTGAGAAGAGAAATTGCACACGTTGCTGAATGGCCCCTGGCATGAGTGCTTGTAGCATGCAGTTGAGACCTGGATGAGGGAGCAGAGCAACCCTTCCTACTCCTCACGAGTGCGTCTTTAAAGTAGAGCATTCTCTTTACAAAAGAATATTGCTTAGTTTTCTGTGATAGTACAGCTTCTTTCTTCTTACTGACAAGCTTCAGACCAGGTCTTTTTTTTTTTTTAAAGCAATAGTCACTTCGCATAGTGATCTAATGTTGATATACAGTATCATCCCTATGAGCAGTATGTACACTATTTATATAGCAAATTATTACTAGGTACTACCTTTGTGTCAGTTATAATCTATCTCTAGATGCTAAAAACATAAACTAATAAAATGTGTTGATCTGTAATCCCAACATTAAGGAGACTGACACTGGGTCATGAATTTGGGACCAGTTTGGGCTGCATAGTGAGAATCTATCTCAGGAAAAAAGTCTCTGGTCTGAGTTCGTTATTTTCTCACCATTGAAAAGGAGTGAGATGATCAATTAAGTTGTATCTTTTCAAGTCTTATTTGAATGTACCTGTTTCTTAGTTATTTGGACTGCTGTAAGAAAATGTTGGGTAATTTATGAACAGTAAATCACAGCTTTACTGGCTGCACGATCTACAATCAAGGCAGTGTATGGTGAGGGAACAAATAGACATGTCTAGTAGACTCCCTTAGGCTTTTTTTTTTAATTTTTAATTTTATTATTTATTCAATTGTGTGTGTGTATGTGCGTGTGCGTGTGCATGTGCGTGTGTGTGTGTGTGTGTGTGTGTGTGTAGAACTGCAGACGAATTCAGGAACCACCATGGACCATCTCCACCTCCTCCTTGTTTACTCTGCCCCGGGATTCACAGACTCCGCCCTACCAGGACCAGAAGTGCAGGCCGCCCCACTTCTGCCCGGCATCTATACGTGGGGTCTAGGATCTGAACTCAGGACCTTCCACCTTCAAGGCAGAGGCTAACCCCTGAGCCACCTCTCCAGCCCCTCCCTTAGGCATTTTTATAATGGTGCTGATCCCAGTAATGAGACTAGAACACTGTTGACTATATCATCCTCCCAAGGCCCCACTTCTTAGTACCAACATAATTGATGACTAGGTTTCAACATGCATGTTAGAGGGGCATATGCCTACAGATATAGCAACTTGGAAAATTAGATCTTTTATTTTGTCATTTAAGTATAGAAATGGTAATACCAAGAAATATAATTTATTTTAGTCTGAATTCTATGTAAAGGCATATATGTATATGTGGTTTTAGTTATGAGATAATAGAAGCACTGATCATCCAATAAGGATTAACCATAAAGTCAGTCAGCTCTAATTTCTATATATATCCTTAAGTTCTGTATATAGAATTATATATAGAATATGTGTGTGCGTGTGTGTATGTGTGTGTGTGTAGAACTATATATAGAAATCAATAGAGAGCTGGGGGAAATGGCTCAGTGGTTAAAGTGGTTGCTGCAAGCAGTAGGACCAGAGTTTGGATCCCCACTACCCATGTAAATGTCAGGTGAGTGTGGCAACCTACCTGTAAGTTCCGAGACGGCAGAGATGGAATCCCCGGAGCAAGCTGCCTAGCAAGACTATCCATGTCGGTGAGCTCTTGGTTTGATTGAGACACCCTCTTTCAAGGAATATGGTAGAAGACCCATGGAAGATGGGTCCCAAAATCAACCTGAGTCCTCCACATGCATGTGCACCTATCACCTATATGTAAACATGCATGCATACACCTCTTCTACACATACATATGATAAAGGAAAAGGTAGAGATATATAGAAATTAAAACTTTTTTATTTATGAAGGATATACTAAAATATTAGGTAGAAAAAAAGCTTTTATAATGAATAATATAGATTTAAAGGTTGGTGACATGGCTCAACAGGTAGTGCATTTGCCACCAAGCCTAATGACTTGAGTTTGATATTCTTGAAACCCAAATGGTAAAAGAGAAGAACCTACTCTTCAAGTTGTTCTCTGACCTTTGCATACATGTCATGGCACACACATGCATGTGCTCATACCCCCCTCTCCCCACACACAAAGGGAAAATTTAAAGCAATTAAAAAGTTTAAATCACGAAAGTATGATTCTCAAATGTTGTCAAGACTAGCATTGTGGTTAATTGATTTGTAATGTAATGAGCTTACTTCCATCATGATCTCAAGATTTAAACTTTACGGGCTATGCATATATAGCGAGACTAGGTCGACTAGTCTGACCTTGAGGTTCTGATTTTCATTCCTTTACTTCCTGAATGCTGGGATTATAAGCACAAACCACTGTATTTAGTTGTAGACCGTGCTGAGGATCAAACCCCAGGGCTTGTGTATACTGGGCATGGATTGATTCTACCAACTGACCCACACTTCAAGCCCCTTTATATACTTTTAAATAGAATTCAGCCAAAGTTATTAAGAGTCTCCTACAGGCCTGCCTATAGCCTTCCTTAGATGATTCCTTATAGGTGTGGCCACAGGCCCACCTTTTGTGTCAGGTCGACTTACCATCACAACTTGAATGTTGATTGGTAATGTGTTTTTATTAGTAAGATGATAGTAAAGCAACAAAAGCATTTGTTGGAATTTTGCTTGTTCATTAGTGATTTATACAACATTAATTGGATAATTTCCAGTTATCAGGAGAATATTCATTTTTGTGTCCCTTACAGTATAAAAACAATAGAAATGCTATAAGTTGACATCAAGTGCTGTGCTCTGTCACTCTCCACTTTATTAGTTAGGTGACTGACTGGCCAGCAAGCTCCTGGGATCCTCCTGTCTCTGCCTCCCACTTCTGGAATTACCGTGCTTGCTGTCATGCCTGAGATTTTATCTGGGTGCTGGGAAACTGCAGGTCCTCATGCTTGCTCCCCAGCCCCAAAATGGCCCCCTTTTAAATTTAATCTGTCTGTACATGTTTGGAATACTTAGAAATAGAACTTCTCATCTCCATTGCTGGGAGACACAGTTCTTGATAAGCCATCAAAGAGCTGCCTCCCCTTGTTTTCTCTTCTGTGCAGTGAAAGTCGTTTATGTCTTTGGTTCCCCTTCACCCATCATTTTCCCCATCAGGATTCAGAAGGGCCATCTAAAAATGTAGCTGTCATGTTATTCCATGTTCTTGTTACAGTAGCCAAACTCACTTATGCCCGTTTCTCCAATCTTTTCATTCTGCTCAGTACCTTTCAGTCACATTGACTACTCAGTGTTGTTTTTATCAACACTTTGCAGTGTATTATTATGTGTGTTTTTGCTTGTTGGCTTATTACTCCTTTCTACTACCTGGATGCTTAATGAGGTAATGTGGTTTCATTCACTGCCCTGAACCTTTGTGCTCAGTAAATTATGCTGTATGGTAGCAGATGCTATCAGGTACTTTCTTAAAATTCTGTGATTCCTGTTTCTTTGGGATAGGAGGTACTTAACTTCTCCTTTGGCAGTGCATGCAGTGTTAGCGCCCCTTCCTTGTGGCTGGACTGTCGTATTAAAGTGAAATTTGAATTTGGTAGATCTCAAATTACAAAGGCATATAAAGGCTTGATGAGTTCCATAAATTTGGAGAATATATAAAATGATTATAGAATGACAAGAATGTAACTTGTAACCTTGGCCTAGCCATATCATAAAATGTAATCCCAAGTAGGGCTTATTTTAATTAGTTATGTTTGTTGTGTCATTATGCCAGAAGTTTTCTCATTTTGATAGTTTTGAGATTAATACATGCTGTTTGAATTGAAAGAATATTATTGAAAATTTAACTTAATATCCCAGCTGTACTGCTTAAGTAAGTAATATTTTAAGGTCAAGTGATTAGAAAATTGTTTGGCTATTTACCTGATGGCTAAATAATGGAATCATATGCCAGGGGAACCATTTGATCCCCTTTCAGCACTTAATTTTCTACCTTTTTATATTGCCCAGAAGTGGTATCTGAGAAGTTCATCCTGTTCCATTGTCTCTTTTCAGCTTCTGATGTAAGAGAATCACTGAATTTGATCATTTCCCTTTCACTTTTTACACCAGATAGTAAACTGCAGCACTGATGTTCTACAAGAGGACTTGGTTATACCTATAAAGTGACTCTGAGAAATCCATGTATATTAATACTCACCTCTTCAATATTGAATAAATCCTGAATCCACATGGCTCATGGAATTTTTTTAAAAAAAACTTTGTGTGTGTGTGTGTGTGTGTGTGTATGTGTGTGTGTGTGTGTGTGTGTGTATGTGTGTATTCTGCATGTATCACTTGTGTGTCTCTGTGGAGGACCAAGGGTGACTTTGGGAATCATCCTAGATTGTTTCTACCTCTTTTTTTGCTTTGCTCTGGGATTTCCCAGGCTCTGCCCACCAGAGCCAGAAGTTCAGGCCATCATTGTTTCTGTCTAGCATTTTTACGTGGAACCTGGCATCTGAACTCAGGACCTTCTGCTTGTAAGGCAGTCTTAACCTCTGAGCTATCTCTGTAGCCCTAGAATTCTTTTTCTAAAGCCACAATATTACTAAAAGAATCCTTTATGAAAAAGCATTTGTTTTAATGGACTGAATAATATGATTGGAAAAGGTCCTTTGGTCATCATGACTAAAAAGTCAAAATGAAAAGGTCAGAAAATTGGAAGGAATATTATAATCAGGTGTGGGATACCATGATGATTTTTAAGATGGGGTGCTGGACCACACTGGAAGAAACCGTTGAGGCCTGAGGAGTTCTACGAACAGAGACATAAAAGCTCAGTGGGTACAGAAAAGGTGCCAGGGCTCTCATCCTTTGAGACCTCTGTATTCATTGTGCTTCGGAGGATCTTAAGTTCAGCCATTTACGACAGCTCTCAAGTTTTTAAGCAACTTAGCTGGATGAGCTGGGCCAATAGGGAAATGTGTGGGTTCATGGTGACAACAGTACCTGTACTTACTTCTTTATTCCAGGGTTACTAATGAGCTTGAGTCAGCTACTTAGCTTTTATACTTTACCGCAGTCAGAGGGCTGAGAAGTTATTACTTAGCTTTGTGAGTCTTATTTTCCTTATATATGAAGTGAAGGGGGAATAATATCTACTTTGTTAGGGCTGTTACATTAAGTGAGAAAATGTATGTCAGACTTTTTGTCACTTGGCAAGTTCTCTTCTAACACTATGATATTATAATTGTTTCTAGCAGTGATGTAAATCCCTTATATCCCCAAATTCAGAGTAGGTTTCCCAATCTGTTGGGGGTCCAGTAAGGATTATTTTATAGTTTTTCTTGCAAAGGTCCTCAAGAAAATAGATTTTAAGATAGTTATAATAAATGTAACAAGTTGGTCTATTTCTGATGAATTATATAGGGAAGGATGGAATTTGAACAATCTATTTTAAAATACTATTTTAAATTATGAGAAAATATTTTAAAAGTGATTGTATAGACTACAAATGTAGCACAGTGGCAGAATGGTTGCCTAGTGTACAGGCACACACACACATGATTATATTTTGAAAGATTAATGATGCTAAAATTACTTCGCTATTGACTATAATTTTTATACCTATCCCAAGGGAAGGAAGAATGTACAAGATGGTGCAAGTGATGGTGAAATTCCAAAATTTGATGGTGCTGGATATGATAAGGATCTGGTGGAAGCCCTGGAGAGAGACATTGTATCCAGGAACCCTAGCATTCACTGGTTAGTCTTTCAAATGATTGAGTAGAGGAGAAAAGCAAGTCATGAATTGTCACAACGTGAATCTTCTTTTCTTAGCCATTAATCTCCTGGAAGTACTTTCGTCTGTAATATGAATATATAGAGCTGAACTAACAGTTCTGTCAGAATCTAGCTAGCAGTGTTTTACATGTTAATTTATTGTTGACTTACTAACAAAGTTTGTCAACTGAAGTAACATGTTGTAATTAACGACTAAAATATGTTTTTACTGGTCACTTTATGCAGTAAGAATTAGGATAATGTCTTAATATAAGAATAATTTTGTAAGTAAACAAATTTAAAGTAATTAGTTTTGACCATAAATCAGAGGTGTCCCTTGAATAAACACAAGATTTTGTTCTTTTGAAGGGATGACATAGCAGATTTGGAAGAAGCTAAGAAGTTGCTCAGGGAAGCTGTTGTTCTTCCAATGTGGATGCCTGACTTTTTCAAAGGCATTAGAAGGCCATGGAAGGTGAGTCTTTATAAAGTAGTTTTAGAGGAAGAAAGCTGTTTGCCGGGCAATGAAGGTATTATTGCTGCAATCTTTATGTGTTAAGATGGTTTGTGAAGCTGGGAAAGGTTTGCATTGCCAGACATCTGGATGTGAGTTTGTAGTTGAGATGGGTGCAGTTGCGTGGCAAGAGAGGTAGTTTGGGTGGTAGAAACTGTTGTCCTTAAAGTTCTTTTTCTCAGGCACTGAGCTCATAGTTAATTTGAAGAATTTCTAGATGTTTGTTTCTATCAATAAAAACCAAATTTAGCAGTAAGAGTATGTAGTCTTATAGCATAAGTGCTTTGATCAAATGAAGCACCTTTTTTAATATTTATTTTTTAAAGTACTTGTATAGGGACACTACCGTCCACTAGGTGGCACTCCACTCTGTGCATGCACGCGTGTGCACTTGTGTGCGTGTACATGTGTGCGTGTGTATATGAATGTGCAGTTCATGTTGAGTCCATTTACCTGAATAGTTTGGAATACTCCTGGTATTTTGGTTACCTCTCTTAACTTGAAAATTTTTACAGACTACATTTGTTTTAGATTTTTTTCCTTAAAAATATTTTTAACCTTGACACGCAATCGCACATATTTTGGGAGTACAGTGTTTTATATCCTAGCATGTACACAATTTGAAATAATCAGATCAGAGTAATTGGATGTCTATTCTTGCAAATATTTATAGCTTGTATTTGAAACATTCAGACGTCTCTTTGTTAATATACAATTAACTAGTATCAACCATAATTAACATATTTGATTGTAGAACTTAGATGTTATTCACATATCCATTGACCACCATCTCTGTATCCTCTCCTTCCCCAGCTACCATGCTTCCAAGATTCTGAAAACACTGCTCTCCACACTCTGCTTCTTTGAAGTCAATTTTTCCAGCTTCCACGTGTAGTGTTTGTCTTTCTTGCCTGATTTATTGCATTTAACATAATGTCATACAGGCACATTCATGTTGATGCAGATGACAGGATCTCTTTCTGTTTGTTTATTACTCTGTGTGCGTGCGTGTGTGTGTGTGTGTGTGTGTGTAGGTATGGTGTGGAAATCAGAGGGTTTTTTTTTTTGAGTCAGTTCTCCCCTTCCAGCTTGCTGAGGCAGGGGTTCTGTAGGTTGTCTTTTTAGCTCTGTAGATTGTTATTTTGCTGTGTAGAACTTTCTAGTTTGATACAATGCCATTTGTCAACTTTTGCTAGAGCTTTTGAGGTTATATCTAAAAAGAAATTTTTGCCTCTAGGATCAATATTCTAGGGCATTTGTTTTGTTTTTTTTGTTGTTGTGGTTAGTTTTGTGATTTGGAGTCTTTAAGTATTTGACCCATTTTAGGTGATTATGTATTATATGAGATTGAGGTCTAGCTTCATTTTTCTGGATATGAATGTCCAATTTTCTCTGCACCATTTAGTGATAAAGTCTCCTGTTTCTAATGTAGTGTTCTTTCAGCCTTTGTTGAAGTAGATTGGTTGTAAATATATGTATTTATTTCTAGATTCTCCATTGTGTTCCACTAATCTTTGTGTTTGTTTTTATACCATTGCTTGCTACTTTGGCTACTATAGCTTGGTAGTTTTTTTCAAAGTCATATTGTGACTCCTACAGTCTTAATGTAGTTTACTCAAGATTTCTTTGGCTATTTGTGTCTTTATGGTTCATAAAAATGAAAATTAATGTTTTTCTAGCTTGGTTAAATATTATTGATTGGGATCATATTGAATCTGAAGATTTCTTCAGATAGTACGGATATTTTAACAATATTAATTATTCCAATTTATGAACATAGGCTGTCTTTCCATTATTTTTTTCCTCTTCATTTTCTTTCACTGTTGTGCACTATTATTGTAGCATCCTTTCACTTACTTGGTTAAATCGATTACAAAGAATATATGTTAGGTTTTTGATAGTGACTGAGGAGGTGGCTCAATTGGTAAAGTGACTGATACCAGCACAAGTGGGCATGATCCTGCGCGCGCGTGTGTGCATGTGTGTGTGTGTGTGTGTGCAGAGTAGTGGATTCTTGGAGCTTTCTGGCCAGTTTTTTTTTTTTTATGAGAAACCAACTGACTTCTTTTTTTAATTATTATTATTTATTCAATTGTGCATGTGTGCGTATATGTATGTATGTGTGTGTAGAACCATGGACAAATTTGGGAACCACCATGGACACCTCCACCTCCTTGTTTACTCTGCCCGGGGATTCACAGGCTCCGCCCTACCAGGACCCCCGCTGCCCCCGCTTCCGCCTGGTATCTATACGTGGGGTCTAGGATCCGAACTCAGGACCTTCTGCCTGCAAGGCAGAGGCTTAACCCCTGAGCCACCTCTCCAGCCCCTCTGGCCAGACAGTTTAGCTAGCTAGTGAGTGCTAGGTCTAGTGAGAGACTTTAACTTAAAGATGGAGAGTAATTGAGGAACTCACCTGATGTTAACTTTTAGCCTTCACATGTGTGTACACACAGATTAGTTCATATTCATGCATTTATAAGCACACACAAAACTTTTTGTTTTGTTGATCTTTTTTATTTTTTTATTGTTTTGTTTTTATCTAGTCTTTATTATTTCCTTTTAGTTTTGAGTTTGGCTTCTTCTTATAGTTTTTTGACTTTAGTTAAGTGACTTATTAGAAATCATTTTACTTTTCTGATGTTTGTACTTTTGTTATGTCTCATATTTTAAGTGTTGTGTTTCCATTTTCATTTAAGAAATAATTTTAATTTCCTTTGACTAATTGGCTAATTTAATTGCGTATTGTTTAATTTCAATGTATTTGCACAATTTCTGCAGTCTTTTCTTTTTTACTCTAATTTCATGTGGTTAGAAAAAGCATATGATTGGAGTTTGACTCTGTAAATTTTGGGGACTTGTTATGCAACCTGAGTTCTATCCTGGAGGATGTTCCATGTGCTGATAAGAAGAATAGTGAATAAAATGTGCAAATGTCTTGATGTCCATTTTTGCTTATAATTTTGTTCAATTCACATGTTTCTTTGTTGATTTTTTTGTTCAGTCTGTCCATTGATAAAAGTGGGTGTCATAGTTTCGAAACTTCTTATATTGGAGTTTGTCTTTCCCTTTATATTTAATAATATTTGTTCTTCATATTTCAGTGCTCCATCTTGAGTACATGCTTGTTCACTGTTGTGTCTTTTTCCTGGATTGATACTTTATCATTATAAATTTATCTTTGTCCTTTTTTTAATAATACTTTTTGATGTGTTGTATTTCATGAGTAATACATGATTCCTCTTGGTTTTGATTTCCATGTGCACAGAATATCTTTCTCATCCCTTTACTTTAATCTATGTAAACTTTATTGATGATAAAAGGTCTTTGGTTTTTGTTCCTTTGTGGTGTGTGTGTCGGGGGGGGGGGGAGTGTATCAGAGGGCACTGTGGAGGACCAAGGGTAACTTCAGGAATCATCCTGAATTGTTTCTGCCTCTTTTTGCTTTGCTCTGGGATTTCCTAGGCTCTGCTCACTAGGGCCAAAAATGCAGGCCACCACTGTTTCTGGCTTTTTTCGGTGGAACCTGGGATCTGAACTCAGGACCTTTTTTTTTTTTAATTTTTTTATTATTTATTCAATTGTATGTATGGGTGTGTATGTGTGTGTGTGTGTAGAACTGCAGACGAATTCAGGAACCACCATGGACCGCCTCCACCTCCTTCTTGTTTACTCTGCCCAGGGATTCACAGGCTCTGCCCTACCAGGACCAGAAATGCAAGCTGCCCCCACTTCCGCCCAGTGTCTATACGTGGGGTCTAAGATCCCAACTCAGGACCTTCTGCCTACAAGGCAGAGGCTTAACCCCTGAGGCACTATAGTGAATTCCTAGATGCAGCAGTACTGCCTTGAGTAGAATGTCTTGTCCAAAGGTGAATCTTATCATTCTTACATTCGCATTGCCTCCTCTTCTGTGAGGTTCCCAAAGCCTTAGAATGGGGAAATTGGGTTAGTCTGATTCTGGTGTGATTGCTGAGTTGATGGTACTGTACATTATGACTGGCCATTGTCATATACTTCACTGCTCTTCTCTTATCCTAGACTGTGTCCTGTCAGTGTGTTGAGATTCTCTACCTCTCTTGTACAAGAAGATTTCTAAGCTGAGTGCTAAGTGCTCTTCCAATCTATGAGTAGAGTATAATAGTAGCTATTTCCAGAGCAGTTTGGTGTACTGTCTTCCTACTCATTGGTTCGTTGGCTGTTTTTCCCTATTGATCTATTTTCTTCCTTTTTTAGGTTTTTGTTCTACTTTACAGTAACAGAAGTATGTTCCATTCTGACAAGCAGGTCTTGAGTCCAATCAGATAGCTGTTTGTTGTCTCTGATCCAGTTGACATGGTGATTCCCATTGTGGACTTAAAGATCTCATGCGTTGATGGGGCCTGTGATTACTTCTCTCCCCAGTAGCTTCTACAGTATTCATTGGTACTGTGTAAGCTATCTAGTAAGGAGGAAGTTCTCAGACGAGTTCTAGTTCATGTATTTTGCTGATGTTCTGTGATCTATGTGTGTTGCATGACACACACATATAACAGTTTTTGGAAAGCAGCCAAGAGCAATGGCAAAAGCCTATAATGTTTGGAAGCCTTTGAGACCTCTCCTCATTTTAACTTTTGAGCTTAGCAGTAAGATCCTTCAGGCAGTATCAACAACCATACCAATGACCGTATATGAAGGAGGTGGCAAAACACAAAAGAATAGTTCCAAGAAAGGATCTAGTAGTGCAATAGATCAAAAGGAAAATAGTGTGAAATTGTGACCATCAAGAAAAGTAGTGAAGAAAACAAAATGTAAGGTGAGGTCATGGCTGCTGATGGATTTATGGTTAAGACTCACCTTTCTGTGTAAGTGTTAGGACATCTTTTGCTCTGGTTTCAGCCTTAACAGTTTGCAGGTGTAAGTGGCCTTCAAGATGCTCTTGAAGCTGTTGGAGACTTATGGAAAATATCTTTTTGAAGAATAACTACTTGAGTTCTTTCCACTTGGGTAGGGTTTGCCTCTGTCCACCCTGAATTGGGTGAGTAAATATTAGGAGGTATTTATATCTTTGATAAGGAGATAATTTAAATCTAATAGTCAATCCTTTGTTCTGAATGTGTCTGTTCTTTGTACTAGGTTAAGGAAACGAGGCTTAATGCTACTTCATGGATAGTTATCATTAGAGCAGACAGGTCTATATGACTTTGTCTATTGTGATTCTCCTCCCTTTTCCCCCAAATCACAAATGAAAACTTAATGCCTGTCTTCTCAGGTAACATGACTTGTGGCATCTCAAAATCGTTGTTTTTAATCTGTTTGGAGCAACAGATAATTAGGTTCTTCTGAATCCACTAGCATGTTCTGACTGGATGGCCCATTCCTTTTCTGTACAAGATGGTTGTACATTTAATTCTGGGACATTGTAGCCTCAACATATTATTATAGCTGTTACAGTTTGTAAGCATCCTAGCTAAAGTGTTCCTGGGCTGCCAGTTAAGGCAGGGAATGAAGATTAAAGTCCCAATATTGAGAAAAAATTAACATTTCTTATCTGTCAAGAATTACCCATGGTGGGGGCTGGAGAGGTGGCTCAGGGGTTAAGCCTCTGCCTTGCAGGCGGAAGGTCCTGAGTTCGGATCCCAGACCCCACGTATAGACGCCGGGCGGAAGGGGGGGCGGCCTGCGCTTCTGGTCCTGGTAGGGCAGAGCCTGTGAATCCCGGGGCAGAGTAAACAAGGAGGTGGAGGTGTCCGTGGTGGTTCCCGAATTCGCCCGTGGTTCTACACACACACACACACACACACACTCACATGCATACACGCACAATTGAATAAATAATAAAAAAAAGTTTAAAAAAAAAAAAAAAAGAATTACCCATGGTGAACTGTGGAAATAACTCTGTGCAAGCATGAGGTCCTGAGTTTGAATCTCTAGAATTCATGTTAAAGAAAAAGCTGGGCGTGACTCATGTGCCTGCAACTGGAGTCCCGGTATCACAAGGAACACCAGCGTGGGAGTTTTGGCCCATCAGTCTAGCTGAAAACAGCAGTCTGTAAGATTAGTGAGAGACCCTGATTGAAAGGAGCAAGGTAGAGACTGACAGAGTGCCTGACAGCCTCCTGTAGCCATACATACACTATACACTACACGCACTGAGCTTCCTCACCCTTCTGCAGAACCTACATGGTTATCAACAATTGCTTGAGCTGGCTTCACTAGGGAAATTCAGGCAGCTTTAGTCTTTAATGTCAGCCATCATTGAAGCTGAAGGTCCATCTTCCCTCTGAAGGGTACGGCTTCATCCCTTACAGAGATCTCTGAAGATGGGACAGAGCCCTGTTTTTATGGCTTCACTAAAAGCAGTTCCTTTCTAGTGTCCTGACTCCCCACAGCTGTGGCACACATTGCTCCTTTAGAGTCCTCTTCTGTCAGGATTTCCTCTGAGAGGAAAAGTTATTGTCTACCCAGAGAAATGTGTTATTCCAAGGTTAACGCTGTCAGTTGGGCTTGTTCTTATGCCTGAAATCACTTTTCCCTGAGCATTTTAAACTGATTGTTTTATTTCCATGGTTGAAAACCCTAAAAGCCAAGTTTAAAAGTTGATGTGGCACATCTAGGACCCCACTACCTTCTTTGTAGCTTCCTCCTTCCTGTTGAAATAAATACTTAGCAATATCTACCTTAGTGTTTTTAAATAACCTTCAATTATAATTTAAAGTTGCCATCTAAAATGCTTTCTCATCTTAAGGCATTTTTTTCTTTAGTATTTATCAAAAATATATTTTATGTCTATAACTTTATATTTTATTTTGTTCTAATAGTTTCTTTTTATCTTATTTGTCTTTAGACAACATTTATTTCTTAATAGCTATAGTCCAGTGAAAATGCAGGAAACTGTGTCTGAAACATAGTTAACATAGAAAGAAAATACATGAATGGTTCTAGAGACACTTTTATTTTCTCTCTAACATAAAGCAGGGTGAAAGTCTGGTATCTCTGCCTTTACTTATATTTATCTCCTCTGTGGGGCCTGCTTGTGTGCTAAAGCACAATGATGAGTCATTGTCTTTTTTTTTTTTTTTTTTTTTGAGGCAAGGTCTCAAAACTTTCCATGTAGCAAAGGATAACCATGAACTTCTCACCCTGCTATATCCATCTCCTTGGATGGCAGCACCTGGTATATGGGGCGCTAGGGATGGAATCCAGGGTTTAGTAAGTGCCACATCAGCACTCTGCCAACTCAGCTCCATCTTCAACCCAAGGCAGTGTTTTTTATAAGCCTCTACACAGCTGATCTGGCAACAACAGCTTGGTTTTAAATTGACCTTTTCTTTTTTTTTTTTTTCTTCCTATTTAGTCCCAAATTGGCCAAGCTAAGGACTTTGAAAACCTGATTTTCAAATGAGGAGAGCAGTAGCAGACAGGCAATAATAGCATCTAATTCCTGTACCTGCCAGTTAGAAACCATCCTAAAATGTTTATATTCACAGACATACATCTCCAATTAGATAGGCTAAGAGTAGCAGTACACTTTAGATTTAAAAATGTAGAAATGAAAATATTATTTTGTTACTCAGTTGTTTTTAAGAATTCTGGGAGAAGATTGAGTTTTGCCCTCCCCCCAGACTTTTAGAGAGAGACAGGAGAGAGGTGGGTCTGGGGTTGGAACTCAGTACTTTACATGTGCTGGTCAAGCACTCTACTACTGAAATATATATATCTAACCTTCATGTAAGTGTCTATGCTGAGGAGAAAGAGCCAGTAGATAACGGAGACACAAGAAAGGGAGGAAGTAGTTGAAGGAGTAATATTATGAAGAATTGAAATATAGCTACAATGTGCTGTGTCTGTGTACAGAGGCTAGAGCTAGAAAGTAACTCCTATTGGAGATGGCCACAGCTCACATTGAAGGAACTGAGAGGACATCCAAAGGGGCTTTGAAAAAGAGGAATAGGAGTGTCGTTATAGCCATGCCTTCTAGAAGTACCTGTACATTAGTTTGCTTTTAGTTTTCATTTACAGGTTTGCTACAAAGCAGAAAGAAGTTCTATAAAATTAGTGCTTCTATGATTGTCTTATGGATTAAAATTCTCTAACTAGAACAGGGTTTGCATAATTTTGAATTTGGAGTTTATGGACATACAGATAGATTTCAAAGTTAAACCCCCATGAGCTTCTGAAACCAAATTTGCATCTAAGTAGAACTTCCTCTCATAGAATCACCAACTATTACACAAAAAGACAGAAGAAAAATCATATTGACTATGTATTTTGAATTGTCATTAAAAATGTTGGAAGAAAATAATAGTTATTTAAAAATTCATGTCTTCAAGACTTAGAGGATTGGTTTCCTTGAATAATTTTTATTCCTTACTGATTTGTTTTTATAGGATACTTTATTATTAAAGGTAAGAAGTAACTCAATTTAATCTTTAGTCTGTACTTAGTGATTCATTCCATCACTAACACTATTTTATGTATATGGTCTAGCACATTAAACTGATACAACTCTAGCTAACTTGATTATTTTTGACTGACTGGGTTTGACAGTTACCTTAACTTATAAGTGGATCTTTATTTTTTTACTAAAAGCTATATATTAAAGTGAACTCTGGAAGATATTATTTGTCCCTTAGAGTACAAGGAATATATGATTCTATGTATAGTAGGAAATTATTTTCATTGTGCTTATCAGCCACTATGAAGTAGTACACAAAACTAAGACTATCCTCTGTCAAGTTCAGTGGAGTTTCTTTCTAAATGTATGAGAAGGTTCTTTGCTGTCCAAGCCCTTGAGGTATTTTGGTTTTTGGTTTTTTTGTTCTGTTTTGTTTCTCTCTTTGATAAGACATAATTTTCAGTGTAGCCCAAGCCAACTTCCAACTCTCGATCTCGCACTTCTGTCTTCCAAGTGCTAGGATTGGAGGTGTGTACCACTGTACCTTGTCCATACTCCTTGTTAACTTTTCTCTGACTATTCAGATTTGAGACATTTGGCGAAATGATTTTCATTTTCTGTGTCTATATGTTGATATTCTTGCCGAATATACCCTGATTTTTACTATGACAATTTAGTTTTTATATTTTGATAGGAAAATTTTCGTGTCCTTTAATATTGTCAGTTGATAGTGTCTTTTGACAAGCATTTTAACTTGACAAGTTGCTTAATTCATCTTGAAATTTCAGGGTGTGCTGATGGTTGGACCCCCAGGCACTGGTAAGACTATGCTAGCTAAAGCTGTTGCTACTGAATGTGGAACAACATTCTTCAATGTCTCCTCATCCACACTGACATCTAAATACAGAGGTGAATCTGAGAAGTTAGTTCGTCTGTTGTTTGAAATGGTAAGTGAGGATGTTTTTCAGATTTCATAATACCGTTTGTCCCATAATTCAGGTCTTTTTATCCAGTAATGTTTTTAAAAGGAGTTACATGGCTGTACTTCATAGCTGTAAACATTAGTGACAGTGGGTTTTGTGAGGCAGTTGGTGTGTCTTCCGTGTTTCTTCCTCTTTGAGATCAAAGAAGGCCTTAGATCTCCTGTATAGTGGGAGAACAGACCTAGGCCATTTGTAGGTGGTTGGTATTTAGGGATGTCTAGTGTGTTGGTAGAACAGAACAGTATCTTATTGTATTTAAAAATCAACTGGAAAACTGATTTGGAATTATGGATTAATTTATCATTTAACATTTTTTCAAGAAAATATTTTTATGATGGAAATTTCCCAATACATTACTAGAAAAAATAGTACAACAGATCTCTGTTTATCTTATCATCCAACCATAAAACTTTTATTTTTAGGATTTTTTCCCCCATAATATCCAATTGATTTAATCTGAAATGAGTAACCCAATAGTGGTAGTATTTTAGAAATGGGAAATTTCAGCCTCTGCTGGCCATTATTTTAAAATGAGAAAATATAATTTGAAATTATTTAGATTGTTTTATGAGATCACTGAATGATTACTTTAAAATATTTTCACGTAGGCTAGGTTTTATGCCCCTACCACAATCTTCATTGATGAAATAGATTCTATCTGCAGTCGAAGAGGAACCTCTGATGAGCATGAAGCAAGTCGAAGAGTCAAGTCTGAGCTCCTCATTCAGATGGATGGTAATAGATGTTTAATGATTGATTATCTCACAGCTGTTTTTCCTTTTTAAACTTTGTCTAGATTTATACTTTGAAAGTTCTCAGTGATTGGCTTAAAAGATAGCTTTTTAAAATAATTTTTTAAATCGTTTATCCATCCACCTTCTTGTTATGCGTACAGAAAGAACTTAATGAATATTTATAGTAAATGAGGCACCGATCAGATTGAAGATTACCGAGAAGCAGCACCATGACTTTCGAGGGGTGCCGTTAGAGCTAAGGCTCTCGAGGTGGGCGCTGGAGTCATCTGGATCTTGAGACCTTTTTAAAGGGCCTACAAAGTCGACACCATCTTATAGTGTAGTAACATATTATTTACACATTTTTAAAACTTTAATTCTCTCACAAGTGTCCAGATGCTACAAACCTGGAAGTGTAATAAAAGATAGAAAGCAAAAGGGAATGATAGAATCTAGCTGTTCTTTCATATACTTAAACATTAAAAGTATTTGTAGGAGTCTGCTTACTCTTTTTTTAAAAAAAAACTTAGAAAGTACATTTATTTTTCAAAAGTATGTTGTTTATCTTAATGAGTCATGGATTCTTATTTTACAGTGAATTAATATTCTGAACATTTTGTTTATTTATTTATTGTGTTAAGGATGAAAACCAGAGTCTTGTGCTTGATAGGCAAGCTCCACTGAGCCTACAACTCAGCCTACTTGTTTTCATTTCTCATGGCAAATAGCTGCTGTACAGGAGTCAGGTAGTTTGTCAGAAATACTTGGTGGTTCTTTCTGCAATAGCAGTAAACCCTTAGCGCAATGAAAGCATAGTAGGAGTCACGTAAGTCAAACTAGAGAGTTGTAGAACAGAATAGCTGAGTTGCTTTGAAATATTGGTTGGATTTGTTCAAACAAAGAAGAAAAGGCATTTGGGGAGTGAGAAGGAAGAGAGTTAGGGGTTCAGAGCTGTTTTCTAGAGTTATCTTCCCTCTGGTAGTTCTGTGATAAATAACAGGTAGTTTTAGAAAACTATGAAAAAAGATAAAAATGTGTTTAAAATATCCAGAATGTATTATTTCAAAACATCCATCAACTGCGAATACTCCAAATGAATGCTTACAGTGCCTGTTGTGTGAGGTACTTTTCCTGGGGAGGCACCACACACAGCAGTCTTCGCACCCCACATAGGAGTTTCACGACAGACCAAATTGACAACAGATCATTAAGTTTAATGGCGTTATTTACAGGAATAGGGGTGAGGGTTACTGACCGGAACAGAGACATTCACAGGCAGCTCCCCATAGTATGGCAGACTGCTTCCTGGCGGCCTAGATGGCCATCTTAGGGATCTGGGATCTTCTTCTAACTACTGGCCTGTCAGCAGTGTCTCTGAGGCGCGTCTTCATTGTCTGGGGGGAGGTCTCCTTCAGACCACCTCTAACAACTGCATGGTTCCCCTTCTATCTGTTGGCTGGCAGGAGGCTCCCCCCTTCTCCAGTGTTACTGTTATGGAGGAGAACCTCCCCCCTCCGCTTGTCAGTTTCTAGAACCTTCAGAGCCTCAGGAATGTTTACTGGCTAAGACTGAGGCAAAGGTCAAGATGGCTGCGCAGAGGAAAAGTGGCACACAACAGTGCCAGCCCTGCAAAATAGTAGTACATGTCTGTTCTTTCCCTCGGTGAGTTACAGTTTTAACTTTTGCTTAAGAAATAAATGAGTGTGTCTTATTTGAAGGGATGGTTTGGGGAGAGCATTAGATATTTAAAATGGGGGGAGGGAGGGAGTCACCGAGTTCATATACTGGCAGCAGTGTTTCATTCAGCAGTGTTTGTTACTGTTGATTATTAGTTGAAGAAAGTGATTCTTGGTGAAATGATTGAAAAAGGAGTTTAGTAGTAATCTATTTTTAAATATATTTTGAACTGGATTGCTCTATATTTTCTACTTTGAAAACCATACCTATAAAGATTGTGAATTTTCTGCATATGTAATATATATTCCACTGCATATTGTCTAGAGTTACTGTGTATTAACTTAAATTTTTCTGTCCTAAAATTTTTAATTGTGAAAAAGTAGACTGTACATATTCTCTGTAATTATTTTGATTGTGAAACACTATTCAGTGTTTCTTTGGTATTTGATAATTTCTATTGTTAATTTTCCCTTTTTATGTTTTTACAACTAATTTAAAAGTTTAAAGATAAAATATTACTTCATAACTTTTTTTAAAGTTTTTATTTTATTTATTTTTCTACTTTTACCAGTATATTGAGTATTCATCCCAGCTTCTCTCCCTCTCTCCTCTCTTCATCCGCTCCCTTCCCTGCACTGTTTCCTCCTACTCCCTCCCACCCTTCTGCCTTGTATGCATCTATGGACCCCAGGGTTCACTCTGGCTTGTCCACTCCAATGGGAGGTCAGGCCTCTGTAGTATGTCAAGTTACCTCTCTTCAGGTCACCCCACTGATACGTGCATTTCCCTTCGCTCATCCAGCTTTAGACCCAAAGGTTTCCATTGTAAGTTCCCATTCTGTGGGTATAACAACAGCTACCTGTAGAGCAGTTTGATGTATTGTCTTCCTACATATTAAGTTTATTGGCTGTCTTCCCTATTGATCTATCTCATTCCCTTGTTTTAGGTTCTTTTCTAGTTTACAGTAACAAGGATGGGTACCATTCTGACAAGCAGGTCTTGAGTCCAATCAGAATGCTGTTGGTTGTCTCCTTGGTACTCATGCCACTATTACACTGGTGGTCACCTGTTGTCATGGTGATTTATATTACAATTTACAGATCTCATGCCATTGATGGGGCCTGTCTCTTTCCCCGGTAGTTTCACAGTATTGCTTGGTACTGTGTAAGCGATCTAGCAAGGAAAAAGTTCTCAGACCAGTTCCAGTTAATATATTTTGCCCATGTGTTGTGATCCATTTGTGTTGCATCTTCAGTAGTATGGTCTTACTGACAGTTTTTGGTTTTTAGAGAGCAGCCAAGAGCAATGGCCAAAACCTATAATGTTTGGGGGTCTTTAAGACCTCTCTGACCAACATTTTATCAGGAAGTGCCACATTTCTGTTATTTCTAATATAATTTTGTCCCTGGGTTTTAAGTATATCAGCTCAAGGTTCCTCCCACCCCCACCCCCGTTTTCCTCACTCTATGCTCCTCTGCATAGGGACACACTGCCCATTCTTATTCCTTTCTTTAAAAGACATGTTGTTGTTTTGGTTTTTTTTTTTTTTTTTTTTTTTTTTTTACGTTATTAGCATAGGATGTTCCTTTGGGATTACTTCTTACAATCTTAAGGTTTTTCTGTAAGTCCCTCTGTCTCTCCTATCTCCCATCCCTTCATTCCCTATATATTTTTCCCAATTATTCTCTCCCTCACCCTTGTCCTGATAACCTAAATCTTCCCTTGAAAAGTTTCACCCTAACCATCCCTTCCCACCTTGTAATCATGTCTTTTTTGAATTTTCTGGTTCTTACAGTGCTTCCAATCCAAATACATTGACAAGTTCAGTCATCTGCATACAAGAGAGAACATGTGGTGCTTAACTTTCTAGATACTTCACTCAATATTAAAGTTTCCATTTCCATCCATTTATCAGAAAAATCCATAATCTAATCCTTTCCAATGGCTGAGTAATATTCCATTGTGTATATGTACCACATTTTCATTTTCCATTCCTCTGTTAATGGGTATGTTGGCTGATTCCTTTGTTTTTTTTTTGTTTTTTTTTTTTTGCTATTGTGAATAAAGCTGCAATGAACATAGATGAACAAATGTCTTTGTAATGAGATGTAGTCTTTTGGGATATTCCAAGGAGAGAGACAGCTCTTCATATGGCAGTTCCATTTTAAGCTTTCTGAGGAACGTCCACACTGATCTCCATAGAGGCTGTATCAGTTTAATAAGTGTCCCTTTTTCTCCACAGCCTCACCAGCAATCTGTTGTTTCTGTTCTTGATCTTAGCCATTCTGACTGGGGTAAGATGGTGTCACAGGGTTGTTTTGATTTGCATTTCTCTGATAAGCAGGGAAGTTCAGCATCTTTTAAGGTATTTGTTTGACATTTCAATTTCTTTTTGAGCGAAATCCCTGTTTAGTTTCAGGGCCTGTTTTTTTAATTTTTCAAAGTTTTGATTGCTCAAAACAATATTAAGTAAACATGAACTCCTAGCTATTCTCACTTCTTGAAAAAACACGCATATTAAATTCAAAACTAAAAAAAGTTTGAGGCAATTCATCATAAAAATTAAAGAATAAAGGAAAACCTTAATTTTTTTAAACGGAATATACATTTTTTTACAGAGAAATTAATTTTGGATTAGAATCTTGCACTAGGTCATGTGAATTACTTTCCTTCCCTATTCTGTAGATGTGTGTTAATGTGTCTGGTTCTGCTTCTGTATAGGTCAAAGAGACTGTAAAATTTTTCTCATGGGTCCACCACTGAGCACTGTGGCTAATATTTAGAAATGCTGGTTAAGTAAAATAATTAAAGGGCTTTAATGAAAACACTGATAATCTTTTCCTCACTAGGAGTTGGAGGAGCTTTAGAAAATGATGATCCTTCCAAAATGGTGATGGTATTGGCAGCTACCAATTTTCCATGGGACATTGATGAAGCTTTGCGAAGGAGATTAGAGAAAAGGATATATATCCCTCTCCCGACAGGTATTGAAGTCTTCTACTATTTTCCATTACCTTTTTCTGTTTGGTTAAATCTTTGTTTCATTGTCATTCTTTTTTTTTTCTCATTAAACTTTGTTTTAATGGGTCTCAAAATTCTGTGACAGATTTTTGGTCAAATTGTTTCAATTTAAAAAGTATTGATTTTAAAACTAATAACTTAAAACTGACACACACACACACACACATACACACACACACACAACGTTCTCCTTTCCTTGTGAAGGTTTTACAATGCATTGTTATCATTAACTGGTCTTTTACTATTAAACTTAAATGGCCAATTGAGACAAACAGTTCTGAGACCATTCTTCCACCACTGATTGAGACTAGGGTGGCAGACTTGGTGACCTTGCCATTCTTAACGAAACTTATGGTATTATTACAAAGCCAGTTTGTAGTAAATGGGAAAAAAAAAAAAAAAAAAACCTTTAAGACCACTGAAATCCTTTGCAGTTCAGAGGAATTCTTTTTTTTTTTTTCTTTAACATTTTTTATTATTATTTCCGCTTATACAAACTTAATAGGTACACCGGTTCCCTCCCTCTCTCCTCCTCTCCCCACAGAGGAATTCTTAAATTCAAAGCAGCTTTGTATCAGTAAGTTTGGTTGTACTTCCGTTTTTGCTTTTCAACTTAAAAAGTTCCATTAACCCTTCTATTGAGTTCTCTTTGAAAGTCTTTGAAAAGTAGTATATAATTTCCTTTTGGTTAATGTTGAAATTTATGTAGACTATTTTTATCTTTTTTCCTTTTATATAAAATTTTCATATAATAAAAGATATATCAAAAGATATGTTTTCCAGTTTAATTAGTATTCTGATTACTACTCCAGAAATTGTCTCTGTAACATTAAACATTCACTTTACCATTATTTTTTCATCACTACAGACCACTTTTGCCTTACATAGTCTCTGAAATAATGAGTTTGTTCATTCATTATGCTGTTGATTTTTGTGCTTTTGTACTAAAGCAGTAAACCTTATACAGATATTTTTTGTGAATGGATATTTTTAGTTCTTTGGGTAATAAGACTAGAACAGACTTCATAAAGGAGGTGAATTCTTAACTATAAGAAACACCCAAGCTATTTTCCAGAGTGGTTGTACCATTTTATTCTCTTGCCTTCAATAAATGAAAATTTCACTACTGTTGCAGTTACATTGCTAATATTTAATTTTAGTTACTGAGAGATGGTATAAATTACAACTTTAATTCGTATTTCTTTGATGGATTGTGATGTTGAAATAATGTGTGAAATAATGTGTCATTGTTTTATCTTTTATGTATTATTTCCCCCATATATGTTATATTGATGTTTTTATAAATTTAATATCAGATATGTCTCTTGTGAGTTTTTTCTTCCAGTTTGTAGTTTGGTTTTCAATTTTCTTTATGATGTGTTTTAATAACCAGAATATTTAATTTTAATAAAGTCCTTTTGTCAAGTTTTTAATTTATGAATAAGGTTTTCTGTATCTTTGCTTTCCCCAAGACTGCAAAGCTTTTATCTTATGTTTTGCTTTTGTTTGTTTGTTTGATTGCTTTTGTGTGTGTTGGGGAATGTATGTGTGCATGTGCACAGTGCACCCTGCGTGCATTTAAAGGCCCAAGGTTGGTGTTGGTGTCTTCTTGGGTCACTGTCTGCTTCACTTAGGTAGGCTCTCTCAACTGAGCCCAGAGCTCACTTATTAGTTAATCCAGGGGGAATCCCCTATATCTGTCTCCCAAGTGCTGGGGTGGCAGGTGGCTGCGGTGGCTGCCTGGCCTTTTATGTGGTTCTGAGGATACAGCCTGTGACAAGTGCCTTGTGCACTAAAGCCACCTCTCACTCAGTTCTTTCTGTTCACCTTTAGAAATATGTTTAGAGCTTTGATCTTTCTTGAATTGCATATGATGGAAGGTTGGGTTCTATTTTTTTCATGTGTGTGTGCAATCATTTTAGCACCACCCCAAAAGGAGAAAGAGAGAAAAGAATAGAAATCATTCATAGTTTAGTAGTAGAATAGATATGACACAATAATATTTGTAAGATGAAGCTAAAATAATGTTTTAAATGTTGTAAATGTTTTAAATGTGTACATTTAAATATGTATTTTTAAAAAAAGAGGTTTAAATCAGTTCTGTGTTTTAACTTAGGAATTAAGAGAAATAAACTCAATGTGTGAAAGAGAAATAAAAATAGAACGTAAATGAAACTGGAAATTTAAAATTAACAAAGCAAAAATCTGATATTTTCTAGAGGGCTGATGAAGAACAATAGAATAAGACAAAATACCAACATTAGGAATGAAAAATTTAAAAAAATGAAAACTTTACCTAACTAGGTAAAGTTAGAATTTCATTTCCTAGAAGTTTCTTCATTGCATGTCTCTTGATTAATGTGAACCATATGAGAATTTCACTGCTGTAAATATTTTCATTAAAAAAAAGAAAAAAAGGCTTAAAATCAGTACCCTAAGTTCAGAAAATAAGAAATTTTAACTCAAAACTATGAGGAAATAATAAAATTTGGAGAAGAAATAAGTGAAATAAAAAGTTAACAAAGCAGAAAATTCCTAATTTCTTTTAGTTGTTTATCTATGTCTTGTATACCACTGAGGTTCTTAACATGACTGCTTTGAATCCTTATCAGGTAATTTACAGGATTTTTTTAAGGGTTGACTCATTGATAATAATTTTCCCTTTATTGGACTATGTTTTTCTGTTTCTGTATATGCTTTGTGATATGCTCTATGTGTGTGTGTATGTGTGAGAGAGAGAGAGAGAGAGAAAAATTTCAGTCTTGAAAGTAAGCACCAATTCTGATTTTTATTGTGGACTGACTGTGTAGAACTCAGCCTGGCTAGAGACCCTGTGGTTTTCTCAAACCTTTTATGGGGATATTTCTGATTGGAAGATTTGTGCATAATTTCTGGTTGGAAATGTTTACTGCTTTGTTTCGTTTTTTTGTTTATTCAGAAGCTGTGCTTTCTTGTTCCGTTAGGTGTTTGTCTCTGGCACTGTGCCATAGTGTTGAGTAAGCTGTTTATCTCTCTTGTTCTTTGTGACCCTCAGGTCTCCAAGGTATACCAGTTTTCTCAGTGGCCCAAGTCCAGTGAAATAGGTGCCCAAGGTAGTTTTCTAGAATGCCAGAATATTAGACATATGTTCAGCTCATTTTCTTTCCTCCCTGGGGAAATGCCATAAACTGGCTATTCTTGCCATCTGAGAGTTGTGCAGGTGTTGGTGGCATCAGCCCTGGTGCTACAGCAGCTGCCGAGCCCTCTTTGTTCTCAGCCACCTCCTGACTTCTATTAAGTGTTTAGAGTCTAAGGAGGCAAAAATCAGGTCCTTTGGGAAGTGCTGTGGGAAGCTGGAATGTTGCATGCACACCTCACTCGCTCTTCCCTCTCTAGGGAAGCTACAAGTAGATCTTTTCTCCTCATCTCAGGCAACTGTGTTAGTTTGGGGAAAGGGCTCTTCTTACCCCTTTCAGTGTAGTCCCACACAGACGCTTGCCTGTATTGTGACTTGTTGGCCGGCTTCTGGAGTTTTCCATGAGTTTCTGAACCACATTGATGTGAAGACATCATCTCTTATTGTTAGTGGAGCGTCATCTGGGGCTTCTCTCATTCTGTCACCAGTGTCAATCTTGGCTTTGCTTTTTTAATTGATCATTCCAGGTTGCATCTTTCTCCTTGTGACTCTCCTTAGGGTATCTCTTTGTTTTAAAATCAGTTTAATTGAAGAATAAATAATGCCCAGTAAACTTTATCTATCTAAAATTCTGAGTTTTGACAGTTGTGTGCTACCGTGAAACCACTAGAGTCAGGATATGGACATACATCTTGAAGAATCTTTGTTTTCCTTCCTAGTTCAACCTTAATTCTTTCCCTTACACATTCCAGCTCAGCAACCATCAATCTTGATTTTTCACCACTAGAAATTACTTGGATTTCATGTATAAAGCATCATAAAATCAGCATTATGACTTCCTTCTCTCAGTGCAATAATTTTGAGTTTCATCCATGTCATCACTTTTTTTCTATGTAGTGTTATAGTACATGGATATGTCACAGATGGTCATTCCATTCTCATTGATAAGTATTAGACTGATTTTAGCTTAGGACTATTGTGAATAAAGTTACTATGAACAGTGGAAATCAAGGGTGTATGTGGACATTCATTTTTATTTCTTCTGCACAACTGCTTTGAATCCAAATGATGCATGTGGTATAATATATATGCTTAACTGTTATTATCAGATTGAATAACTCATATCATTTACTTTGCATTCATCAACCCTTTTGTCTGTCATCTCCATTCTGCTTTTAAACCTGTCCTGTGTGTCTTATGTTTTAGATATATTTGCAAATCTACCATTTCCATTGGTTATTTTTTAGTAATTTCTGTCATGTCACTGGGATACCTCATTGTTAACCTCACTCATTTTTCTCTTTTTTCCTTTAATTCTTGGACATTCTTTACTTCAAAAACTGAGACATATGGATAGTCTGTTTCTATGAAATAGAGTGGCGAAAGTAATGCTAAATGATCTCTGAGGCTAGGTCACACACACACAAAATAGTTCTCGCCTTTCTTTCTTTCTCGTGCATCATTTGCTTCTAGTATACTCCAGCTTGTGGAGGATTGACTCTTCCACTCACAACCTTGCCTGTCATGCAAATGAACTACTTCTAGATGACTAGTCTTGGCACATTGACTACAACCTCATGAAACATTCTCTGTTGGGATGGACAAAGAAGCAGAATCAAGAAGGGAGACTATATGTGTGTATATATGTGGAAGGAAGAAAGGAGGGAAGAGAAGAGATTGCTTACAGAATAATTTAGGACGTGGTCTCACACAACTATGCAGTCTGGCAAGTCCACAGTCTTCAGAGTAAGCTGGCATGGTGGAGACCTGCGCAGAGCCAATGCTGCCTTGCAAGTCTGAAGACCATCTGCTGCCAAGTTCCCTTTTCCTAGGAGAAGTCGTTTTTTAATGCTATACAGACCTTGAAATGATTAATACACAGTTTACATTTTGTCTTTTTGAATGACCTTTGCTGTTCATTTTTTCTCGTTCTTTTGCTTCTTTCCTTTTTCAACTAAAATTTTCTTATTTGTAAATTCAGAAAGTATACTTCAGCTTTTAAAATTTCATATAGTCTACTTTTCTTTCCATTTAATTTAAATTTCCAAACCAGGCTCTTGCTTCTTTTCAGTTTTTCTTTACTGTTTTAGTTTCATTATATGCTGCAAAAAGTATGTGACTTAGTCTACTTAAAGGGAAAGGATTTATCTGGCTCACAATTTTAGGTTATAGTCTGTCATGCAAGACAGACTTGCTCAGCAGCAAGAGCCCGAAGGAGCTTGTTATACCACATCTACGATTAAGAAACAAATAGATGCTGGCTTGCTTACTCTTTCCATCTTCAGTCTGGAACTACCTCCCTGGAATGGTCCCACTTCCTATTAAGGTGGCATTTCCCATATCAGTTAACTTACTATAGTTTTTCACAGGCAAGCTTAGAGACCACTTTTTTTGGGGGGGGGGATTAAGGTAGAGTTTATTACAGGAGAGGAAGAATGGAACTCACAAACTTTGAATGTGCGAGGGGCAAGAGAGCAGCCAAGAACTCACAAACTCCAGACCTGGAATCCATAAGGAGCAAGGGAGCCGAAGGCCACTATTAATCTAGAGAATCCCTCTCAGGTGAATCCAAAGGCCTGCCTCGTAGATTTCAGGTTGACATTTAATTCTAACCATCATGGTGTTCTATGTCCCTAGTGGGGGAATGGCCAGGTCACATAGCAATGGGAATGGGATAGAAGCTACAGCCTTCTTGGTAAGTAGAGCTAACACAGGGCAAGATACAGGGCACAAACGAATGCACTTGCATTGAGTCTTTTCAGTTTCATATCTGAGTTATGGCAGCAGTTATGTTGTCAACATAGTGACTTCTATTCTTTACCCTCTTCATCTACTTTAATTTTATTTTGCTTTTAAGCTAACTTCTTAAACTATCAATGCACTGTTGTCTTGATTTTTTAAAATAATCTGGTGCCTGTATGTCCAGTCATCTTTTTACTCTTATTTTGAAAATATTGCCTCCTGAATAGCTGGACTCAAAGGCTCGGTATAGTCCTCTAGACTACGAGTAACTCTAGACTCCTATCATATCAAAGTCAGAATCTTTTTAAAAATTCCTTGGCAGTTTTATATACATATACAATGGATTTTTGACATCTCTTCTCTTATTGCTGTACCTTATTCCCTCCAGTGAAAATCTTCCCAATAGCTTTAGATTTAGATGTTCTAGTTAGAGTCAAGCACTCCACGGTTACGTGTTTCTACACTTTGGTCAATTGTAATTCTCTGTATTAACCACCATGCAGTACAAAAAGAACAACTGGGGGCCGGAGAGGTGGCTCAGGAGTTAAGCCTCTGCCTTGCAGGCAGAAGGTCTTGAGTTCGGATCCTAGATCCCACATATAGACGCCGGGCAGAAGTGGGGGCGGCCTGAGTTTCTGGTCCTGGTAGGGCGGAGTCTGTGAATCCCGGGGCAGAGTAAACGAGGAGGTGGAGGCGTCCATAGTGGTTCCCGAATATCGCCCGCAATTCTACACACATACATACATACACACATGTGCACACATGCACACACGCACAATTGAATAAATAATAAAAAAATTAAAAAAAACAAAAAGAACAACTGAAGGTGACATCACACTAATCTTCAAATTTAAAGATGAATATTTAGAGTCTAGTTTGTTGTCTACTCAGTAAAACAGTAGTGGGTTCTTGCCTAGCAGAACCTCCTTATCCATGGTTTATAGTACTGGGCATAAATTCCCTCCTATTGAATGGACCTTAAATCCAATCAGAAAGTAGTTATTACCCATGACATATATAGACTGCGCTGATGGGCTCATCTCACTGGGTTGGCTCTCATCGTGGCTCACAAGCTGGATGAGAATGTTGGTGACTTTTCTTCCCCAGCAGCCTGCATTGTACCTTCCAGTACAGCAGTAGTGAGGAAGCTTCCAGGTCACTTCCAGTTTGCTTTCTTCAAGTCTTGTGACCAAAGTTATAGTATCTTCAGCAATCAGGTCTTATCTTCAGGTTCTGCTGGATAGCCAAAAGTGATGACAATAGCCTACGTTGTTTTGGGAGCCTCTGTCTAGGAGCTCCCAAGGGTCAAAAGTCTTTGAAGTTCACATTCTTTGTGCTACAAGCTCTTCACAATTATCAGAATTCTACTGTACTACCTCTTTCTTGCTTCCACCTCCTGTTTTTTCTTCTCCCCTTCTTCCCTCTCTTCTTCTCTCTCTTCTTCCAGGCTCTCACTAGTTAACCCAAGCCAGCTTTGATTTTGTGTTCTCCTGTCTTATTCTCTCTAGTTCAGAGATTTGTCACAGGTATGCACGACTATGTCTGGCTCTATTGTACTTTTTGTTTTTTCTTCTTTGTTCTAGAACACACAGACATCGTCCTACTTCCAGGCCTTATTTGTGATGCTTCTATATCCTGGATTGCTCTCTCTCTGTATTTAAGTTGTACTGTTTTTTTTTAAAGCCTATGTTAGTGTGTACTTACTCCCCACAGTCATCCCACCTAGTCTTGTGTGCTTCTTTATATGCTGTGTCCATATTGGTACTTTTCCAGATGTTTCTCCATGGGAGAGATTTTGCTTTCTGGGGCTTCCCATGCCGTGTTTGTTGACTGACTGGTGTGGTGGTGAGTATGGAACATGTACTGAGTGCTGACTGTAGTTCCCATTCATGAGTGCAACTCATTTAACCCTCGTGATCTGATGAGGTTGATTCTGCCCTTTTCTTTATTTTACAGATGAGGAAACTGGATACTCAGAGGTTACGTGTCTTGTGCGTTGCAGCAGAGTAGGCCTGTGAGTCAGACAGTCTGGGTGGCAAGTGCATTCTCTCCACCGCCAGAGCCACCTGGCGTACTCAGGAGGAGCTTTGAATAGAAGGAGTGGGGCATAGTACTTCTAATCTTGCTTCTTTGAACTTAGAGTATTTGTTAATGTTTTACAGCATCAGCAGTTCATACTATTATCGACACACCAATCCTTCATCAGATTTTTTTACTAGGTTATAAATATTATCAGTTCCTTTTGATAGAGCTGAAAAATCTCACTTAATATCTCCTGACAAATCACTGATAAGTTGTTATTGAAAGTCTGAAAGTTAATTGTCCCTTGCCTGGGGCTTCATTTCTGTGGTGGAATATATTGTATTAGCATGATGTTTAAATTTTTAGACTCAGACACAGTGAAACATTTGATTCACAAATACAATAGTATTCTAACATTGAGACTAGAAGAATCAGGTACTCATAGCTCAGCTGCTTTACTTACTGTGTGCGGAGCCTGGAGGAGTAATGCTGTCCTGTTGAGCTTGGCAGTTCTCCATGTGGCTATCACACAAGGCAGTTGTAGCTTTCTCCCTTTTCTTTCTCCCTTTTTTGCTCTCTTCCCAGGCCCCTGGCCACCTACTTGAGTAGGTGACTTCTTTAGCCAAACCTGTTTGCCAGGTGTTTTCTGTGAGCCACACCATGGACTTTTTGACTAATAGCGTGGTAAGTGTATATGTGTCAACTTGACTGTTGCAGGGTAAGTTTTGGGCACATCTGTGAAGAGCTGATAGTGAAGGCAAGCCCTTGAGCGAGCCCGGAGGAGATAATCTAATTGATGAGGGAAGACTCAGCTCCTGGTGGGCAAGACTTTTCCTTGGGCAGGTGGTAAGATGGTGGAGTGATTCAGGAAGTTGACATTCTCGGCATACTTCGGCATTCTTAACTGTCTAGCAAGTGAAGTTTGCTCCCTTCTCATCAGGGATATGGTGTGGCCACTTCCCTCGGCTCCTGGGGTTCGTATGAACTCTCTTGCCAAACCGGACTAAGGAATATAACTGGACAGTCATAAGAAAATAAAGCCTCTTGTCCCCCTTAGCTCTTTGGTTGTGAGTTTATTAGCAACATGCAGACAAATTTTGACAGCCAGTACAGTGGCTTTCTAGTGAAGGAGTTTAAAAAGTGATGATTTTCTAATCATGGCCCTTCTTTTTTTTCTTCTTCCTCCTCCTCCCCACCTTTCTTTTTAACCTTCTACTCCTCAGTCTTTTTCTCCCCCTCTTTTTAGAAAACTTTAAAAATGCCTTTTTACTTCTCTTTCAGCTATGTAATTTTCTGTTGCCTTACTTTGTGTGCGTGTAATATAATTGAAGTAAAAAAGTTTTTTAAATATTCAGTTTGTCCAATAACTGGCAAACAAAACACCTATCTAACTAATTCTAGGAAAGAAATAGGACATCCTCAGAGCTCAGCAGCTCCCCAGTGTATTCCTTTCCTAGCACACGGCCTTGCTGACCTTGCTTTTACTCCTTTTATATGCAGGTAATTGATTGTGTTTCCCGTAAGCTTATCACCTAGCAAGGTATAGCAAATTGTTTTACTTCCTTTGAAATTTTACATAAGTGAAATCATACAAATGTGTTTATTTGGGGCTGGAGCGGTGGCTCAGGGGTTAAGCTTCTGCCTTGCAGGCGGAAGGTCCTGAGTTCGGATCCTAGACCCCATGTATAGACGGCGGGCGGAAGCGGGGGCGCCCTGTGTTTCTGGTCCTGGTAGGGCAGAGCCTGTGAATCCTGGGGCAGAATAAACAAGGAGGAGGTGGAGGCATCCATGGTGGTTCCCGAATTCGTCCGTGGTTCTACACACACACACACACACACACACACACACACACACACACACACATGCGCACACATGCATACACGCACAATTGAATAAATAATAAAAAAACCAAATGTGTTTATTTGTACCTTGCTTTTTTTCTTTTGCTTAGTGTATTGTAGAGTTTCATCTGTGCTATCATGTGTATGTGTAGGTCACTTTTGATGCTTTATGGCAATGTTGTATTTGTTTTCTAGGGCTGTCAAGCACAAACACCAAAGTTAGACAGTTAGTTAAACTAAACACCGATAATTAATTTGCTCATAGTTCTGGAATCTCAAAAGCCTAAGACCACTTTTTTTGTTTGCTTGTTTGTGGCTATATGTGTGTATCAGAGGATACTGTATATACCTGTAGAGGCTGAAAAGAGACTTCTACAGTCATCCTGGATTGCTTCCACATCCTCTTTGCTTCACTCTACAATTTCTCAGGCCCCTCCATTTCCACATGGCATTTTTATGTATGATGCAGGATCTTACCTTAGGATCCACGTCATTGTGCTTTGCAGGGTCTTAACCCCTGAGCCATCTCTCCAGCTCAAAGATCATGGTATTTCTAAACCCAAGTGTCGTGGTTTGAAATGTGTCCCCTCATAGTCTCATGTGTTTGGGAAGGTCATGGCACCTTTGAGAGGTGCAGGAAGGTGGTCACAAGAGGGTGGGCCTTGAGATGGATTAGTCACACCTTGCTTCCTGGAGGAGGCTCTCAGTCTCCAAGATGTTTGCAGTGACCTAGACCTCCTAGGCTGGCTTCTACCAGCCAGCCATGCCATGTCCACCATGAAAGACTATCTCCCTCCTGGAACCATAAGCTGAATAAATCTCCAATGGTAAATCAAAGACTGGTCTCAATTTAGAGTTTGTCCTGCTGGTTTTCAGTCTTGTTTTGGATTTTCCTGGATATGTCTCTATTCCTTCCTTTTGGAATGGAAATGTTTATTCTGTGCCATTGTATTTTGGAAGTATATAACTTGTCTTTTGATTTTATAGGAGGCTTTTGTCTTTGAACTTTTTGACTGTGTTGGGACTACTGATGTAGTCTATGAGAACTTTTAAAGTTGGACTGAGTATGGTTTGCATAGTGATAAGGGAAATGAGCCTGTGGGGGGTCAGGGATGGAGTGTCATGATTTGAAATGTGTCTCCCATAGTCTCACGTGTTGGGGAAAGTCATGGCACCTTTGAGAGGTGGAACCTTGCTAGAGGAAGGTGATCACAGGGGACAGACCTTGAGGTGGATTAGTGCCACCCTACCTCCTGGAGAAGTTAGCTTTTGTAGCAGCAATCTTGCAGCTCTTAGCCTCAAGCGTTTGCAGTGACCTAGGCGGCTTCCAGCTTCTGCCAGCTAGTCATGTTGCATCTACCATGAAAGACTGTATCTCCCCTCTGGAACTGTAAGATGAATAAATCTCCCTTTCTCCCTTAAATTGTTTGACTGGCGGTGGTGTCTCACAGCAACGCAAAAGAGTAACCATCATACCAAGTTTAGAAGCTCATCCCATGGAAATCTCTCTTTGAGAGATGAGTAATGTGGATAAAAAAAAGCTTTATTTAGCAACCAGAGAATGGAACCAGAGGAAACTTAGCATCCACTCCAGGGAGTTGAGGGCTATAGATGTAGGCTAATAATAAAGGAGAGAGGGAGGTAACAAAAGGGAAGAAAATGAATGTTCTTTCCAGAAGGAGGCAGAAATCTTCCAGGAACCTGGGTGCCAGCTCATTTTACTTCTTCATTGTTATTGTTTCTGGACACTATGTCTGTTTATGTACCTTGAAGGGGAAAGAGACTAGGAAGTCTAGGTCAAATTAACCTTGAAATATAGATCTAGACAAGACATTTCTCAGATGACCAATTTTTTTTATATGCTAAGCTGAGTAGAACCTGACCCAAAGCGTAAGTCAACCAAGGGGGCAGAAACAAGGTGAAGGCAGGAATTCTGAGTCTTTTCATCCTGTTCCATCTGCGGATCAACTAAAGAGACTGTTTCCTTCCGAAGTGGCCTTCAAGTTCCCGAAAGTTCCTAAATGCCTGTTACAACCCACTGACAGGATATTTCTACAGCCAAGATGTTGGGGTTGCCTAACTCTGAGTCCTGCTAGATGAGTGATTTTTAAGTCACCTGAGAAAGTACATATAAAAGGTTTTTACATCTCCCACCCTTGGTAACAAATATGTATAGGTATAACTCCCACTCTGAGCCTCAGCTCTTTGCTTGATAGATGTCCCTCTTCTTTAGTATCTTTCTGTGATCTTCTCTAAATATATATGCATAATAACACTGATCATATTGGGATAAGGCACACCTTTATGAAACTTGTCCTAGTTACCTTTTTAAAAGCAAATTGCAAAGATCTTCAGGTTAGAACTTCAGCATAAGAATTCAGTTTGCGGGGTCATAGTTCGTCTCTTACTACCCATTTTATGTTTGTACCACAAACCATACATCATTATATTTGTTGGGCATTTTGACTGGCTCCTGTTATAGACTATTGTGAACAACGCTAATATGAGCATTCTTACATGTTTGATGGTTAAACTATTTCCCTTTCCTTAGACCAGCATACAGCATTCCATAGTAAGTTACTAGGTTTTGTTTCATATATGCAACATAAATAGATAAATTCAGTATGTTTTCCAAAGTCCTTGCTCCAGTTTGCACTTCTGTCAGCAGTTTATGTGAGTTCCTGTTGTTTCATGTTTAGTGTCTCATTTTCAGTTTTTTTTTAAAATTTATACCAGTGAAATGCCGTGTAGTGTTAACCTCAATTGTGGCTTAAATTGCATTTCCATTATTAGTACATAATTTGACCATCTTTCTACTTATGTGTTGGTCATTTATTCAAGTCTTCTATTTTTCTATTGAGTAGCTTGAATTTTTCTTATTTGAAGGAGGTTTTTTTTCCTTAATACTTTGAACTTAAGTCCTTTTTGCTTATGTGTGTTATAAATATCTTCTTAATTTGTAGCCTGTTCATTATATTTACAGTTTCTTTTGATACATAGAAATTCTTAATTTAAATGTGGTCAATGTATCAACTTTTTAATTTGTTCTCAATTTTGATTGTGTATGGTGTGTGTGTGTGTGTGTGTGTGTGTGTGTGTGTGTGTGTGTCTGTGTGTGTATGTGTATTCTTGTGATGTGCCCATTTAAGCTACAGGTTGATGTCAAATGTCTTTCTCTGTTGCTCACAACTTTTTTTAAAAATTTTAAAAATGTATATGTGAATATAGTGACTTTATATTTTCAACCCTTAGTCCCAAATCCCATCCCTTTCCTTTTCCCTTTACAACTTGTCATCTCCCCTGCCAGACTCCCTCTTATTTTCAAATCTTTTTGCTTGCACAGCCCACCATGCTTCATCTAGTCTGTGATGACTTATTCCTAGCCTGATTCATGCTCCAGCAAGCATCGCAGATCAGTGGCTACACCATTGGGTGAGGAAAGCATCCTCTTTTACTTCCCATCAGCATTAGTCCTTGCTAGTCTCTCAGGTGTGGTGCTTCTTGAGATCCTTCTGATGTGTTCCTCACAACTTTTTAAATTTTATTTATTCCTTCACAGTTTCATGTGTGCGTGCATATGTGCACATACTTTGATTATACCCACCCCCATTGTCCTCTCTTACCTGTTTCCCTCTTCCACTGAATGTCTTCTTCCCAATCAGTCCCCTTCCTACTCTTGTATTTTTTATGCATTAATTAGATTACTTACATGAACAATGTGATGGTGGTAGTGACAGGATGATTTTCTTGAACAAAAGTGACTTACCATTGCATATATTACCAAGGACTGTGAGCCTTTCTTCTGTGGCAATTAACTGCTTATAGCTTCTCAGGAGGGGTTGGAATGGAATGTTGGTGGGTCCAGTGTTGTACAGGCCTTCTGCAGATAGCCATCGCTGCTGTGATGTTATGTGTTATGTCTGCAAGAGAGCTTTTCACAAAACACCTTCTCATCCTCTTACTCGTATGTTCTTTCTATCTGCTCCTCCACATTTTCCCTGAACCTTGAAGAGGGTTATACAGATTTCCCATTTAGGGCTGAAAACTCAATAGTAACTTAAATTCCCAGCACTTTGGCAAGATTTGAGGCCCTGTATTAAACTGCTGCTTACTGAAAACAGAACTTTCTCTAACTAAAGTTGATAACAATACTAAGCTGTGGGTATAAATAATTGTATCAGCTTGTCTTGTTCAGAGGCATCTGTGATTTCCCCTGACAACTCATGAGATCCCACACCTGGCTGGGATTTTCAGTTAATAAACCATGGCAGCATCCACTCTTGTAGGATACTTTCCTTCAGATTTTTAAATTAGCTTACACAATTGTAGGTTCCCATTTGGCTTCATAATTACCTCCTCATCACCCCCATCCCTTGTCCTCACATATTCCTCCCCTGCTGTCATATATAACACGTGTTCTACTCTCTGTCCATCCTCAAGGTCTCTCCATCCTCCTTCCACACTCACACCCTATAACAAATGGCCACCTTCTAACTTTCAAGGCTCCATAGACTGTATATCTGTACATTGGAAGCTGGGATCCACATTGAGCAAGAACATACAGTGTTCTTGGTACCTCACTCAGTAGATTTTCTCGCTCAATCCATTCACCTATAAATTTCATAATCTTATTTTTCCTTATAACTAAATAACTCTATTATGAATATATAACCACATTTTCATTATCCATTCTTCAGTTGATGGACACCTAGACTGATTCCATTTCCCAGCTGATTTTCATAGCCACTGTACCACTTTACACTTCTGTCAACAGAAAGCGTTCCCCTTCCCTACATCCTTACTAGTATTTGTTGTCATTTGTTTTATTTATGATAGCCATTCTGTTTGGGATAAGATGGAATTTCAAAGTAGTTTTTAATTTGCACTTACCTGATGACTAAAGATGTGAAATGCTTTAAACAATATTTATTAGCCATTTGTAATTTTTTAAAAATTTTTTAACATTTTTTATTATTATTTCTGCTCATACAAACTTAATAGGTAGACCAGTTCCCTCTCCCCCTCCTCCTCCCCCTGAACCCCTTACTCCCCCTCCCTCCTTCCCCCCAATTCCCAGAGAGTCCTTTATTGTGTATGCCTAACTCTCCTCTTGGTCCTCCTCTCCGATAACGTACAAGGACCCAGTGGCATTTCCCTGAACCCTTTCTCGTGTTCCCCTTAAGCATAGGAACACTACTGTGGCTGTCAATCCCTTGCCTCCAAGGATCTTGGTGCCTTTAGCCGATGTTAGACTTTGTGAGGTCAATAGTGTGTTGGACATTGTGCAGGGCATGCAAAGTCATATTATGATTGCTTCAGCCCTAACTAGTGTGGAGAATCTTCAAATCATTGCTCCTCCCATCCTTTTACTCTTACAATCTTACTGCCCTCTCTTCCGCAAATGTCCCTGAGCTTCAGGATGGGGGGAGATTAGGCTAGGTTAGTTCTATGTGGTTGATATAGGGTCTTTGAAGTTCTGGATTGTGGTTTGTTGATTTTCTTCTGCAGTTTTGCTGCTCCTGCAATACCCTTCACTCCATCCTGATGGGCACTGTATGTCACCCCCTGGTCAGAGACAAAAAACTGTTAAACTGGAGTCTTGTTATAATAGCACATTCAAGGGTAGATGTAATAAAAGCAGGAAACCTCGGTGAGGGGGGGTCAGTCACCCATTTGCAAGATGATCACCTTTCATCTGCCAGACTATATGCCCTCCCCTTCTGGTGAGATCATACCCCCTCAGTTGTACATGATCAGGAACGAATGTCTGTGAACTTAACCAGGTTCTGTGAACTTAACCAGGTCCATTTGTAATTTTTTTGTATGTCTGGCCCAATGCATTAATTAAGGTGGCTTAGAGCATTCCTGTTCGGTTCCATAGAACATTTTATTTTGGGTTATTTGTTTTCTTTATTTTTTCTTTAGTTCTTTATATACTCTAGATATTAATCTAGAATAATTGGTGTATAATAATTGATGAGGATTTTCTCTAATTCTTTAGATTTTCTCTTCACCTAATTAAAATTTTCATTTGATAAATGGTGTTTTAATGTCATGTGATCTCATTTGTTATTTTTTAATCTTATTTCCTGATCCACTGGAGCCCTATTCAGAAAATCCTTACCTATATCTTGAAAAGTTTTCCTGACTTTTTTTTTCTAGTAGTTTCAGAGTTTCAGGTCATAATTTAAGGACTTTGGAGTTGATATTTGTACAGAGTGAGAGATAAGGATCTAGTCTCTTTATTCAACATACAAATACCCAAAATTCCTAACACCACTTGTTAAAGTGGCTGACTTTTCCCCCAGTGTATGTTTCTGGCATCTTTTTAAAAAATTAAGTGACTATCGATTTGTAAACTTATAACTAGATCCTCTCTTCTATTTCATTGATGTGAATGTCTACTTCTGTGCCAGGACCATGCTGTTTTTAGTACTATGGCTCTGTAGTATAACTTGATATTGTTATTATTAGATTAGGTTTGAGCAGTATTTTGTCAGTTATTAAGATAGGAGCACTTGTTTGTTCCTAGTTCCTTTTGAATACCTCTTTTCATCCCTTCATCCAAAAATAATATTGGACTTTGTTGATGAATCATGTTTCTCAAATGTAGCAAATAGATGGATCCTGTGTTTCAATGTAGTCTGCTAATGTGTGTCTTTTAATCAAGGAGTTGAGGCCATTGAAATTAGAGTCATTACTGATATGTGGCTATTAATTCCTATTTATCTTGTTGATTCTATAGTGTTTAGTTTTTTAAATCCTTATTTTTTTAACTGCTGTTTAAGCATCTTTTACTTACCTCTTCCAACCTTTTAGGGTGTTTCTATCATTCTATTTTGTCTGAAGAATTTTTTAGAATGTCTTCTGTAGAACTTGCTTAGAATTGATACATTCTTTTAGCTTACTTTTATTTTTTTTAACGTGTGTGTGTGTGTGTGTGTGTGTGTGTGTGTGTGTGTGTGTGTGTATCAGAAGGCACTATGTGTCTCTGTGGAGGAGCAAGGGAATCATCCTGGATTGCTTCTGCCTCCTTTTTGTTTTGTTCTGGGATTTCTCAGGACCTTATGCTTTGGAGACAGAGTCTTAACCTCTGAGCCATTTCTCCAACCCAAGCTTACTTTTATTATTGAATGTGTATGATTTTTCAGAACTTGAATTACATCTTTCCATCCCGTATAGCTTTTGAATTTTCTTGTTAGAGATCAGCTGTTATTCTGATGGGCCTGAATTTATTTGTGACATGGTATTTCTCTGCTGAAATCTCAATTTTTTTTTCTATATCTAGCATTTTAACTGTATAAAATATGGGAGTTTCTGTTCTTGTCCTGCCTGTTTGGTGCTCTCTATACCTCATTTACCCAAGTAGACTTTTCTTTCCCTAAATTTTGGAAAGTTTCTGCTATGATCAAATTGGGCTAGCATATCTCTGGACTGTCTCTCAATGTAAAAAAAAAAAATTATTAATGAGTCTTTTATGGCAATTCCTGAGTTTTAGGAAATTTTCTGAGCTACTGCTGAGGTCTGTAAATTCCTTCCTTGCTATACTAAAATCCAAGCAGAGTTATTCATAGGAGTCTGACTGCATACATAGTCTAATTTGATAAACTAGGCCACATGTTTTTCTTAAGAACAGCCTGGGGGGCTGGAGAGGTAGCTAAGGGGTTAAGCCTCTGCCTTGCAGGCAGAAGGTTCTGAGTTCGGATCCCAGACCCCATGTATAGACGCTGGGCAGAAGAGGGGGTGGCCTGCGTTTCTGGCCCTGATAGGGCGGAGCCTGTGAATCCCCGGGCAGAGTAAACAAGGAGAAGGTGGAGGCAGTCCATGGTGGTTCCTGAATTCATCCCTGGTTCTACACACACACACATACATACATACACACACACACATACATACATACACACACACACACACACACACACACACACACACACACACACACACACATGCATACACTCACACATGCATAATAGAATAAATAAATAAATAAAAAATTAAAAAAAAAGAACAGCTCTGGTGCTCAAACACACTAGTGTTTATATTTCATAAAGGATTCGGATCTGTTGTTCTTACAGTGAGTACCTGGCAATCTGAAGGCAAACCAGATCATTTCCATTTTCAGTCACTGCAGTAAAGGAGCACAAGAAGTTAAGTTATTCCATGAGTTGTGTGATGAATCGATGATACTGGTGGATTCAGAGTTCTCTCTTTACATTGCTCTTTTCCTGAATGTTAACATGTGATTCGTCAGCAACGTGTTTTGTAAAGTAAAATATCTAATGTCAACAACAAAATCTTCTCACAGCAAAAGGAAGAGCAGAGCTTCTGAAGATCAATCTTCGCGAGGTTGAATTGGATCCTGATATTCAACTGGATGACATAGCAGAGAAGATTGAGGGTTATTCTGGCGCTGACATAACTAACGTCTGCAGGTAAGCCAGAACTGTGTTATTGGGGGGGGGGACACGACAACTCAACTCAGGTTCGAATGTTTGCAGGGCAAACATTTTATCCACTGAACCATCTCCCTAGCTTCACACCCTCTTTTAACTGCTCCTCAACCCTCAGGAAGAATGTCTCTGAAGTGGCAATTTCCAAGAGGCACCATAAAAGCATATCTTAACTTTATAGCAGTTAAAAGTGTTGAAGCACAGGAATTGCTATTGACTGTTTGGGTTTATTTCTAGGGACGCTTCTTTAATGGCGATGAGGCGACGTATCAATGGCTTGAGTCCAGAAGAGATCCGTGCCCTCTCCAAGGAGGAGCTGCAGATGCCTGTTACCAGAGGAGACTTTGAGCTAGCTCTTAAGAAAATTGCTAAGTCTGTGTCTGCTGCAGACTTGGAGAAGTACGAAAAGTGGATGGTCGAATTTGGATCTGCTTGAGTTTTTGTTAGCTCTTTCATTTCTGAAACTGTTTATAGACTGTGAAGAAACTCCTGCAATTTAAAACAAAGATTTGGAAGTTTTCATCAGAGAGATTTTCACTCAGAGGCCAAAAAAAAAAAAAAAAAAAAAAAAAAAAGAAAAAGAAAAAAAGAAAAGAAAAGAAAAGAAAAGAAAAAAAACCTGAAACCACTAAGACACTAAATGTAGATGAAAAATAAGAAAAGCTTATATAGAGTCTGCTTTCCTCCCTTCTCTGGCTTTCTGCTGATCAGCCACATGCTCGTGTGTTAATATTACACACACCCAAGCCAATTTATCAGGGAGGCTGAAGGAAGGAGCAGTATACTGTTTTAGGAAATTGTTTACAAAAAACTTGGAAAAATTTATTTTTCTCACTTGCATTCATTGTTTTTGTCTCTTTCCCAACTCTTTGCTCTGTGACCATGGGACACACACACACATGTATACATGCTTTTAATGACAAAACTGGGTTTGTGTCAAATTCATTAGTTGTCATTTTGAAAAGAATGTTAGTTAATTCTGCAGGAAATAATAATATGCTAGTTAAATCGATGGGGTGTAATTCTTGCTTGCTGTTGGAGTCTAACATGAGGTTGTGATTTTTATTCCTTCCTCCCCACCAGTTCTTCTGCTAACTGATTATTTCTTAAAACATCAAGGAATATCCAATGATGTGTGTTTTTTTTTTTTTTAATTATTTGCCAAGTTGTTCCTCTGGTCCGTAATGTTTTTTGTTAGTGCCTTATACTTCATTTTATAAAGATGGGAAGAATATGATAGACTTCTAGATTTGTTTTCACTTGTCTATCAATGTGGTCAAACTGATACCACTGCTCTTATTTTTCTTAGTTCTAACTCTGTTTTATTTTTGCTGAATTTGACTTTAGTATTAAACATAAAATACTTTGAATTCTTAACAAGCTTAGTCACCATGCCTAATGCAAAGCAAGCAAAATGTATAGTTTTCCAGATAGCTTGTTTAACGAAACAGCAACATACCTAATGAATGATTGGAGCCAGCAGAGGTAAATGTCACAAGAGTAGTTGCAAGCAAGGAATCCTAGTGTTAGTTTTTATAAATTATAAATTTTAGATTATTAAGTGATCTCTGCCTTGATGACCAACTTTTAAAAATTTATATATGTTGATATCCTGGATTCTCAATTTCAGATAGCACCTACTTGTTACAGATACTTTAAAAACTTAGTAAGTTGCTTAAGAGATTTGATTTTTTTAATCAAAAATTATAAATGCTTTATTCTCTTTTCAGATAATGTAAGTCTGACTCTTAAGTGTATAAACTTCAGTGTTCATCTGGTTGCTATAAATTGTCCTTTTTCTTCTGAGACACAGATTGTAAAATTTCAAATCAGAAGGCATCATGATTTTATTACATTGATTCCTCTTTACAAATTGAAATGAGGGACTTTTTGTTTTATTCCTGAGCTTTCATTTACTTGTTTATTTTAAGATAGGGTCTTACTAAGTTTTCCATGATGATCCTAAATTTCTGGGTTCAAAAGATCTTCCTGTCTGAGCTTCACAAATAAGTGAACCTCCAGGCACAGGTCACCACACCCAGCTTCACTTGGGAATTTTTGAAATAAATAAGTAATGTGAGAGAATGAGGTGAGTCACAAGTTTGAGACTAGCCTTGGCAAAATAGGAAGACTCTATTTAAAAAAAAAAAAAAAAGGAAGGAAAGAGACAGAGAAGGGAGGGAGGGAGGGAGGGAAGAAAGCAAAGGAAAGAACAAAGGAAAGAACAAAGGAAGGAGCAAAGGGAAAAAAAAAAAGAGCCCTAGTAAAAGCCCCCCCCCCCCCGACACCACCATCCTCCAGTGCTGTGCTTCCTGAGACTTCTCTGCAGCATACTCATTGGTTGGTAGATGTTTTCTGGATTTGGCATTAGTTATCTTGGTACAAACTTGTTTTTCTCTGAATTCTTGTGGATGATGGCGTGGTGGTCATGATTCTTGACTGGAAGTCAGCCGCAGTTTGCAGTGCACACATATTAGAATCTCACCCTGCGGCATTTCGGGCCATCATGCCCTCCCTCTGCATTTTGCTCTATAAATGGATGGCGACAACTTTGCACTTCTTAAGGCCCTTAAAGGGTCCTGATGAAATTCTTCACAGTCTCTATCTGATCTTTAATGTACACTGTATACATACTGTTTTTGTCTTAACCTAGAATGAAAATTATTTTGTTTTGCTTTTCTATCTTGTATAGTAGATGCACTGTCAAAGTAGAAATAGTTTGTTTCTCTCTTCTGAAAACCTGAGTATTTGGAAACTGTAATGGCTTTAGGACTAACTTGGGTGTAATTCTGTTTTGTAGCTACCCGATCAGTTAGTCCTTCATAGGAAAACTCTTGTTGTGTGCTTTCTGTATATAAGACATTAGGTGTACGCTGTGTGGCTTGCAAAGCCAAGCCAAACAGCAAAGCTTTGATTTGACACTGTCTTTAATTCCTCTGTGTAGCTTCTGACTTCTGTTGCTGAAGCAAGAGTTTCAATCATAAATGGAGAGGAAAGTAACTTAAAACTAGAAGTGATATCCATTTGTTTAAATGATCAAACTATTATGTTCACTTCCATGCCATAATTGCATGTGTAATTATAAGTTCAGATACCCAGATTCCATGTGAAATGCTGGGCAGGCTTAGAGACCTACCTATGATTCTAAACCTGGGAAACAGAGCCTGGAAATCCACAGAGCCCTACAGGTGATATTTGGATTTAATTAGAGACATAACCACAAAAGAATTAAGAGTAATTGAGAATGACTCCTGGTTTCAATCTCAGGGCACCACACATGCACATATAAAAATGGAAAAAAATAGAGGCAGGTATCTGGGGGAATCTAGTGTCAACAGCCAGGTGGAACATCTGAGGAAGACGTATGTGCAGGCCAAATTGAAAATGTTACCTTTTCATTTTGCTGTGTGCAGTGTGACAATGTGGGCCACAAAATTATTGATATCTTTAGGTTTTAAATAGCCCAAGTTTGTTTGACTTCCTTCCCTAGATATGCTGCTGAGCCTTTGTGAGAATCAGAAAAGTAACCAGTTAGCTCCTCCCTGCACCTGAGATAGCAAAGAGCTCCAATGTAGCATGCATGCCTCTTACTCCTCCACTCTTGGCTTAGTGGCACTTCATTTTGCATACTATAAACTTTCTTATTGTTGGTCTTATTTAAAGAAAATCACATTAGGATGTATGCTGTACCATAGGAATAAAATGTTAAGGGTGGATTTTATATGAGGAAAAATCATGACTGTTGTTAACTTTTATTATATCTCTGTTTTGTTCCTTAGCTGTGTAGATGGTCTAGTATTTTAAATTTATGATGCACATAATGTTTATGTAAATCTAAGAATTTGTCACAGCATAAAGAAGTTAGGGAAAACTGGAGGACATGTTAGGAGACAAAGATATTTAAATCTCAAATGTTTCATTCTCATCCTCACTAATTGTTTTTGCAGGTTTTTTTTAACTCCGTTGAAATTGCAAGTTTACTTATTTATACTTTTAATTTAGGCTTTTCATATTTAATTAAATTATTTGCTCTTAATATTATTTCTTAATATGAACTGAGTATTTAAAAATCAAATCTGTATGTTAATATATTTTTACATTAACATTATGAATTTTATTAGTTTTTCGACTCTTGACAACTCTAGTTTTATGGTATTTCTAAATTTTAGGTGCCTTGTTAATAAATATGGGAGAAATATTAAGATAAGTCATAAGAATATTTTTGGTTTACTTTTCTCATTTCTTGAGAAAATCAAAATATAACCTGAATTTTATTTTATTTCTAGCCTTATAGGAGTGGGACATTTAGCATTCACATAGGGGATTAGTATAGAGAGACTTCCTGCCTTGAAGTTATCGCTTGATTTCTTTTACATCCTAAACCATGAGATACACTTTTACTTTATGTTCTCTGCACTGACAAAATATCTTTTGGAAACCCAGAGTCTACCTCATCCCCAGACCTGGCTTCGGGCACCCAGTCCATCATCTCTGTATGTTTCTTCACTTCTACACCTGCTAATATTTTTCATTTAACTTGAACTTTAAAAATATATTTTACCATTTTTCTTCTGGCAAAGCCAAATATTTCAAGTGAACCTCTGAAGTGTCGAAACCACTTTCCCCCTCTGTGTCCAGCTTCTTTACCTGGGTATATTTTACTCTATGGAGCAGGTTCAGACACAATATTCTGTCGTTTTTTTTGTAAGTAATAGCCAATGTGATAACATGACCAATTTTGGAGCTTAGTCATTCCTGTGTCCGTCCTCTGAGAACCCGAGTACTTATGGAGACACAAGGATGAATGTGTATTTATGCAGTGGCATTGCAGCTAGGCGGTGCCTCAGTGGGCACTGCTGTGGACATTGTCCCGTGGGATTACTGCATGCCAGATGACTTGTGTGTTGTGAAGATGTTGACACCAGTGTTTGTCACCCAGTATTTGAACCTAATTTAAAGAAAAGATGTTTCTGCACTATATATGTTAACTTTGATTTTTTTCACATTTTATGCTGTTGTTGCTAGTCTGAGCCTTGTATTTGTGTGTAATTTGTGGTAATTTGGTAATAAATTTCTAGAGGGTTGACTACTGTTTTTCTTTGTGCTCAGTTTTGGCCATAGTGACTAGTGTATTTCTTGCTGCCACTGGGAATAGCAAACCTCACTAGCAAGCAATGACCTTTTCCAGAGTTTTGTTTCTCATAAAATCAAGTTGTCAACTTGATACTTTGTTTCCTGTGCATTATATTAGTAATTCTGAGGTTGATGCAGGTAAGATGTGTGGTTTTTCAATTGTTTTAATTAATATTTGTGTAGCATTAATACAAAGTGGATGTTCTATATGGTGAGTTTTCCAGATCATTGATTCTTTTTACGACAGCCCAAAGCTATTTTTTATTCATATTAGACTTTATTTCTTGAAAAGTTTGGGGGAAACTTAAGCAGAAATTACCAAGTTCCCATGCACTCCCTCAGCAACAACTCCAATTTCCCCCTTTTTAGTATGTGGCACAGCTAGTTGTTCCTGTGATGAAGGGATTCTGAGCCATCATTATTACTGAAGTCCATAATTCACATTATGCGTCAGTCCAATGAAAGCATAATGACATATGTCTATAAGAATCATTTCCCATACTCCACCTGTTCTCTTTTCACTTCCTCCCAGCCCCTGACAACTACTGATCTACCACTATAGTTTTCCATTTTCCAGAATGTGGTGTAGTGGGAATTGTGGAATGTGTGACTTTTTCATATTGCTGTGAATTATTCATGAAGGAATTTCACATTTAAGATTTCTCCATGTCTTTTTATAGCTTCGTAGCCCATTTCTTTTTAGCATCTACTAGTACTCCATTGTATGGATGTACCATGCTTTATTTCACCTACTAAAAGATGTCTTCAAGTTTTAGCAGTAATGAATAAAGCTACTGTAAACATCTATTTACAGGTTTTGTGTGCATGCCAATTTTCAGCTTTTGAGTAAATACCTCCAAGAATGTGCCCTGGAATGCATAAGAGTGTTTTTTCTTTTATAACAAACTACAAAATTGTCTTCCAGTATGGCTGTTACTTCCTTTGCACCATCCATGAATGAGAGTTCCTGTTGCTCCACACCCCTGCCAACATTCGGTGGTGTTGATGTTTGAGTCTTGCCATGCCAATAAGTGTATACTTATTTTAATGTTCAGGTCACATGACAGATGATGTTGAAGATCTTTTCATATACTTATTCATGTTTGAGTAGAGTGAGTGACTGGAAGCCTTGTTGAAATATCTTATGCTTGTGTCCTAGGTTTCTAAACTGTAAAATTTAAACTTATCCTTTGCTTTGTGGTTTCAAATTAAGGGCACCAAGTGCTTCTTTGATATTTGCTTTTCTAAGACTCTCTTCCTCTTCCAGTCTGCAGTGACCAGTGAAATGGTTGCTAGGGTGGCGAGAATCCCGAGAAACAAATACAGTTCCTTGATGAGGAAGGAATGATGGTTCTGTGCTCTGTGCTTCGTGTCATTTCTGGGCTTTCTGTGGCCTTTTGAGTGTTGCCAGTGGCTTCCAGAAGCGATCGGGTAGACCATGTGTGAAGCTGGTACTTGTGTTTAGTTAAGCTCCCACACACTTGGGTCATATTTACAGCCTGAAGGGTGCCTGGAAACAATTCTTTATCTCCACTTTCTTCTCCCCACAACTATGAATGAGGTTTGATCTCTTAAAAGTACATACAGTAAAATAATTAGACAAGTAATCCCAAAATAGAGAAAAGGTTAGAGGAGGCTCTTTTTCTCCTATCAGTCTTTTCTACTTTTCTCCAGGGCACAGGGACAATGCTGATGGGATTGTGACATGACTGAAGGCAGAGCAGTGTTTGTTGCTGGGGCTTTACCCAGGGAAACCATGGATTTAGCCAGAAACCATAAGGGAAATTCTAAGTATTGCCCAACGCTTTCCTTTCCCTGAATCCACTGCTTCCTTTCCGGTGAGCCTCCAGACAGGCAATTCTGTGGGTTTCAACCAGCTCTCGCTGAGCTTCTGTGGGCCAGTGCTTTCTTCCCTCGACTAGGCATCACCAACAGCCAACTGCATGCAGCCAAGCAGACTTGGGGTTCACCGGTGCTGCTCAGGCTCCTTGGTCCTCCCGAACAGGTGGGAAAGAGAATTAACAACAGACCATATGTGGTAATATTTTATGTTCTCTCTATGACCAGAAAGTTGGGAGGCTAGCTCTTCCCTAATTTTATCTTTACTAATATTGTCTGGAAGACATTCCTTGTAATTTTGGGGTGCCTTGTATCAATCACCCTGTAGCATCCGGAGCTAAAATCAAGAGAAAATGACAGTCCATTCCTCTCACTTTTGAGGTAAGAAAGCTGTGGAAATTTTAAGTTAAGGTATGTGCTCAAGATTCCATTCTGAAACATGTGTTTCTGATAGTGAAACACACCACCAACATAGCTTAAAGCATGTCAGACAGCATTTGTGAAGGGCCTGCAAGACTGTTGGCATATCTTGTGTTTCTTTCCAATGTTCTGAGGACCAAAAGTAGTTAGGATTTGGAACTTTTTTTGGATTTTGGAATATTTCTATATATGTTGATAGAACCTAAAATCTAAACCCAGATTTCTGTATGTCCTACGTCTGTAGCATGAAGGTGATTTTACCCAGTGTTTTTGGTGTGACCATGAGGTTAAGTATGGTATTCCCACTTGTATCGTGTCCAGCATTCAGAGTTTATAGCATTTTGGGATAGAGATGACCAGTCCGTTTGCTCATGTGAATGATATTTAAGAAATGCCTAACATTGACATTAAAGGACCAGATCTAACACATACAATGTTTAGTACGAGCTAGTATCATTTCATGAAGTCATACCTTCTCAGAAGAGGAATCAGCCATAGAGTGGCCTGCTGTAGATTCGTGGTTCCCAGGGGGAGGATCATAACCTAGCTCAGGTTAGGTCCAAGACTATTCTTGACTGGACTGACCTTGTTTTTGAGGCTCTCAGCCCCTCATCTTCCCTTGTCTTCAGGGCTCTTTCGCTAGAGTTTTAGGAAACCCACTGTAGTTGCCCTGTTCTTTTTTTATATCCATAATGTAGGGGGAAAGGAAGAACTGTTATTTCATGGAGTTTAACTGAACTTGGGACTCTTGCTGCCAATTGTGGTATCAGAGTGAATATCTGTATGTTCCAGTTTTTCAGGGAAAATTTTTATGACATGAAACAATCATTCTAGACCAGTGCTTAAGTGACACAAAGCCCCAGCATTTACTTCTGTTGCTCAGAGGCTCAGCACTGCTGATTCTCCTGACTGACTGACAGCTGTGAGGTCCCTGGCAGGATACATGGTTGTTGTCAGTTGCAGGCAGTACCGGAAGCCCCACTCCAGGCCTGGTTTAGCACTGAACGCTCACAGTGTCTTTCAATTAGCACGTCCTAAATAACTTTTAAACAATAACTAATAGTATGACTACTGTATTCTATATCATAAATCTTAAACTATAGTGCTAGTTCTTATTATGCAATTAGGGATAGATGAATTGCAGTCCGCTTGAGGTTTGTCAAATACCTCAAGTTATTTTTCAAGCATTTTGAAATATATTTTGTAATACTTCTCAAACATACTTTACAAACACATTTCCTCTAATTGTTAATCCCTTGTGTATTTTAAGGGAAATTTAATCCATATGGTTCTGATTTGTTTGCACTTAACTCATCAAAGTTGTTTTTAAAGAACAGTTTGGTTTCCAAGAAGTTCTAGGAGCTTGTTGATGAATTCAACCTTCCACTGCCTTTTCCCCAATCAAAACTTTTTCCCTTATGATAAATAAATTTGGATGAAATGTTTTTAGTTCAGTTTATACTACAGAGCCAAACTTCAAAAATCTAAGATAGCTCAAGTATTTTTATCGTGAGAATTTCCTTAGTTCATGTTCAAAACAAGTATCAATAAAGGGTTTATAACTGTGCTCCTGAATGCACAAATCATGAACTTTGTACTGCCTCCCAGACTGCATAAGAAGCTGCTCTAACATACCAAGCTCAATTCGTTGCCTGTCATGTGTGCTGGATTTATATGCATGTTCATGTATTCATATATACTTGAGAAAATAATTCATTTAAATTCCAGTAAATGGGGAATATGAATGTAGCTTAGTAAGGTGTTTGCTTAGCATGCATGAAGCCCAGGGTTGGATCCCCAGTACCACAAAAATCGGGCATGGTACACAGACCTATAATCCCAGCACAAGTTCAGAGTCATCTTTGGCTGTATAAGTTTGAGCCAAACTAGGCTACATAAGACCCTGTCTCTAGAAAATGAAATAAATTTTTTTTAATTTTTTTTATTATTATTATTTATTCAGCTGTGCGCATGTGCGTGTGTATGTGTGAGAGAGTGTGTGTGTGTGTATGTGTAGAACCACGGACGAATTCGCAAACCACCATGGATGCCTCCACCTCCTTTGGCCCCAGGATTCACAGGCTCCGCCCTACCAGGACCAGAAACGCAGGCCGCCCCCGCTTCCGCCTGGCGTCTATACGTGGGATCTGGGATCCGAACTCAGGACCTTCCGCCAGCAAGGCGGAGGCTTAACCCCTGAGCCACCTCTCCAGCCCGAAAATGAAATAAATTTTGATGAGTTATTTCTTAGGGTTTTTTTTTTTAATATTTGCATCCATAATCCAAGAGCTGAAATTCAGAATGCTCCAAATCTGAACTTTTTGAGCATCATGACAATGCTTAAAAAGTTTTGAATTTTGGATTTTCACATGAGAGATTCTCAATCTATACTCAATTTAATAAAACATTATTCTGGGTTGAGTTAATAATTTATTATGAAGTTACTGAAATTGTTCTATTTTTTTCTTCCTCCTGAGATTTATTTCAGCAGGTTTCTGTTGCTTAGCAGTAGACTTTTGACGACAGCTTTTGGTTTAGTTCTCATTGAAGTAGTTAATGGTATAAGCTCTTCTTAGGAAAAGTAAGGTCATCACAGTGAAGGTAAAAGAAACCATTCTGCCAATTAATTGGGCAGAATGTCATAAGCTACAGTGACTGTGGAAAAGATTTGTAGAAACTTACTAACAAACGGAGTTTGCTCAAGAACTTAGAAGCTGTAGTCAGAACACGCTAGGAGAATGTTCTTGGTAGAAAACTGTGGGAAACGTACTGATGTAAGAAACAACCTTAAGTTTCTAGGTCTAATAAAAATGATCTCATTTTTTTTCTCAAATTCTTTAGTAGCATGCCTTTTCTGTATTTTTCATAGTTAATGTTTTATGTATTTTATTAGTTTGTGCCACAATATGACATAATTTAGGAGAAACCTTGGTGATAGGTTAATTTCTTTCAGGAATTAGCAATTAAATTTTTCTTTATGGGAACTAAAACGCAAAGCTTCCTGCATTAAGAGTAGTTTTCCATGTAATATTTACTCTTTAAAAGAAATATAAAATTTGTAAGTTTTTATAAAGGTGGTATTTGTAGAAATCAGGTCAGTGACTTTGGTTTATTCTTTTCTCCCAAGAGGGAGGCTTAAACCCTTCTCCCCTCGCTTCCCCAGATTGTGCGAGTCCTCCCTGTCTGGGGCAGTCTCCCAGACATGCACCACTGTGCCAGGCATGGCGTGCCCTGCCATCACAGTCCTTGAGACAGGATGCAGAAGGGTGAATCCAAGGCTAGCTCCAGGAAAGATGGAACCACACAGTGAGACCTGTCGGAAAACTGCATCCACCTAGCATGTTAGAAGCACTGGGTTTAATCCCAGCACCACAGGAGGAAAAATTAAAGCTATACCTTGTTACTCTGTTGATAGCTTATAGAATGTTGTAATTGGCAGAATTCGTGTATAACTTTTAAAAACATTCTCAACGTAAAAATTTTAAGGACAACTGAAAATTCCCCTCAAAGTAACTATTGATACAAAACTTATATAGAGAGTTACGAGGTTAAATTTGTTTGATTATTTCTGGGAGAATAACAATTTAGGGATAATGATTTCCTTTATTTCAGTGTTTAATCCCAGTGACAGCTGTAGCTGAAATTCCTTTGCAGATGTGTGTAGGTCCAAATAGAAGAAAATTGTTAACTGCAATTGCAAGTCAGGAATTTCATTTTGAAATCGTTTCAGGGTTGGGAACATTCAGAATGCTATCTTCTTGTCGTTGTGAAATAATCAACGAGTTGTCAACCATAGTTACCTTTTGGGCTCTAGACTGCTTAACATTACTGCTATAGCCAGTTCCACACCTGTACCATTAACCAACTCTACCATATCCCTCCCTCCCCCGTATCTTCACTGGGCTCTTAAAAAACCTTTATATTCTCTCCTATGAGATGAACTTTTTAATGAGCTTCCTTTTCTCATCTTGCCACTAATTATGCAAAAGTTCTTGTTTAACTTTTGCATTTTTCCTTGGTGTCAATCAGTTCTGTTGCATTAATTGGAAGGTTGTGTTTGCATTAACAGTTCACTGAACTTCTTCAGTAGATTTTAAAACATAAGAATTGTTTCAAATTTAAGTTACACATATTAAGCCTTTAATAAGAAACTCAACATTTATGGCAACAGAATCATGTAACAATGGAAACATTTCCCAGCATCAGTTTTCTCCACATAATAGATTTCTTTCGAGGAGCACTTATTTCCTCATACATTTGTAAAAGAATGAAGTACATGACTGAGAGTAAGCATTTAATTTTGCATAAACATACAAATGTAACAAAAGCTTAAATGTAATCGCTGCCCTTGTATGTGAGATCCCACCATGTTCCCTGTGAATTTCATTTTGTAAACTTGTAAACTTGTAAACATACAGGACACTGGCTTCCTTACTGGCCTGGGTAACGTCCTGGCTCAGTCCTTTCCTTTCTGCATGCCAGCACTGCCTCCTCAGCAGTAGAGACCCATGTCTAGTTTCTCCAGCGCTGGGGTCCTGTCCTCATGATGTTCCTGACACAAGTTAGGAGGGACTTGATTGCTTGAGGGCCCACCACTAAGTTGTCATGGTGGAGCTCTGGTATCTGCCTCTGCCTTGCTCACTTATGCTCAGATTCCACCTATTTACCCTGTTTCCCTGCTTTTAGTCGGTCTAGATGTAATAATCTTTGGGTGACTTGAAGCAAGTTTGATTCCTGGTGAATGGTCATTTTCCTACAGTTTTCAAATCCTAACTTTTAGGCGACATGAATATGTCATTATCAAATTTCATTTTTAAAAGCAAGTCAGTAATGGGTGATCCCTATCCCTTGGGGAGAGGCAGGGGATCTTCTGCTAATGTGGAACACTTAGGCGATGGTCATCAGTTTGCTTCATGCTGGTACTCCTTGTTCAGAATCCGGAGTAGTCTCTCACATGGCCAGAAATCACTCAAGTGGAAAACAAGAGCATGGTAGAAACTCTGTACTAAAGGGAGATTTTAGAGTGTGACCATCTAGGAGGAAGAATCACGGTAGGAAGTGTTTTGCGCTGCTCGTCTCGCCAGCAAGAACGACGCAACACGATCAGGATCCTTCTGTAGCAAGCTTTAATGCATCTTGAGAAGGAGAGCACTAGCTTTCAGCACGGAGACCCCAACTGCCTAAACCGCTACCCTTATATAGGGATTCTGTCCCGTCTTGGACGTGGCAGCACCTGATTGGTAGTGGGCGTGTCACCCGAGGTGGCGTGATGGTCTTGCGATCAGGGCTAGAGCGGGAAATGGGCCTGGCGCTTGCGCATTGGCTTGTTTTGCTGAGAGGAGAAAGGGGAACTGGCGCCATCTTAGAATGGCGGCATGCAGGGCGGCGCCCTACATCTCCCCCTTTCTTATCAAATATGATAGCGATGAGGTGACCACCCAACTCAGGCGAAAACAGAGGCCAAATCCTCATGAAAAATTCGTCCTGCCAATTTTGTGAGGAAGGGATTCTGGGGCAGGTAACCCTTTTGCAAGATGGCGTGTTTTCCAGAGTAAACTCTGTGCGATGCTTTGCTCGTCAACCTGTGTGGGCTGCCTATGCCAGACACTCGTCCTCGTGCAATGCAACAAAGGTGCTGAGGGTGCATGAGCTGTTTGGCCGGCGATCAACCTTTATTCTTGCTTTAATGCTGCAAGCCAGATCTCAGCAGAGGCCCCATGCTCTAAGGCCATAAGTGCCTGAGTGACCATGATTTTTTCTCGTTTGGCCCTGTTAGAAAATTTACAGAAGAGCCAAGACAATATTGCCAGACCGAGACAGAACAGAATTCCAAATAGTCCCACCCCCACCCATTCCTTGAAGTAGGAAAAAGCTGAGGAAATCCAGGAGGCGAATCCCGACATCAGAGATGGGTCAAGGCGGGTTGAGTTGACGTGCATAATGGCAACTCTGAGTTCTCGTAGCGTCTGTTCAAATTCATGGGTCCAGTTCTGTAACATAAACTGAGAAAGGGACTTGGACAAATTAGCAGCAGCTGTGAATTCTTTGTATTGTACAGAGGTGATGCATAACCCAGACATTTTTCTTTCACATCCCAACTGTGCTAATTGCCACAGTACATCTACTTGTTCTTGAACCAAATCGATACGTTGATTAACCAGCAACAGTCCTCCTTGTAGTTGGGTGTTTGCCGACTGCTGTTTGTCCATAGCTAAGGAGACTGAGGAGGACAGCTCATTGATAGTTGTTGCTGCCTTGACAGTCCCTGACAACGCCAAAGCCGAGGCCGTAAGTGAAGCGGCAACGGCCGCGGTGGCTACAATGCTGACAATAGCAGCGGTGATCCCAAAGTCTCTTTTTTGATCGAAACAGTGACAGTGAACTAGGGGCTTCAATGGGAACAGGGACAAAGCGAGGCATTCGTGCCACAACCGCCAAAGAGTGGGTACTTGCGTTCCAGCAAAGGGTATAAGAGCATTGCTTATTACTACAATCTATAGTGGAGGAGGTGGCATTGTTACTAACTATCCAAATAAAAGGAGGCCACACGCAGACAGCGGTTGGAGGGAACCTTTGTTTAAGTTTGAAACGGTCAGATAGAATATTATCAGAGTCAGATTGATTATAGCTTAACTCAGCAGACCCTACAGCGCCCCCCAAAAGCATTGACAGGGGGGGTTAGATCAGTACAGCTACCATTAATTCCACAAAGAAGCCATATATTAAAAGGATCAGCATCAACGCTCCATGGGTCATTTGATGTAAAGTTACCAACAGAGGAGCCTATACGAGGCGAAAAAGTAAACGTATCATGAATCATGCCTGCCACTCGTGCTTGACAACCAGTCCAGGGTAATATGGACTGGTCATCTCTAGCTCCTTTGCAGAAAGGAGCAAACCTAGGCTGGGGGGACAAGAGGAGCGAGTTTGAAAAGTTGGCTGTTGGCCACCAGCCGAACAAAATTGTGGAATTTGCCCTAAAAACAGCTTTATTACCAACCTTGGGTTTATCTTTAACAGTCGCACCAAGCTGTGCAAAAGATTGATTATAAAGCGTTATGCAGGAAGAGGAAACCTGAGAGGTTTCGATGACAAAGCAGAGACTACCAGGCAATGACAAAGTCCTGTTTTCTTTTAAGGTTTCTATAGTAGAGTCTGTAGGTAGAAAAGGCAATCCAAGCGTTCGATTAGTAGTAAACAGGCGAGGGAAAATGTTAGCATTATACATCACCGGCATGGGCAGGGGGAACGTGGACATTATCCCCCATCTGTGCTCGGAGCGAGACTGGAGATTTCTCATCAGGATCAGCATTATCAGTCTTAATATCTGTGGCTTCATTTTCTTGGATATGGATGTTTCTTGTTAGCCGTTGTGGGATCCAAAATGGATGTTCTTCGCTCTGTGGAAAGACACATACAGCTCCCCTGGACCTAATTAAAACTGGATCCGGGCCTTTCCATTGATTAGTCAAAATATCTTTCCATTTTACTAACTCCTGTGGTCTCTGAGGTTCTGAGCAATGTCTGTCAGCGGCACTTCTTCCTGATTCATCTAAGTTAAGAAAGTTCAGAGTGAAAAGTGCCAAAGATAATGCTGCCTTTGGACCAGGAGATAGGGACGCTATGGGTCCCCCTTTTTGTTTAATTAGATAAGATTTGAGTGTCCGGTGGGTTCTTTCAATTATGCCTTGACCCTGGGGGTTGTAGGGCAGGCCAGTAATGTGTGTCACTTGTAGCTGTGAGCAAAATTGTTTGAATTTTTTGGGAAGTATAAGCTGGTCCATTGTCTGTTTTTAGAACCTTAGGTTTGCCCCATGCACTCCATGCTTCAAGGCAATGTTGAATAACCTGAGAGGTCTTTTCACCTGAGAGAGAGGTGGCATGGATGATGCCCGAGTAGGTGTCTACAGAAACATGTATATATTGAGATTTCCCAAAAGAGGGGATGTGGGTCACATCTATTTGCCATACCTGCAACGGGGAAATGCCTCTAGGATTAACTCCAGTGTGGGGGATAGGCAACAATTTTGACAATTAATGACTATGTCACGTGCCTGTTGCCTTGTCAAGGAAAAGTGTTTGCGTAATGTTTCAGAAGTAACACGCTGTCTGTCCTGAGGATGTAGGGGAATGGAAAAGAAACAATCTTTGATATCAATGATGAGCGTAGTCCATCCTTTTGGGAGAGCAGAGAGCATTGGTAGTCCTCTCTGAACAGGGCCTAATAGCGACATCCGCTGATTAATGGCTCTTAAATCGTGTAACAGACGCCATTTTCCTGATTTCTTTTTTATAACAAAAACTGGAGTATTCCATGGTGAGGTGGCCACTGAGGAACCCATACAGGAACCTCCGTTATCCAAGGTATGGGCTGGATTATCTCAGTGGCACTTAGAAAAAACCTAAACCGGCCCGATCTAATTTTATCTTGGGTGAAAGAGGACACGAGTCACCTTGATTATAACGTCCCAGCCCCTGACCCTCATTGTAACCCATTTTTTCCATCATGTCTCTAACATGAGTGGGGAACTCGCTAGTGAGGGTTAAACCCAATTGAGACATGATATCTCTTCCCCAGAGGTTAACAGACAAGGGCAAAACATATGGAGTGAACCATCCCGTTTTACCTTCATTTGTTTTCCATTTAAGTCTATTAGTACTCATGTTAGGGCTATCTTGATAACCTAAGCCTCGAAGGGAATGGGAGGATTTACTTATGGGCCAGTGTTGTGGCCACCAATAAGTGGAGATGATACTCTTGTCTGCTCCAGTATCAAGGATACCCTCAAAATCTTTATTGTTTATAGTGAGATCAAGTTTTGGACGTGTATTTAAGGTTAAGGTCAAATAAGCCATGTCAGGTCCGGAAGATCCCATGGGCATCGGTTGTGAGGAGGTCGTTTTTTCTGGGGCCGGAAGAATAAGGACTTGAGCGATTCGATCTCCTTTTTGAATAGAGAAGATACCCTGGGGGCTGGAGCATAAGAGTCGAATATCTGAGGTATGATGGTTGTCTATCAGACCAGGGTGAACTATCAACCCCTGAGCGGTTAGAGAGCCTCTTCCAATTATTAGACCTATAGTTTGTTTGGGTAGGGGAGGTTGTAGAGGCTGAAGAGGGACGGCTTGAACACCCAATTGAGGCATTAATAAGATTGTGGCGGCGGAGTGCAAGTCCAATTTTGTGGCTGGTTTTGAGGAATCTCTGGGTTCTTGGTTTTTACAAAATGGGTCCCGTATTTCTTGGGGCCCCGGGGCCGGGGGCCCATTGACCCGTTTTTTTGTTCTGGCTCAGAGGAGACCTCTTGAGGAGGCAAAAGATTGCCCTTCAGGTCTCTTATTGACCTGCACTGTTTAACGGGGTGATATCCTTTTTGACACCTGGTGCACAGAGTAAGGGGTTTTTGTTCTCTTTTAGCCTCGCGACAATCTTTTGCAAAGTGGCCAGGTTTTTTACAATTGTAGCAGGAGCGACCATTGTTTTTCATAGGGGGGCGCTGCTGTGCTCGGAGAATAGCCGCCGCGAGTCCAGAGTTACTCAGCGGGCCCCCTATTTCTCTACATACTCTAAGCCAATCTTGTAAACCTTTGTTTTTTCTGGGAGCTATAGCATTGCGGCATTCCTGTGAGGCTTGTTCAAAGATTATTTGTTCTATAAAAGGAGCTATAGTATCTGGATCACCAAAAATCTTTCCAGCCACATCCATTATCCTAGCCACATATTCAGAAAAAGGTTCTTGGGGCCCCTGTATAATTTTTGTAAGCTGATTTCCTGTTTCTCCCTTTTTGTTAAGAGCCTTCCAGGCCCTAATAGCTGTACTGGAAACTTGAGCATAAGCACCCCAGTGAAAATTAGCCTGATCAGTAGTAAACGGGCCTTGACCGGTTAATAGCTCAAAGGTCCATTCTCTTTGTTCAGGGGTCAGCGAAGAGGCATTAATCCTAGCCTGGTTTTGTGCTGCTTCATGCCATAAGGCCTTCCATTCCATGTATTGACCCATAGTAGGTAATGCAGCCTTAGCGATGGTTTGCCAATCAGTGGGCGTTAGTGCATGTAAGGCTAGGCGATCTAGCTGTATTATAGTGAAATTTGCATTAGGCCCATATTTTCTAACGGACTCAGCCAGTTCTTTAATCTGATTAAAATCAACAGGAGCATGAACTCTCCCCGTCTCTCCCTCGTAAATTGGAAAGGCAAGGCTGAGTTTATGGCGAGTCTGTTTGGGTAATCGTGAAGCAGAGGGTGCAAAAGGAGGCGGAGCAGAAGGGACAACCATTAGAGGTCTTTCCTTCATAGGCTGTCTATGAAGAGGGCGCCATTCTTCTGGGTCATATGCGGCAGCCGCTTCTTCAAGCTCGGCCTCATCCTCTGTGTTTATCCTCGAATCTTCATCATCAGAGGAAGTAAAACTGAGAGCGGCAAGCTCTTGGGTTGGATATAACCTAGGTCTTGAAGTGGGGTCATATATGGGCTCCCACCATGAACCTGGTTTTTTGTTTGGGGGATTAGATGCATTATCTAGTTCTCTTTCTTTATCTCTGTCAGACTCTTTGGTAAGTTTGTTTTTACTCACTTTTCTTCTCTCCCTATCCTTATTAGGTTGTCTGGGAGGTCCTTTTTCACTTATGACGGTTTGGGGTTCTTTTTTACGCGTACCCATCCTCTCACTACGCTCAGATTCTGACATGCCCTCTTGCACTGTTTCTAAAGTGAGCTGTCCTGCCGATCGGGCTTTTTCGCAGTTTTCGTCTTCAAGACAGTTTTTTATCATTTTCCAAATAAGATCACAACAATAACGAAAACAGAAAACAAAGAGAGTGAAGGATATCAGGATTACTGTTGCAAGAATTTCAGGAAGCTCGATCATTTTGAATTAGGAAGGTGAAAGAGTGAACATACCTTTCTGAGGCGTAGTCTGCGCTACAGTTCTGAACCCTCCCTGTCACCAGGGGGTCTCCGACGGTGCGGACAATGTGGTTCCCGGGTTTCGGCACCAGTTGTTTTGCGCTGCTCGTCTCGCCAGCAAGAACGACGCAACACGATCAGGATCCTTCTGTAGCAAGCTTTAATGCATCTTGAGAGGGAGAGCACTAGCTTTCAGCACGGAGACCCCAACTGCCTAAACCGCTACCCTTATATAGGGATTCTGTCCCGTCTTGGACGTGGCAGCACCTGATTGGTAGTGGGCGTGTCACCCGAGGTGGCGTGATGGTCTTGCGATCAGGGCTAGAGCGGGAAATGGGCCTGGCGCTTGCGCATTGGCTTGTTTTGCTGAGAGGAGAAAGGGGAACTGGCGCCATCTTAGAATGGCGGCATGCAGGGCGGCGCCCTACAAGGAAGGGATGTGTTCTATTGTGTAAGGAATGTTGATGAGTCTCCTGGCCTAAGACTCATTCCTGCTTTTCTGTTACATAGCTATCACCATCCATCAGATCATGATTCCAGTGTTTTGAGAACTTCGTTCTGAAACCAAACCTGCTTCCCGGCCCCAGTTCCACCACTTCTAGACCGTGAGACTAGAAGTGGTGGAACTGGGCAAGTTACTTATTCTCTCTGTGCCTGGTGTTTCTCCTTAAAATGGCTCCATCGCTCCCTTTGAAATAAGCTGCAAGGTGAATGCTACTCCTAATCAACCTTGCTTAGTCACAGTGCATGGCATCAGACCGGCCTCACTGAGCCATTTTGGACTCATGAATGAGATAACTTTTTGGCATCTGCCAAAATTAATGGCCACTTTCCTACTTTTACTACAGTATTAGGCACCATACAAATCATAGGACACAGAAGTAGACCCAAACATCACTTCCCGTCAATCCATGACCTGCACAAGCTGTACACAGACTGCTTTCAGCTGTTTGCCAAAGCCGGGCTGCTGCTTGTCCAATGGTTCTGAACCCCACGATTGGTACCAATTGCCTAGTGGTCAAAGTCACAGGCTCCTTTTCTAAAGGGAAAGAAGTTCTGCTGTCGCGTGTCTCACTATCCTTCCTGAACGTTACACAGCATGGTAAGGATCCCATCGCTCTAAGCAGCAAGCACAGTTTTTCAGTAAAGAGGCACTTAAGGGAAATTAATAAACATCACATGTCTGTCTTGTGGCAGATACAGCATATGCTTTCAGAACCTCACAGATTTCTTAAACACAAACTGGGGCAACATATGTCCATCCCGTTTTCTTTCCAAAAGAAAGAAAAAGCATCACATGATGGCCAAGGGTCTCAAGTTCCAGATTTTTCTAGGGTCTCCCACAAGGAACTTCCTTGAAATCTACATGGCGTTCCATGCAGGATCTGAAGAGAAGATGTCCGCCTGGCTGCCAGGGTCCCCGCAGCCACAGCCCTGCTCTTGATCTGATTTTACCTGCTGTGGATGACAACCATGACCGTTTCTGTGCTATGAAATCCCCCTTCTTTTCCAGGTCTCTGCACGATCTGTTGGCTCATCTTGGAGTTGTCAACTGAGAAGAATTTTTCTCATTATGAACCTCACCTACTTTGAAAATCAAAAGGCGCTTCCCAATTTGCAGTTGTATATTAAATTCACACATTTTAGATAGAAATTCACACAGTCTATTTTTCATTACTCACGCTTAATAGTAATTTCTCTTGCCTATTGCCCTCAGGCTACATAGGAATGAAAAAAAAAAACAAATTCGAGGATCCTTATTTTGACTTTGTTCGCAGTTGTAAATCTAATTAATTCTGTGCAGAGTGTTTTGTCTTTTTTTTTTTCTTTTAAAGTAACCTAGGCATTGCTCTCTGAAGACAATCTGCTAAATGAGGGCAGATTTACCTGTCCCATGTTCATCTTAAATCATCTTGTCAGTTCACTCAGGAAATTCATTTTTTTCTTCCCTGATTTACTGCATCAAGTTGACATGTGCCCTTAGTAAATATGGTATCCATCTGTGAAATGGTGAGGAAAATTTTGACCAGTTTAGGTAATGACTTCGGATTCATCTGCTTCAGTATTCCTCAGACTAAGCTATAGTCTATTTGTTCCATGAGAAGTTTTTAAATATTACATTTTTGTTTGGACTAACCGTGACAAAAAGTATAAGTGTGACCTGGTGTGGAAAGCATGAGGAAAGTTTCAGTGAGGAAGAAATGAATGTGGAAAGGCTAGTAAATGAGAAAGCCTATGTATAATATTAAAAGAATGTGAAAACAACTGAATGTGAAAACAACTGTATGTAATTGTGTGTGATAAGTGGATCGATGTGTCAGCCTAAACTGTGTGATAGATAAGTGGGTCTCTGCATAATAAAATGAAAATGTGTAATATCAAAATGAGGTAAAACAACTGTATTGTAACTGTAAACAGACATGTACCCCGATGATGTAATGTGGAATAAAACAGTATTTAAGGGACAGGCCAAAAACCGGGATCTCAGTTCGGTAGGGACAGAACATCCGGAGACTCTATCCAGTTGGCCCCTGAACTCCCCAATGCAGCTCCAGCCAAAGTACGTATGCCCTGCTCCCCTGAGGACGTGACCGTTAATCGTCCGGCACCCCTCGGCTCTGGCAATGCGGGGAAACGGCCCTTGGTCCAGCCCCGGTCCCGGCTCGAGACCTGCACCTGGAATATATTAATCAGTAAGACCCCCGTGTGGTGTGGTTATTGCTGGGTGGCATATACCTCCAGGGAGTAGAAGTCAGCGGCACAGGCCCTCCAGGTGTGCTCGCGACACCTGGGTCATGGGAATGTTCTCCATCCAGATGGCGAGCTGGTCACCGTGATCCCATCATGGTTCTCTGATTGAGCACCAAAATTTGTAGACTTGAAGGGTCATGCAGTTTAAGGGTGACCAAAATGGGGCTGAAGAGATAGCTCAGGGGTTAAGACTCTGTAGAAGGTCCTGAGTTCAGATCCCAGGTCCCACATAAGAATGCCAGGCAGAAATGGTGGCGGCTCAATACTCCTGGTCCTGGTGGGCAGAGCCAGGAAATCCCAGAAGCAAAAAGGAGGTAGAAGCAATCCAGGATGATTCCCAAAGTCACCTTTGGTCTTCCACAGGAACACATAGTGCCCTCTGATACACACACACACACACACACACACACACACACACACACTAAAAGAAACTTTTAAGTGTGTGTGTCAAAAAAAAAAAAAGGTGAGCAAAGGTGATAAGGTGTGTGTGGAAACAAAAAAAAAAAGAGGTGAGCAAAGGTGATAAGGCCAGGGTCTCCTCAACTTGGATGGAGGCATGGCCACAGTGGTCCTGTAATGTCTGCTCTGAATTCCCAGGGACAACATCCGGCCCTGAGTAGTGGAATGTCTGTGTGTCTCTGCTGTCTGTGGCACTATGACCCAAGGTTTCTGCTGCCAGGCGCTTCTGCCCCAAGGCCTATGCCAGGCCTATGCTGTGGCAGTCTGAGTATATTGCATACCTGGCAAAGGATACAGATGGGTCATCTTTCCTGAAGACACTGATGTGAAATGATTATAAATGGCTTATAGTAACAGAGGTCCACCTTGTGTGTGTGTGTGTGTGTGTGTGTGTGTCTGTCTGTCTGTCTGTCTGTCTTGCTACTCTGCTTTGGCCATGATTCTGCCATGTGCCTCATCTCGTTTTGAGATCATGATGCCTTCTGTAGCGTTTGTTCTCATGACATAGAAGAGTAAGAGGACTCAGAAAGATACAAAGGTCTTTAGGAACATTTCCACTCAGGTCCTCACAGCCAAAACAAGTCATGGGGGTCAAACCCATTGTCACTGGACTGAGGCAGTAGCTCCAGGAGAGGCACCATGAGGCAACAGGGGGACATTTGCAATTCACTAGAGTGTGGGGCTTCGCAGGAACAATAGCAGGCTCTGGGCAGGAAGTGTCGACCCACCCAAACATCCTATGTCCTGCTCGAGGCTTTGGCACATGGCACTGGTCAGTGCAACTTTTTCATGATCGTGTTTTCTCCTTTGGAAGTTTAAAGGCTAGAAAGTGAGGAAGATCTGGGGCCAGCTGGACATTGGAGAACCGTACCTAACATTCTTGAGTTTCTCGTAGGGCATCTGCGAGAGGTCGTACAACAAATGGCCTCCACTGCCATTTGCTTGACTCCACTGGGAAAATGTTAACAAAGAATTATTCCTTTCTCATCGAGAAAGAAAATGCTTTGTTGTTCCTGAGATCGCCCGCTGCCTGGGAGAGGGAGACATAAACCAAAACCTGAGTGGTCATTCTGGGAATGAAAACTTGCATAGTTTTCATCCACTTTTCCTCCAGCCACACTCATGTTACAGGAACTTGTTGGAATTTATTATGCAGCATTGACACAACCCCCTGAGCTGTTTCCTACTTTAATAAGTCACAGTTCCTGCAGAGGCAAATCGTGTGTCTATTTTACAATCCGTGCTGTGTGCCACCTTCATGTAAACTATATCCTGCATGCAGTAGTCCGTACATTTCCTTTCAGCCTTTGTGTGGCAGAGCAGGGAGTGGATGACCCAGTATTGGGTCCTCAACCTGTTTCCGTGGGGCTCATGTCACTAATTTTTTTTAAAGTAACAATAGCAAAGCCCAGCCTGAAATGTGGATAACCTTTATTCATTCACAGATTTCCCCAGCACTACGGTATGCTTTTCACAGATTTAAAATTCTGAGGTCAGTGAGCAATGATAAAGGAATAAAGTAGGTACCAGAAGAGTTCCCAGGTGAGAGACAGCAGGTAGGGACAAAGTAGGGGAGGGCATGGAGGGGACAAAGATGCTTATTGCAGAAGAAGTTTCCAGGTAAAAAGGAACTTGGATGGATGGTTGCCATGTATCCCAGCACATGTATGTCATTTATAGCCCGGTCCCTCAATGCAAGGGAAGTTCATGGGCAAACACCCTTGGTGGATGGCTACGTCTTAGCTGGGATCCTTCATATGCTACAGTCTGTCTGCGACCAACACAAGTTAAGGATGTTTGTTTGGGATGCACCTAAAAGGAGGTCTGGAGGTTGAAAGCAAAATTGGTCTGATCAAATCTTCAAAGACCCTCTTGCTGTCTTTACTTTCTTTCACCTCGCAAAGCATCTGCCTGGGACTCAAGCGTCCCTGGTCACTTAGGTTCTCCGTGGCATAACAGCTCATGGCACTACTTCCATATCCTGTCGGAATCGCCTCTTCCCCGGGTAATGGGGGTAGGACAGCAATCTGATGGAGATTTGTGGTGTGCATGGATCTCGTCACTTCATGTCACCCTCCCTGGTCTCTTCTCTTTGGCAACAATTGCTAATTACCTCTGCAGAGTCTGTGCCTGTAATGATTCATCTCAGGCAATGACCTGGAGTGTGGACAGCTTTTGAAAATGCGCATCTCCAAGCCCTTCCTTGAGACTCTAACTTGGTAGATGAAAGAGTGTCAAGATTTTTAAAGATTCCTGAATGTTTTGAAGGGACACCCTGTCAAGAACTCCAGCAGTGAAGGTGGCCTTCCTATTCGGTAAGCAGATGGGGTCCCTCAGCTTACATGGGGGCTTCTTGCTGATGTCAGAATCAGCTTCTCTGAAGGTGGCTCTTTCCTCTAAGACTGGACAAGTATTCTCAAACTGTGCTGCCCTTCCCCGGGGTCACAGCTGTTAGTTTAGCGACTTTTAAGAACTGGAAAAGCTTGGACAGTCTTTGGAGAGCTTGAGGTGATCCTAATCTAACTTCCTATAATCCTTCCTTCTTTTTAGGACCTCTGTTTACCCAATTTGTACCCCAGAGATTTTTGACTGGGAAGGACATGCTGTTAGTTGAATATGTTATCATTTCTATTTAATTACCACACAGCACTGCCATCTCCTTAATATGGGTTAGATTGACATAATGTTTTATTTATTGATAACACTGAACTCTGCTTACATATGACTCGGATACCATGCCTATCTGCTGACAAATTAACAAAAGAGAAGAAAATTGCCTGGTAATATTTCACATGTGTTTTACATCAAGTCACAAAGCCCAAGGGCATAAACCACAGATCTGAGTTTAGCAGCATGGCTGGAGCTAAATAGTTGAGTAGTGTCATTTCACAGCTTAGATTTCAAACAAATGTGAACTTCCTGGCTTTCTACCAAGACTGTGTGTGTGTGTGTGTGTGTGTGTGTGTGTGTGTGTGTGTGTGTGTGTGTGTTTGGGGATGGAAGTAGATCTTTGACAAGACATTGTAACATCTCCAACAATATCCTGATGGACAAGATAGAGAGATAATGCCTGACTCATAGTTAAGTGGGTTCTTGATTCGCTGAATAATCATCAGAGAATGTTAACTAGTGATAGATTCTGGACTTCAAAGGAGATTTTAATTTTTTTAAATTAATTTTGTTTTTATTTTTACTCTTTTATAACCTCATATATGTAGACAATGCATTTTGATCATAGCTACCTATTCCTTCCTCCTTCTTGCTTCCCCTGCATATTTTCCTACCATGTCCACCTCCTGCCTTTATGTTCTAGTTTTTTTAAAACTTTTGGACAATATAAAATAATATGTAAACAATAAAAGAAAATACATTAAGGATGTAGATAGTTATGACTGAGCTCCCTGTTCCACATGGTTAAGAACACATGATAAAGCTGAAGAACAGCAGTTTTTTTTAATTTATTTTTTCCATTCATACAAACTTTATAGGTACCTCATTCCCCTCCCTCCCTCCATCCCTCCCTGGATCCTCTTGGTCCCTCCCTCCTTTTCCCTTCCTTTCCCCCCTCCCTCTCTTTCTTCCAGTGCCCCCTCCCCCCCATTCCTGGAGCACCCTTTAGTGTGCATGTCAAACTTCCCTCTGGGTCCTCCTTTCTGATGAGGTGTAAGGACTCAGTGGCATTGCCTAGAGTTCTTTCTTGTGTTCCCCTTTAGTAAAGGAACACTATTGTGGTTGTTAATCCCTTGCCTCTGAGGATCCTAGTGCCTGTGATCCATGCTAGACTTTGGGGGGGGTCAATGGTATATTGGTCATTGTGCAGGTCATGCAAAGTCCTAGTATGATTACTTCAGCCCTAACATGTGTGGAGTTTCTTGCATATCGTTGTGTCTCCCCATCTTTAGGTTCTTACAATCTTACTGCCCCCTCTTCTGCAAATTTCCCTGAGTTTTGGGATGAGGAGAGATTAGGCTGGCCTGGTTCCTGGTGATTAATGTAGGGTCTCTGATGTTTTAAATTATGGTTTGTTATTCTTTTTTTTTTTTTTTTTTTTTGAAGAATAGCAGTTTTGTCCATTTTCTATGACATTAAGTCTTCATAGTCCCTCAGGGAGGTTTGTCTCTTGAGCCCTTTCCCCTTCCACAGTGAAATGTTGATAGGGCAAGTCTTGTGTAAGGCTTGTGGAAGCAGACGTAGTTGCATTGAGTCAGAAGATACTGTCAGGCAGCTCCCCCCACTTTCTAGTTCTGATGTTCTTACCCATCTCCTGGGGTATTTTCTGAGCCTTGGGGTAGAGGTGGTTTAGATGACCCGTTTAGGGCTCAGCAGTCCATTTATTCTGCACTTTGGCCAGTTTCCATCTCATGTTCTGAGACAGGGTCTCTCAACCCAGAGCTCATCAATTAGACTGCGCTGGTTGGAGGGATCCTCCTGTCTCCACCTTTCCAGCCCTAGGATCATAAGTAAGCCACCACACCCAGCCCCTTAGGTGAATTCTAGGGATTAAATTTAGGTCCACACTTTAGCAGCTGACGTGTTTCTCTGGTCCCCAGACATAAAGATTTTTAAAACAACCTTTACAGAGAACTCAGTAAGATATAAGGGAGGGCTAAGCCAAATTGAACAAAGCAAAGTGTGAAGACATGAAACAAGGAAGGGAAAGATGTAAACTCCTACCCTGACAATTGCCTGGTGCGATAGATGGGGGAGCTGGTGCTACAGCTGGTGCCAGATCAAGGTCTCCTTCCCCCATATCACCAGCGTCATCCCAGCCTCTTAGGAGCTCCAGGCAGGTCAACGGAGCTGGGTCTCCTGAGGACATCAGTCACCTCAGTGGTGATGCAGTCCCACACCACCTGGCCATCCTCCCATCTCAGTACACTGAATGTCCTGGGAGTCTAGCACTTGTCACTGTACACTGCACTGAGTCACTTGAGCATCTGTCTTGGCTCCCAAACTGTCCCATTCTCGAGGGCAGAGCTGTGCTTCACTTCCTAAGCTCCCAGGGCCACAGTGCCTTATGGGCACAGAATAAGAGTTCCCCCAGGTAGAGGGGGTTTTGTTTGTTTGTTTTGTTTTTGTCTACTTTTTTTATTTACAGTTGTATCCACACAATAAGAATAATATTGGACATAAGTCTCAATACATTTTTGTTGAAAATGAATGACACCTTGAGATGCTCAGTGAACCCCAGACATTTGCTCCCAGTATGGTTAATAAGCACAGCCTGGCTATGCTACAGATTGCAGGACTCAGAGACCTTTTCTTTCTTCTGCACCTTAGTTCCTAGAGTATTTCCATCTCTGATTGCAGTGTGCACTTTGACAAAAGACCAATTATTTAGAAAGAGAGAGAGTGAGAGAGACAGAGACAGAAGTTTGGTGATCCTTTAGAATATACTCTGGATTACAATCCATCTGTCACAGTTTGATACAGGTGTATCAACCTTGATAGTTAGGGTTTGAGCTCTGGGCACATTTGTGGAGAACTGTAGTTGAGTTAAGCCCAGAGCGAACCTACAGGAGATTGTCTTGTTGATAGGGAAGGCCCAGCCCATGGTGGGCAGGTGAAGATGAAGGGAGCTGGTTGAGGAACTTGGCATCTGTCTGTACACTTGGCCAGACACGCTGGTCTGACAAGCAAGAATTTTTGTCCCTCTCTCAGTTGTTCTATGGAGACGGTGTGGGCAGTTCCCTCAGCCCTTGATGTTGGTGTGGGCTGGACAAGCAACTATAATAAGGAATCATAAGGAAACATAAAACCTCTAGTATCTTAAGCCATTTTGTCTTGACTTCATCAGCAACATGCAGAGTAACTGCAACACCAATCAACTTGAGTACGAAGTTAAGTACACAGGCTAAGGTAAGAGGGATCTGGATTCAGATCTTGTCTTGGACAGAGATTTATGACTTTAGGAAGAATCTCATTTTCTTGAAGCCTTGGGATAAAATGCTCCAGAGAGTCGGCACGTATAATATAAAATACAGTCTTAATAAATGTTGCTATTATTATTCCTCTAAGGCATTGGTTCAAATAAGAGCCACAAACACAGAGGGCAGAAACTCACTAGAAGAATCACTCAAAGGAGCTCCGAAATGGCTGCAGGCTTGCCTTCGAGGCTTAATTCTTTGCATGTCAAAGCACCTGCTCCTATTAGCCAAGTAAGCGCCTCAGAGAAGAAGGTAGAGAGGCCCTACACTGTTGGGAGTATTGGTCTCCATGGCAACGGTACATTAGATTCCCAGGCAGGCACACCTGGCATTCTCAGGTTGCCCCACCATATGGCATCTCATATATTTCATCGAGGAAAAAAAAAAAAAAAGAAAACTCTGCCTTGACCCCCTACTACTGCGCAGAACAACTCACTATACCCCGCCCATGTGAACCACAGCAAAAGAAGATTCCGTCAGAGACTCGAACAAACCCATCCAAAAGCCGATCCATCAAAGGACCAGAACAGTTATTCTTGTTCAAAGGGTGTCCCAAAGAGGGGTACCTGACAAATGCACCCTACATGTGCCTTCCTGACCAGGCCGACATGTAGTTAGGTGCTCCCCGGCACGCCACAACCCATTCATCACTTGCCAAAGCCGAGTTACATCCTCTGCAGTGACTCATAACACCATTTGTGAAAGTGGCCTTGAAAATTCGTCCTGCTTGTAAATGGTCGGGAAATGTTCTGCTTTGAAACTAGTTTAAAAAGAAAAAAAAAAAAAAAATTTCTGGCTGAAGTACTGAAGTAAAAAAAAAAAAAAAAAAAAAAAAAAATGGAGAAAGCTTGTAGTTGCCATGAGATACCACAGAAGAACCATGACTGCTTAGAGAGGTCCTGATCTGCCTCAGAAGCCCATATTTAGAAAATTTGTGTTAAAAGAGATGTTAGAAATTGGGGGCAGAAGTCACCATTCCTTGCAGCGTATCAAAGCTTTCCTCTTCAATGGCCAGCTTATTGCTCTGGTTTCTTCACACCGTATTTTCCAGAAAGCCCTTTGAAATACCTACGCACGCTGCGCCGGCGTGGCTGAGTGTGACCATGGCGCTGTGTGTGCCTTTGAGGACATCGTCCGTAAAAGCCGCAGTCACAGAATGTGAGGATGGTGATCCAGAAGTGTTAGAAGTGTTAGACCGCATCTGTGCTGAGAGCAGAGGTGACCGTGGGTCTCCTACTGAGTAATCACCAAATGCCACCTCAGACGGGTGGAGAGTGGCTGGGTCTCACAGAGCTTTACATTTTGTTTGGAAATGGGTTCTGTGTACCCATTTCCAAATCATTGCTTAATTTTAATTTGTGGAAAAACATTATGTTGAAAGCAATAAAAATCTTTTCCTCCCATGTCATACCCACATTCTGCTATGCTCCCAGCTCTTGTTCCCATTTGCTCAGGAGGGGATTTGGTGATGGTCTTGTGTCATAGTTAGACACAGGTGTCAACTTGACTGTTGAGGGTTTGAGCTCTGGGCACATTTGTGGAGAATTAGTGGTTGGGTTAAGCCCAGAGCAAACCTGCAAGAGATTGTGTAGCTGATGGAGAAGGCCCAGCCTGTAGTGGGTAGGACAAGGCCCTGAACAGATGAATGAAATACTAAGATTGGCATTCTTGTGTATACCTGGCCAGACATGCTGGTCTGGCAAGTAAGGCTCATCCCTCTCTCGGCCATTACGTAGAGATAGTGTAGCCAGTTCCCTCGGCCTGGTGTTGGTGTGTGCTCTCCCGTCAAGCTGTACTAAGAACTGTAACCAGTAATCATAAGAGAAAATGAATCCCTTGTTCCCTTAAGCTGTTGGATGTTCATTTATCAGCAACCATGCATATGAACTTCAGCATCTTGTAATCCCCAAAGGAACCACAGACCTCTTGGAGCATCTCTGACTTCCCCGAAGCATGCCAGGTGTTGCACACTCTGGGCTGCAGTGGATGGAGGAAGTCACCCTTTCCCTCTATGATGCTTCTCCCTTCAAGACTCAGGATGCGATAACTCAGCACAAGACAATTCTGAAGGGAAGAAAGAGGACAGCAACCTTCCCAGGATCCTTAGACCTGAAACATATGCGGGGGACTCCTGAGTGTTCTTCCTGCCTCCTGTGTACAGTGTATCCAGGGGTACCGGCAGCAGAGGTCTCTGAGCAAGTCTTTGTCTCTTGCTACCTCGGGGTGATGGCTACAGAAACCCTTCTTGATAAGACTTGATCTCCTCCAGCTCAAAAAAATGGAAAACATCTCCTTGCATTTGCCACAGAATAGAGAATACATGCACCACATCTCCTTCTACGGCAGGAGTGGGAGACAATGCTCTAATCCCTCTGTCCAGTGGTCTCAGTAGATGCCTCCTCTCTCATCTCTTGATGTGGAGAGCTCGAGCAGCCCTTGTTATCCTGCTGGGTGCCAGAAGTGGGCCGAGTGGTTAATTGATCTTCTGCTCTACAGAGAGTGCTCTGGTTTCCCTTCCACAGGAATGCTTTTAGAGTCCAGAGATGCGTTGGCTATTTTTCTGGTTGATGTGACAAAATGCCATATAGAAGCAACTTAAGGAGAGAGACTGACTTAGTTTCACAAGTTGGTTGTTGCACTACATGTTGCAGGAGTTACTCTGCAATCATTTCTCAGATACCAATTAGAGGAGAAGAGAGGGGTTTAATTCGCCGCTGTTCTGAAACCGAGATCACTCTCCAAGCGTTGCGGGACAGTCCTTTCGTGGTCCACAAAATGTCGTGGGAGTGGTCTCCTGGCTATCCCTTCATGGTTACCAAGTGATGCAGGAGCAGTCTTTCCTCTGTTCAGATCCCATCTGGGCTGCCAAATCTCACAGGATAGTCCCATCTGGGCTGCCAAATGATGCGGGATCTCCTCGTGGATCCCTTCGTGGTTACCAAATGTTCTAGGATAGTCCCAATGTTGCAGGGTTCTTGTGTTTGGGAGTGGAAGAGTGAAACCAGAACACGTGTAGAGGATTAAGGTAGAGTTTATTAGAGGAGAGAAAGGTTGGAACTCATGGACTCCAGACATGGAGTGCCATGAGGGGCTAGGGTGCCCCAGAGAACTCATGAAGCTACAAACGGACTCATGGCACCCTGAGTGCCATGAGGGGCTAGGGCCCCCGAGATGGCTGCCAGGGTCAGGCATATACCTAAGCAAGCGGAGAACTGGCTTTTTCTCATTGGTTAACTCCCATTAGGGCCCAACCCAGTTGCTCCTGGGTCCACTTGGGGCTAGAGACCAAGCTGTTTGTTAGATATAGAGAGCTCATCTCCACAATCCTTTCATAAGGCAGTGGGCCATCTTATCTCTGGGAGGACTGGACTTCTCTTATCCTCAGCAGGGGAGTTCCTTCAGGGTGATCCCAGCAGTAGGGGGATGGCCTTCAGGAATTCCAAATACCCTAGAGACCTTAAAGACCCATCCCAGCATAGCTGCTCTAATCCAGCCTTACTTACAAGGACCCCAGCTCCAAGTTTAGCTTGTACTTACATTTGGCCCTAAAGCAGAGCAGAGGTGAAGCAAGAGAAACAGGAGAACTAAGTATTAGTGGGCAGGTCCACTGCAGAGGGCCCATGGCCTTGGCATTATCAGCACCAGGTGCAAGCTCTGGGGGTGGGGTGGTCTCTGAAATGTCCTTACCTGTTTGCCTTTGGGATTACAATAATTTTTCATTTCAGTTTATGCTTAAGAGTAACTCAACAGTTTATATTCTTCTACCTCATACATACTTGATCCAAACAACTTGGAGGAACAGGAGGAGTTTTCTTGGCTCACGATTATAGGTTACAGTTGATCGTGGCAGAAGTGGTGCCAGCATTAGGAGTGGAAGGAATTGGTCATACCAAATGCAAGGTCAAGGGCAGAAGGGCATAACCTGTGCATAATCAGCTTGCCACCAGCTTTGCCAAAACTGCTAACCAAGTCTCTCCACTTAACCACCTCCTCAGGGAATTGTGACCAATGAATTTTCCCATTTACCTACATCCGAAATTTTAGGATTCCATTCTTTTCCCAATTACTTTACTAGCCACATTCCTCCAGACTGGGATTTTAGCTGGCGTAAATCCATCAATCCTACAGTAAGAGTTTGGGTTTGATTTCTGGCAACTTGAGCCCCATAGCTGTTGGAGAGAGGGTTCTCTTCCACAGCACACTTAGAGAACTTTAGATTATTATGAGCATCTGGAGCTGGGTAATTTTTATCTTTGAGCTTTCTTTCTTTTCTTTTCTTTCTTTCTTTCTTTCTTTCTTTCTTTCTTTCTTTCTTTCTTTCTTCTTTTTCTTCTTCCTTCTTTTCTTCCTTTCCCTTCTTTTTTCTCTTTTCTTCTTCCTTTCTTTTCTTTTTTCTCTCTCTTTTTCCTTCCTTCCTTCCTTTCCTTTTTTTCTCTTTCCTTCTTCCTTTCTTTTCTTTTTTCTCTCTCTTTTTCTTCCTTTCCCTTCCTTCCTTTCCTTTTTTCTTTTTCCTTCTTCCTTTCTTTTCTTTTTTTCTCTCTTCTTTCTTCCTTTCCCTTCCTTCCTTCCTTCCTTCCTTCCTTCCTTCCTTCCTTCCTTCCTTCCTTCCTTCCTTCCTTCCTTCCTTCCTTCCTTCCTTCCTTCCTTCCTTCCTTCCTATCTAGAGAATTTAGTAGCAGCCAGCTAGCATCATTGTTTTCCTTATTTTTCCCACAAGTGTTCAAATTTTATGTATAGAATCCCCCAATTCCTTGTTCTTCACAAGCAGTGAGTCAGGAGTATCCAGTGCACCTGCCTAGTAGTTCTTCATCCAGCTCAGCTGTGCGTTGTCGGTTCTCTCTGTGTCGTCAAGGGAGGTTTTAGCAGTTGTAGGCTTCATTGCAGTGAACAGACAGCTCCAGATTCCACCAAGCCCACTAGAGAACTTCATCCTTACAGCTCTCTTTCTCTAGAACCACTCCTGGCACTATAGTCCATATTCACTTGCTTAAGAGAGATAAGGCCAATGGAACTAATGCACATTAGAAAGGGATTTATTAGACTTGTTTCCAAGATACAGTCTAGGAAGACCAACTACACTGCTTATAGCCGCTCAACCCCTACGACAGGATTTCTCAGCAGTCTTGAGCTAGAGGATTCCTGGGCAGCCACTGCTCTTTAGCGCACTTCGGAATGTCAAAGAAACTGGGTTCTAATGTCAGTTGAGAATGGCAGCAGCGTGGTAGCCAACAGGGAGATGAACTTGCCGGCTCCCTGGGAGAGCAAGCAGGTCAAAAGCAAGCTCGTCTTTCTTGGACTTCCTTTATATCCACTGTCACTCACATTTAAGACAGGTATTGCCATTTCAAATTATCTGACCTAGATAATCACCTCACAGGTGATCTGCTGCCTGACTTCAGACCCAGTGAAATTGACAACCAAGATGAACCATGACAGAGAAATTTGCTTTGGTTCCTAGGTTTAAAGAGTGTAGTCTGTCATGGAGGGGGCCTGGAGCAGCTCAGTCTGTGGAAGTGAGAATTTGCAGCGCAGCCTTTTCACACATTAGCAGATCAGGAAGGAGAAAATGGGTTCAGAAGCAGGGCTGGGCTGTACCACTGAAGGGCCACTCTCTGTGACCTGCCTACATCAGGCCTTAAAGGTTTTGTGACCTCTCCAAACACAGTTCCCAGCTGGAGGACAATTACAGGAAGCCTAAGTGAGACATTTTGGACTCAAACCATAGCAAGGGGCTAGGCACATGGCATGCTTACAGGGCATTGATGTGACAGAGGAGGTGAGCTCAGTGCCACCTCAATTCTTGTTCTTTGCCATGGTGTCCCTGGTTTCATGAGGAGCTAGATCTCTTGACTCACCCCTGCAGCAGGAAGCAGCAAATTCCCGGCATCCATGGGCCCTGGGAGAGCGGAGTTTACACTCACAGCTGGAAGCAATGGGGCAGTGAGAACTGATGCCCTACTTTTGCTGGAGAAGTATTCATGGGATCTAGCCATAAATCTATAGCTGGAAGAAACTTCACAAATCCAAAAGGGATACGTCTAAATGATGTGCAATTCATGCAGAATCCATGCCAGCATTTTTGTAAAGCAAAGACTGAGGGGTGGGGGGAAGGGGAAGAACAGCTAATTTTTTCACTTATTTAATTTTGAAAAAGTTATTTATTAATTTATTCAGTGTGTGTGTGTGTGTGTGTGTGCATGTGTGTGTGTCAGAGGGCACTATGTGTCCCTATGGAGGGCCAACGGTGACTTCGGGAATCACCCTAGATTGCTTCTACCTTTGTGCTTCACTCTGGGATTTCCCAGGCTCTGCCCACCAGGGCCAGAAGTGCAGTCTGCCACTGTTTCTTTCTGGCTTTTTTTTTTTTTTTTTTTTTTTAGAATTCTCACTATACTTGTGTTCCAGGCACTTGTCAATGCAGTTGCTGTTTTCTTTTCTTGGTTTGTGAATTTGCATGTGAGTGAGTGTGTCTGTGTATACGGATGTGTGTCTTCCTGGTTTTTTTATGTGGGACCTGGGATCCAAACTCAGGACCTTCTGCTTTTGAGGCGGAGTCTTCATCCCTGAACTGTCTCTCCAGCCCCATTTACTTAACTTTGGAAGGTAGCCATAGATGCGGGAACAGTCGTTCTGTTCGTAAAATGTCCCTTCACGATCTCCAAATGTTATAGGGTCGCTGTTCAGGTGCCAAATGTTGCAGGAACAAATGTCCCAATGTCACAGAGTTCTTGTGTTTCGGAGTTGGAAGACTGAACCAGAACATGTGTAGAAGATTAATGTAGGGTCTATTAGAGAAAAGAAAGGCTGGAACATGGACTCCAGACATGGAGTGCCATGAGGGGTAGGAGCCAGGAAGAACTCATGTACTCCCAAGCAAGAAATCCATGAGAAGCAGGCAGCTGGAAAGAACTCATGCACCCTGAGTGCCATGAGGGGTTAGGGAGCCATGAGGGGAAAGCCCAGGAGAACTCATGGAACCCAGGCATGGAATCCATGAGAAACAAGGAGCTGGAAATGAGCTCATGGCACTCTGAGTGGTGCCAAAGATGGTTTGCCAGGGCCAGGCATATTTATACACCCAGGCAAGCTGGGGGAAATGGGCTTTTTCTCATTTGTTAACTTCCATTGGGGGCCCAACCCAGTTGCTCCAGGGCCCAGTTGGGCTAGAAATCAAGTTGTTGGTTGGATATGAAGAGCTTGTCTCCATAATCTTTTCATAGGAAAGTTGACCATCTAATTTATCTCTGGGAGGATTGGAGTTAACCCTCATCATGGGTGTTCCTTCAGGGAGATCCCAGTAGTGGGGGATGGCTTTCAGGAATTCCAGAGACCTTCAAAGACCTTGATAGACCCATCCCAGCATAGCTGCTCTAATTCTGCCTTAGCTATAAAGACTCATTATTTATAGGAGAATTCCAGATCAGATGACCGGGACTTTCCACCTGAAATTGAGAGACCAAAGGAGGAGACAAGTATTTTTCTTTTTGCACCAGTGTGTGCCGGGGTGTGTGTGTGTGTGTGTGTGTGTGTGTGTGTATGTGTGTGTGGTGTATCTGTATGTGTATCAGAGGCACTGTGTGTGCCTGTGGCAGTCCAAGAATGACATTGGGAATTATCCGAGATTGCTCCACCCCCTTTTGCTTTGCTCTGGAGTTTCTCAGGCTTTACCTTCCAAGGCTAGAAGTGCGAGCTGCTGTCCACTCCTCTCCCCCATCCACCACCTCTGAGTTTTTATGTGGGATCTGGGATTCTAACTCAGGTCATTCTGCTTTCAAGGCAGAGGCTTAACCCCTGAGCCATTTCTCCAGCTTGGTAAATATTTTTAAGTATTGAAAGAAAACAAAAGCTAGCCACAAAAATTCCACGTACAGCAAAATCCTTTTCAGTAGTGAAGGGGAAATAAAGGCATCATCAAACATGAAAAACTAAGAGAATTCATTGGAAAGATACCTATCTTTTAAATTTTTTAAAATTTACTTTGTGTGTGTGTGTGTGTGTGTGTGTGTGTGTGTGTGTATGTGTGTATCAGAGGTTCACCATGGAGAACTGAGGGTGACTTGGGAATCATCCTGGATTGCTTCTACCTCCTTACTTCACTCTGGGATTTCCTAGGCTCTACCCACCAAGGCAGGAAGTGTAGGTGGCAGCTATTTCTGCCTGGTGTTTTTTATGTGGGATCTGGGATCTGAACTCAGGACCTTCTGCTTGCAAGAAAAGTCTTAACCCATAAGCCATCTCAGAGATGCCTATCTTTTAAAAGTACTATAGAAAGTTCTCATTTTATAGATATACCATGTAAACAATGATTTAAGAAAGCATAAGACATCTATATTGAGAACTGATAAAGAGATTTCAAAGCAAAGAAAATTAATGAGGCAAAGAGAGTTTTTCATAATGTTAGAAGTCTCAAGGCACCAGGAAAACATATGCCGAAGGAAATAAAGAGAAACTGCTGCTCCAGTTTTGATGGTGGCTTTCACCTCACTTGGACTTCTGAGAACTTGGGGGGCACAAATTCTCAGGAGATTTTTAAAATTTTTATTTTTCTACTTTTTTTTTTAAAATTATTTTTTTATTATTATTATTTATTCAACTGTGTGTATGTGCGCGTGTGTGTGTGTGTGTGTGTGTGTGTGTGTGTGTGTTGTGTGTAGAACCACGGACGAATTCGCGAACCACCATGGACACCTCCACCTCCTTCTGCCTGGGATTCCCGGCTCCGCCCTACCAGGACCAGAAGCGCAGGCCGCCCCCGCTTCCGTCTGGCATCTATACGTGGGATCTGGGATCTGACTCGGGACCTTCCGCCTGCAAGGCGGAGGCTTAACCCCTGAGCCACCTCTCCAGCCCTATTTTTCTACTTTTATAAGCATATTGAGTATTCATTCCAGCTTCCTTCCCTCTCTCTTCCCTCTCATCCCCTCCCTTCCCTTCACCATTCCTTCCTACTTCCACCCTAAGTTACCTCTCTTCAGGCCACCCCACTGATATGTGCATTTTCCTTCACTCATCCAGCTTTAGACTCAAAGGTTTCCATTGTAAGTTCCCATTCTGTGGGTATAACAATAGCTACCTACTTTTGATGTACTGTCTTCCTACCTATAGGTTTATTGGCTGTCTTCCCTATTGATCTATTTCATTTCCTTGTTTTAGGTTCTAGTTTACAGTAACAGGGATGGGTACCATTCTGACAAGTGGATCTTGAGTCCAATCGGAAAGCTGTTGGTTGTCTCCTTGATACTCATGCCACTATTACACTGGTGATTACCTATTGCCATGATTTATATTGCAACTTACAGATGTCATGTCATTGATGGGGTTTGTGATTATTTCTTTCCCCCAGCAGCTTCTACAGTATTCCTTGGTACTGTGTAAACTATCCAGCAAGGAGAAAATCCTCAGACCAATTCCAATTGATATATTTTGCCCATGTGCTGTGATCCATTTGTGTTGCATCTTCAGTAATAGGGTCTTACTGACAGTTTTTAAAGAGCAACAGCAAAAGCCTATAATGTTTGGGGGCCTTTAAGACCTCTCTGACCAACATTTTATCAGGAAGTGCCACGGTCCTGTTACTTCCAGTATAATTTTGTCCCTGGGTTCTAAGTGGATCAGCTCAAGGCTTTTTCCCCCGTTTTCCTCACTCTATGCTCTTCTGCATAGGGACTGCCCATTCTTGTTCCTTCATAGAAAAACCTTAAGATTGTGGGATGTCAGGAGACATTTTAACCAACTGTAGTAGGAGTAGATTGCAGTTGCAGCAGGCCTGACTTACACGCACGCATGCACACACAGGCGCTCGCACATGCACTTTGTAGGGCAGAGATCAGAGCAAGTGAGGGCAACATAGGCTATTTATGGCATCATTGTAGCCTAACAACTTTGAGGGCCTCGGACAAGGAGCAGGTGGTGACATTTGACCTGAGGCATGGCAGAGACTGGCTTCCCAGCAGGCTCTTCTTCGTGGTTAAGGCAGTCTCACTCCAGGTAACCATGCCCTCGGTGTATAGACTCTGCCCCTCAGCTTCTCCCCATCCTACTAAGTCACCTCCAGGAACCCAGGTTCCTTATGCAAATAACCTCTCAGCCTTCTGCAAAGTTATATGCAAATTAGGTCTCACAGTGACCTTCCAAGAACCGTATCTATTAATCATCCCAATTTAGAGACACACAGGGGTCAACCAGCTGACCATTTGATGAAGCAATGCATTGGAATGCTGAGAATCCCAGTTGTACCAGAGTGTGTGTCTAAGAGTGGCCTCCTAGGAGTACATAGAACTTTTCAGTTCTCATAATTATGTTGATAAAGGATATTATTTACCAAGACACACAAGATCCCTGGGTGTTGGCGGTGGTTTCTGTGTTCTTGTCTCATAGCTACACTATTTTTCAGTGCCCAGAATGTGACGTGGTATGACAGAAATGACTCTAGCACACACTATGGAGTAGCCAGTAGGAAAGCCAAAGCATGCAGAGGGGAGGTCTTAAGTATGTGTGTGTGTGTGTGTGTGTGTGTGTGTGTGTGTGTGTGTGTGTGGTGTGTACTGTGTGTGCTAGTGAAGGCCCAAGGGTAATACTGGGAATCATACTTAGGCAGTTTTAGAACAGCTATACTGGAAAGGTCTTTGAAGGTTTTTTTTTTTTCACAGTTCATGCCGATTTATTGACAGACACGTGGTAGTGCTTCAGGTGGAATGACAAAGTAAAGCACCTCTTAGCTGCAGCTCTTTGTCCTCAATAGGCCTCACCCAAACCATGCAAGTCCCCTGGGACACCAGGAGCCTTCCAGACCTAGAAATAATAAAAAGTGACTCTGGGGGTACAGAGCAGGGACTAAGTAAGCCTCAAGAGGACCACATCCCAAACTCAGTAAGAGACACACAAGAAAATAAACAGTGTTTGCTGGGGTCTTGGTGCTACAGCATCCACCTCTGTAATCATGGGTCTAGCCGTGTGGCCAGGTGTGGGACTGAAGGTCTGAGCCTGTGAACTGCGCCTACGCAACTGCGTTTCTACCCTGTGCTTCCCAAGTGCGCAGCCCCAGCTCCCTGCCGGCCTCCCCACCTAACGGTGCCACCAGGAGCCCATGTGACCTTGGGGCGCTGACCTCCAGTCTTCCTTCTTCAGTCCGAGGAGTGAAACTAGGGCTTCTGCCAACCCCTCCTAAAGGAACCTATCAGACCTGGATCCAGGAGATGGCAGCAAAGGTCTTTCACCTCCACAGGCCGCCTGGAGGACTCAGAAGGAGTGGGCCATGTCCTCGCACTGGTTCAGTCTGAGGGATCCCACAGCCATGCACACGAGGGCACCGCTGAGCATCTCGGAAGTGCAGGAGATCAAGGCCAGGGCCGGCGAAAGGCCAAAGCTGAGGCTCACACCTTGCATGTGCTCCACACCACACCTCTCTGCCAAGGTCAGGTGCGAGTAGTTGGAGTAGATAATGGTCCCGGCCAGGGCCAGGCCACCTCCCAGCCAGAGGTAGTAAGCAGTGAGGACGAGCAGAGGAGTGTTCTTGGGGAAGTAGCTGAACCGGAGGAGGATCCGGCCCCGCAGGATGACGACAGGCTCACGAGCAGGGTCACCATGACAGTTTCACCGAGCGCGATGAGGTCTTGCATGACGATTGGGCCTGTCAGGGGCACACATCTCTTCTGCCCCTCACAGGGGTTCCAGAGTGCGAGGACAGCAGCTTGGAACCGCTGAGAGCTGCAGCGTCCTGCACCTCCAGGATGGACCAGTCGTCCTTTGCAAGGGCAGCAGTCACAGCAGGAAGCCCAGCAGAGCACCCACGGAGGCCGTCGGGAGCAGAGGGTCTGTCCGGGCCATGCCTTTGGGAGCCTGGACCGAAGCACAGGCCAGAACAGGTCACAGGGAAGCAGACTGGGAGCTGAGAGGCGAAGGTGCGCAGCAGCTGGAGCAGGAGGATGGGGGGAGATGGATGTGAAGTGGAGAGGTTTGGAGCTGGTCTTTGAAGGTTTTTGAAGGTCATCGCCCATTGCTGGACTTTCCTGAAGGAACACACCCTGTTAATCTGGAGGAACTGGTTCTAATCCTCTACAGAGATAAGGTTGTTAACTTCCCCAACCTTCTGTTCATGAGAGGATAAACTAAGTTCCTCAAAAGAAACAGCTAGACCACGAGGTCGGCCAAACAGGGTCAACTGTGCAGGGCTCCAATACGAACAGACCAATGAGACGTAGAGGACTAAGTTTTCCAGGGAGCTCCTATGGGGTTTGCAGAAACTGGGGCTAACCAATGAGGAAAAGCCACTCAATGTCTGTGAGTTCCCTTCTTTCTCTCCTCTTTCAATCCTCTTGTGCTGCTTTCCTGCTTCAATCCCGGACATAAGAAAGCAACATTTTGACTCCCGAACACTACAACCCGGACATAAAAACCCTCCCCCACAACCGTACTGGGTTGCTCTACCTTCCCTTTGCTTCGTTCTGGGGTTTCTCAGGCTCTGCCTTCCAGGGTCAGAGGTGCAGGCCACTGCCACTCCACCTGATGTTTACATGGGATCTGGGATTTGAATTCAGGTCCTTCTGCTTTCAAGACAGAGGCTTAATCCCTGAGCCATCTTTTCTGCCCTGGTTCTGAGTCTTTTAGGGAGAGGCTACTGGATCCTGGCTTCTCAGCCCATAGGAACTCAGGCTCCTCAAACACTTCCTGACCACATGTTCTCTCTGAACTCACCCTCCTCTACCTCTCGATGGGCCATCTTCACTTTGATGTCAAAATTCAAACACATGCAGTCATTTTACCCTGACACGCTCCTAGCCCACGTCTCTCTTCATGACCAGTCTCACTCAGGCAGTTTTAGAGCAGCCACGCTGGGGTGGTCTTTGATGATCTCTGAAAATCTTTGAAGGTTATCCCCAGGGGTGGGATTACCCCGAAGGAACACACCATATTGGTCTGGAGGAACTGACTCTAATCCTTCACAGAGATAAAGTAAGATACCTTGCCCCGTCCTCTAGTCGGGAAAGGATGTGGATATTAGTTCACCATGGCAGATAAACCCCACCTTGAGGTTTGCTTCGAGATATAAGTCCCTAATATGAACTGACCAATGAGATGTAGAGGCCCCAAAGTTCCAATCGTTTTTGCAGAAACTAGGGCTAACCAATCAGGAAAAGCCATTTTTTTTTTTCCTGGGCCTGCCTAAACCTATAAATAACTCTGACCCTGGCAGCCGTCTTTGCTTCCCTTCCCCCTCATAGGCTCCCCATCTGGAGTCTGGGAGTTCTGAATCCCTTGCCCCTCATGGGATTCCATTTCTAGAGTCCATGAGTTCTCTCGCCGCTCACAGATTCATGTCCATGAGTTCTGCTCTTTCTCTCCTCTAATAAACTGTCTCAATCTTCTACATGTGCTCTGGTTTCAAGACTCCTAACACAAGAACCTGGACACATTCAGACTCCTGAGGGAACCCGGAACATATTTGGTGAACAAAACCAGGAGATCCAAAACCTGCAACATCACCTCTTGGCTTCAGGTGGCTGCAGCAGCCTCGCACCAGGCGGTCCCTCTGTGTCTCTCCACCGCCTGTCCACACAGGAGCTCACCGTTGCCTTCCTCACCCATGGTGCTCCTGGGCCTGACACTGGATCCTACACTAATCTAGCTCCTGGGCTTCAGAATTCGCTAAGACTTTTACTTGTTCGGGGTATTATATTCGGTTAATTTTCTTATTGCTGTAATAAAATACCTGACAGAAGTAATTTAATGGAATGAAGGTTTATTTTTGGCCAGTGATTTCAGAGGGTGAAGTCAATTTTTGGCAGGGAAGGCAATGGCAGAGTGTGGGTGGTGGGAGCAGGTTGCCACACCTGGCATCCAGACCACGAAGCAGAGAACTAGACCTGCACTTAGAGGTGGGTATGGCCCTCAACTGCCTGCCCCTGTAGGCCTATGCCCACTAACTAAGGCCTCACACCTCCTAAAGCAATGCCAGCACCTGGGGACACAGCACTCAAAGCATGAGCTATGGGGAAGGAACCCTAAGGCAGACCATGGACATTCTATTGGTCCATCTGCACTAGCTTTCCACCTGATCTTAGTTGTCTCCACTCCAACGATAGCCTTTTTGACCTGAATCCCCACTGGGGATTCCAGTTTCTCTTTCTCTCTTCATCCTTTCCTGCCCCTCATCCTCATCTAATAAATAGCCGCCTCAAGTATTCCATTTACTTCTTAATAACCCAGCTGACAGGAACCACTGTTAATCAGCCCTGCATGTCTCCCCAAGTTACCTTTATATTGGGAGCATGTCTTGGCGTGTTTAAAGGCATCTCCAGACCCCAGCTACTATAGAGTTCCAACCCAGCTTCACCCTCTCTTGCAGTGTGATCCAGGACAAGTTAGTAAACCCGCCTGCCCCAGGTCCCTGAGCTACAAAATGGAGACGGCAATAGAGTAGGTCAGGTAGTGACCACCACGAGGGGGACATGAAGCAAGCTCTGAGCCCTTCACCTGCTAGTCTTAAAAAACATGCTTTACACAGCTTTGTTATAAAACACTGTATTTGGTTACAAAGCCAGAATGTTTACCAATGAGGAGTCTCTTATGACTATGCCAAGCTCAGATTGCTGGAGGCTCAAAATGGCTACCAAAGACAAACATGAAGGCGCCTTCTAGCCTCCCTTGTTATCAATTAGCTTAAAAATCACTAATTTGCAGTTCACAGCAGCTGAGCATTACATTCTTAGCTTCCGACCAGCTTGCTGAAGATGGCAGCTCTGACAGGTGGGTTTTGCTAGCAGTTGCTTAGCTACTGTGCAAAGACTTGAGGCCAGCTTTTGCTAGAATCACTGTCTTCTGCTTGCAGGTATCTAATGAGCAACTAAAACAGACGAAAGCCTTGCCATTTCTGTCTTCATATGGTCCCTGTCCTCTCTTGCTGTTGCCACTCCCAGCACTGCAGAGAGACATGGTGGTCATTTAAAAGATGTTCTGTCCTAGATTCTGATAAAGGGCTGAAGTGGCCCATTGGCTGTGGGAGCTGATATTCATCTCCTACCCTGCCCTTGTGCTTTCTCAGTAGTATCAGCATCTGTACTCGCTGGGCCTTCACATCAGACCCACATGAAACCATGAGACCCGGACATTTCTTCAAGCTGCTGAGTGAGCCGGCAGTTTCTGTATTGTCAGTGCTTGTTAGACTGCAGGCCTCAAAGCCAGCATGCTCGCACAGAAAAAGAAAAGCATCTTTGACTCTGTGCCCATGATCCAATGGATGATTATCCACGTTTAGCCCACCCCAGAAAAATCAATAACTGGCTGCCCTGCTTTGTTCCGCCAGTCGGGCTGATGGTCTCTTTGATCGGCACTGCCTCCCTCCTGCTCAGAGCAGATGTCCCAGTGACAGAGCCTTTCCTTGGAAGCTTGTCCTGCTCATGACACATGGCTCAGTCTCATATTCATGAACCCAAACCACTTGATACCACTGTCCAGTGTCAGGGGAGGTCAGACGAATCAATCCACAGAAAGCACGTTGAGCTGGGGCTCAGGAAACACAGTACATGCTGTATGATTTCTGCTTCCCAAGTTAATCTTTAAGAGGCAAGCTAGCATTTAAGAATCCGTTTCTATACTTTTAGGAATGGTGCTGTAGTGTCCCCAGGCTTGGCATGTCATGGCTATCCAGTGGGCTGACATAAAATGAAGATCGATGGAAGCTGTGGTAATTTCAGATGCTCTTCTAAAATATGAAAAAGGACCTCTTCTCCGAAGGCATTGAACTTCACATTAGGCTCTGAAGCAAATGACACTTGAATAGCAGCTTTTAAAGGAAGAAATTCCTTGAAAAAGTGGGCATCGTGTTCTCTGGCTCTTAGACGCCTCTATTCACCATACTCATGTCACACCTGGGTCCTTACGCCCTTGAACAGGGCTGTATGTGCTGCAGGCGCCACTAGCACAGTGCTGGGCTGCTCATTTCTCAGGATGGAACCATTATGCCTCTTTCTCAGCCACAGGAGGCTCTTCCACCCTGCCAAGGATAACGGTGTTCTTTGCAGAGAACATCTCTATTCGATCAGTAATCTTCTTGTACCTATAATATCCTTTCTGTGGCCAGAAGAGGAGGAAAGAAAGGCTCTAAAGCTGCACATAATCACTGAAGACAGACAATTCCCTCCCTCCTCACCCTTCTTCCCCCCTGAAAGCCACAGCAGGTTGTCACCATACTTGGAAAGTGCTGTCCCTGGCTCTCACCCCTGTTCCCTTGAAAAGACCTCTCAGGACCAAATGCTGTGCTGCCCTGTGACGCGTCCATGTATCCGGCCGCATCACGGCTCTTTGTCCTGAATGTCCTGGGGTCACTGTGGAGTGGTGGAGTTGTGGTGGAAGCCCGGAAAGAGGGGTCAGTGCTTCTGGGACCAGGAGTGTCAGGGAATAGAGGGCCAGAGGAAGCTTCCATACAAAGATAATGCCTTTTGCCTTTCCACATTGAGCAGCTGTTTGCCAATCACAAGCAGGCACATGCACATGTGTTGGGTGTGGGTGTCTGAGTGGGTGTGGTCCAGATGTGCACAGGGGCTAGGCACAGAGGGAAGAGTACAGTGAGAGTCAAGCAACCAGGGGTAGCCAGGGTTCCTGAAGGACCCCCTGAAACACCTCTGACCCTATGGTGGGGTCAGCTATGAGAGAAAAATTTTACTCTTGCTAGACCAACAGTCCAGCATTGCTGGCAAAAGAGCAAGGAATCTCCTCCACAGAGCTGTGGCTGTTTCCTCAGCCCAGAGGCTTTGGAGAGACATTGGTCAGCATTGTTAGTCGGCAGCCCATATTCTGGGAAAGATATTGAAAGACCCTTCAGGACAACTGTCACAAGCTAGAGAACAGGCAGGATTCTGCAGGCAGACAAGGGCTACAGTTCACATATGCTGACCCATCAGAAGGGGAGGCTGAGTTCCAATAAATTTACCCTCCCTCACTTCAAAAGCCACCCTGGACAAGTCCTCCAGCAACGTAGAAATACCCATTGTAATTAATGAACTAGTTACACACTTGTACTTGATTTAATTAATTAAGCGTCTATTAGGTGGCATCTGTGTGGCAGGTGGTGCACATCCCACAGGGAATGAAAAGAAGCATAAAGCCCGACCCCGCACTGCAAGTGCTCAAGGCTGGGCCCAGCGCCATGTGACAGTGCCCGCAAGCCTACCCATGGGTGAAGGTCTGGGTTTGGAAGGTGTGACTGTTAGGTCGGGCTGTCCATCTTCTTGGACTGGCTTCTTCTAGGAGCACACCTCTCAGTGATTCTTAGGGCGCTTCCAGAGACAACCAGGTCCTGAAAGATCTTTAGTCTAGCAGAGCTAAGGGTTACCATTCCTGAGACCTGGGGGCTGCACTCTCATTCTTTAGCAGAGGGTGGCCCCGCCTCCCAGTCCCAAGGAAGCTATGTGTTAGCTAGGTGTTACAGGAAACAGTCATCACTCAACATACGTAAAGTCTCAATAGGATCCGAGCCTCTCAGCTGTTGAACTTTTCTTTATTGAATAATGACAGACACATAATGTGTGGGTCTCTCACTTTGTTTGGGTTCTTCTGTCTATTTTGTGTTTAGTCATAAAATCTGGCTTTTTGGATGTAACTCACCTTCAATATTCATTGCTTTGTGGTTGGTGTCAACAACAGCATCTCTGGAGCTGGGAGACAGCTTAATCAGTAAAGCACTTGCCACATAAACATGCGCACCTGAATTCCATACTCACCTACATAAAACAGATGGGTGTGGCTGAGGAGATGGCCTTGTCTCTCCAGAAAATGACCAGGGTTCAGATTCCAGATCCCATGTAAAAGTGCCAAACAGAAATGGCATCAGCCTGTAATTCCAGCCCTGGAAGGTGGAACCTGGGAAACCCCAGAGCAAAGCAGTAAGGAGGTAAAGCAATCCAGGATGATTCCCGATATCACCTTTTGGCCTCCACAGCCACACACACTTAGGTGCCCCCTTACACACACACACACACACACACACACACACACACACACACACACGCATGAAAAAAAAAAAGCTGGGCGTGGGTGTAGTGGCACACATTTATGCTAGGGAGGAAAAGGCAGGAGCTCTCAGCCAGTCAGTTTAGCTTAATCAACAAACCCCAAGTCTCACTGAAAGTCGGTCACCGCCTTAAAACCAAGGCAGATGACTCTTGAAGCATGACAACTGACCAAAGTGGACCTTTGGTTTTTACACATACGCTCAACCCTGTGTACCCCCTACACACATCACACATTCACATGCACCCCACATGCATGTGCACCACCTACGCACATCACATACATCACACACACGTGTACCCCCATTTCACTCATATGCACGTGTGCTTCCTCCACATATCACATACATGTATACCCATCATATATCATACACACAAGTGCACCCATACATTTATCTCTCTCTCTCTCACACACACACCCACACCCACACACATACACACACATGCACACACACACACGTGCACACACAATTTTTAAAAAGGTATTTTGTAGACAACTATGGTAGTTCACGCCTATAATTCCAGTATTAGGAGACTGAAGCAAGAGAACTGCCGTGAGTTCAAGGCCAGCCTGGGCTACAGTTTTGGATCCTTCTCAAAGAACCAAAATAAAACAAACACTAAATAAGTATTTTACAGACTTTTTAAAAAATTTTTTATTTATTCAATTGTGCGTGTATGCATGTGTCTCGTGTGTGTGTGTGTGTGTGTGTGTGTGTGTGTGTGTGTGTGTAGAACCACGGACGAATTCGGGAACCGCCATGGACGCTTCCACCTCCTCCTTGTTTACTCTGCCCAGGATTCACAGGCTCTGCCCTACCAGGACCAGAAACGCAGGCCGCCCCTGCTTCCGCTTGGCGTCTATATGTGGGGTCTAGGATCTGAACTCAGGACCTTCCGCCTGCAAGGCAGAGGCTTAACCCCTGAGCCACCTCTCCAGTCCCCAGACTTTTTTTTTTTTTTTTTTTTTTGAGACTACCAAGACTGATGCTGAACTTGAGATCTTCTTGTCTTAGCCTTCCAAATGCTGGGATCACAGGCTTGCGCTACCACACTTGGCTTATATACTTTTAAAATACTACTGGTTTTCTTTGCTCATGTCCTTCAGAAGTAGATGAATAGATAGCATCTTATATTAATGGTTCGCTAAGAATAATTTTATACTCCAGCTTCTGTCTTATTACAAAATGAATAATTTTGTAATTTATAATAATTAAAAAATAATTACACATGCAGACTTTAACACACACACACACACACACACACACACACACACACACACAAACATAGTTATAGCTTACAGATCTGAAAATACCAAAGAGGATGGGTAATACTTTTAAAGAAATCTTAATAATTTTGAAGAAAATCCACCTTCACTCTGGGACATTAATTTTGAAGAGAGCATTGATATTCATTCTCTTCAAGTACCTTATGTTCATGTCCTGATTATAAACAAATAGAAGCCATGGCAATTCGTGCTGTGCACGAGAGCTACTGCATCCCAAAGACTGATGTGCATGCCCTGTGTGGACCCTTGCCAACTGTCTTTCACAGAAGGATTTGCCTAGAAAGGAGTTACTAATCTGCTCTCATGGAAGAAGGCTCAGGAAGACTGGAAGCCACCGAAAGTCATTTAAATCAGGTGAGGCACTCGGCCCTGTCATCCTAGCCCCAGGGGGTGAAGATGGAGGATCCAGAGTTTGAGGCCAGTTTGGGCTACAGAGTGAGACCTGGTCTCAAGTAAACAAATGAGTAAAATCACCTAATAGCCTAACAAATTTTAAATTTCTGTTTCAAACTGAGTCTATCTGTCCTGAGAGAGCCATGGTGGCTAGTAAAATACCTCTGTCTCTTAGGCAAACATTGATAGGCTTGCAGGATGCACAGGTACATGTATGCATGTAAGTCTGTGTGCACATGTGCGTGTGTGTACATGTACGCACATAAGATAACTTTGGAGCCTCTCCTTCTACTTCTTAGCTCATGGTCCTATTCCACATCATTTTCCTAAGCTAAGAACCCAGACCCCATTGCTTGAGCCATACTTGCTTCTTCCCACCTGACCCTCTTTGTTACTCAGTGGTGTTTGCAACAGAAGGATGGCTGGTTTTTAGGTGGTATTATTGAATTTAGTGCAGATGCACCCACATGTGGGTTTCTTATTAGGCAAAATGTTGTTTGGTTTTAATTTTTTTTTTTTTGTTACTCTGTGCTTAACCATCCTAAAACCTAATTGTCTTTTTCAACCCAAATAAGCTATTTCCTTCTTAGATCCAAGAGCTTTCAAGCTTTGAAGATAAAAGGATGGGCTCTTTCTCAGCTCAAAACTTTCCATGACACATTGCCGAGAAAGGAAGCAAATTTGCAATCCTTGATGTGTCTAGAGAGAGGTGGGGGAGAGAGAGAGAGAGAGCTTCCAACTCACAAGCAATGACCTGTGAGGTACACAGGCTGCTCTGTGGTCCCCAGAACCACAGGCAGGCACAGGATGGGCAGCCCCGGACCTTGTTCCTCTGCTTGGTAAGGTCAAGTGGAGGGTGTTCCTATGATGCGGGACACCGCCCTGTCTCGGTGGCCTCTTCAAAAGCCAGGGCAGCATTGCTTGGAAAATGGGAAACTCAGATTTGCCCATGAAAGCTCAAATACAAAATTAAAGAGTTTGTGTAGGGAAAACTGGATTAAAATACAAAATTTAATATATTAATGTTTTATCTTCTCAATGAGAACCAAGAAATAACGATCCACACATTTGTCATGCTCTGCAGAGCCTTGAGGGAGGTTAACACAGAGCATTACACATCATTTATTAAAGAATTATGTTTCACAACAGCGAGCAAAGGAAAGAACATTAGCAAACAAAGAGCATGATTCCTCTTCCCTAGTTGATTTTCATGTGCAAACTATGTTAAGAGCTCCAAGAAGGGAGGGAAAAGAGTTAAAAGCTCTTAAGAATTAGGCTACAAAGGAACTGGCTCTTCTTGTGAAATCATGCTTGAGCCTGTTAATTCCGAGGTCAGGTCAGAAATGTTACCTTAAGGTTATGCAGTAGTCTGGAATTCTAAAACTTCTTCATTATCAAACAAGCACAGTAAAACCTTGTGTGACCGCAGCCATACGTTTAGACAGTATGTTTTTGAAAGTTATCGAAGACAATCAAAATCTTCCCAGTTCACAGTTGGGTCACTTTTAAAAAAATGATCATTTGGGTACAACCTTCCAGTTTGGAATTAAACTTCCTAAGATACTTTCCATAGCTTGTTTCTGGAGCAACGACAGAGGGTAACATGGTCATCTCAGTGCTTCTAAATGGAACCTGTTGAGGTGACTTAGGAATGCAGGTAGACGCAGGCGACCTGGCCTAAAGACTTCTGAACTTGTGTCAGTTTTCAGGTGTTTTGAACACTGTGTATCTAATATGTTCAGGTATCAGCTTGACAACTGAGAACTGCACCTTTAGACACATCCATGGGAAAAACCTCTGAGCAAGACCGTACAAGATCAGTTGATGTGAGGCAATCTGGTGTAGTGGATGGGACCCTGCCCAGGACAGGTGGATAGACGGAGAGAGACCTGGTTAGAATTTGGCAGATGGCAAGACTGGAAGGTGCTTTTTTCCCTCCTTCTTTCAGCTCTTCTTGTGGACATGGTAGGTCAATTTCCTCCTCCCCTGCTAGTATTGTCCTGCCATAATAGAGTATAACATAGCTGAAAAAAAAAAAAAAAAAACTTTGTTCCCCTAAATGGTTTGGGCCAAGTGTTTCTTATAGCCATGGACTATGAGGCCAAAACACAACTCATTGTTTACAAAATGTCCAGAGTGTTTCAATAGCTGCAGGTGTGTAAGAAAGGGGACCATTCTGCTCCTTTGGTCTTTACAAGTGACTGACAGGCACAGCATGATGAATGACTCTTACTGTGCATATTCTAAAATACATCCAGATGTCCCCATGCAGGCTGCCCAGTGGTGAAGGGTGAGGCCCTTGGAGTTAGACACCTCATCCCACAGCTTCCCCTCCTCTTCCTGGCTATGCATGGATTGAACATGGTTAGAGGGTGACCCCAAGGATGCATGAGTCGATCCTCAGTGTGAGGTACTAAGAAGTAGAAGCCATACAGCTGTATCAGTTACCATAGTACCCAAAGGAGACAACAAGTAGGAAAATTTTATTCTGGCTCACAGTTTTCGAGGGTTTCCCACCTGATGTGAGGAAGACATGGTGGACAACACAACTCATGACTGACATATGTGGCAAAGGCGGGTCATCACATGACAGGCGAGGAAACAGAGGAGGCTAGAACCAGGGCTGGGCTGTGGCTTTCAAAGCCCCCTTTATAACCTACTACCGATAACTATGTCCCATCTCCTAAAGATTCCATGTTCTCCCAAAATGGTGTCACTAACTAGAAACAAGCATTCAAATGTGAGCCTGTGAAGGACATTTCAGATTCAAACTATAACACTAACTATAACAGTCTGGAATTGGGTTTTGGGGACGTAACACAGGATTGCAGAAGAGTTTGCTTCTGGCTGTCTTGCTTTAGGATGATTATTCCTTTTGGTTTCTGTTTCTCTTCCCTTTCAGTATTCCTATTGGAAAGTTTATCTCGTCACTGTTTCCACTCATAGCCATGAGGAATTTACTTTGAGTCTCAGGTAAGATTTGGGGCTTGAGTTAATGCTGGAAGTTAAGACACTGGGACACCTGGGATGTGTGGGTGGAATGCTATGGTTCAGATATGGTTTGAGTATGTCTCTCAATTGCTGATGCTCAAGTCCCACAATAAGATATTGGGAGGCTAACTGTAGTATTGGGGCTTTGGAAAGGGATGAGGATGAGATGAAATCAATCCCCTGTGATTATAAGTTACTAAGTAACAAAGATCAGTGTGTGTGGGTGTATGTGTTTGTGTGTGTGTGTTTGTGTGTGTATGTGTGTGTGTGACTGTCTCTCTGTCTTTTGCTATAGGATGCCTTGCATCACCTTGAGAATCCATCAGCAAGGTCCTTATCAGGTTTGGCCCCTTATCCCTTGACCATGAACCATAAAATCAAATTGACCTCTTTTTTTTACAGCTTATCCAGTACTGAAATTCTAGGGTATTAGCAATAACTGAGATGCACAGCAAGTTACTCACCCTTACTTTCTCATCCCGAGGGATGCCTATACTTGTACTGTTAGCACCAAGCTGTCCTGTCCTGTGTCCGGACTCGGGTGCTTTCTCTCTCTAGAGCTCCTCACCTGACCTCCATAATCCTGCCTCATTAATATTCATAACACACAACTTGATGTGCATAACACTTTGGCTCAAAATACCCGGTGACTCTTAACTACAAGAAAAATCTTAAACTCATTGGCTCTATATCAGAAGCCATCACAATGGGCCTTGCCTGACCTCTCACTCCATTTTTACTGCTCCGGAGCTTACTGTTCATTCCCTTCCCTGACCTTTCCCAGTTTGCATGCAGGAGACCTCCTTCCTTCCCTTGGTCCCACTGGCCAAGCTCCTGGACACCCAGGGTTCAACCCTCATGTGTCAGAACAGTGACAGGGTCTCACTTCCTTCATCTGAATGGAGACTTCCAGAAAGGCTTCTTTCTTTGTTCCCCTGCCCCTTTTTCCTCACTGGAAATTTGAGGGGCAAAGAATGTATGTGATGCCTCCTGGTGTCTCCAAAACCAACACCAAGGTCAGAGTAGTGGCTGATGGCATAGTGTGCTGCTGGAGGAGATGAGGGAGATTATAGCTGGAGATCCACAGACAGGAAGGGATAGACCTGTCTATCTTGCTTTCTGACATGGAATACCTCCCCTGTTCCTTGAGAAAGGTGCATTTTGCTGTGAATACTGTCTTTACACAGAGAAAATCCTCCTTGAGATTAGAAGAAACTGATCAAAATGAGTTCCAAAGATAGTCACAACTGTGGACTGGCTCCTCTCATTCTAAGGTAGTCTATTTAGCAAAGGCTGATGCGCCTGGACCATAAGAGACCTGGTGCATTGGGATCTAGAAGGAGAGATTGGCCCTCTGGAGCTAAACATTGTTAACACAAAGGCTCCTTTTAGGACAGGCATCAGATGGGAATCTACTGGAAGAGGGCATATTAAAATTGAGGCTGGGAAAAATACACAAAAATTGGTCCAGAGAAGAGGAAGAGGAAAGACCATTGGCAGGAGAAAGGATTGGCGTTTAGATCAAGTAGGTGAGAAGAGACTGTGGGTGTCCCAGGGCAGGCAGCTTCCGAGATAGAATGAATTGGGAAGAGCTCCCCCTTGCTTTCTGGAAGTCTCTGAAGGATTTCTGTGAATTCTTTAACTGCTCAGTAGACTGCATCAGTTAAGCCAGCTGGGAACAGGCTTTCATTCTGTGGGAAGATTTTTTTAATTACCAACATAATATCTTTATTTATGATAGGTCTACTCAGATTTTCTTTTTTCTTGAATCAAATTCGGAAGTCCATGTGTTTCTACAAATTTGTCTATTTCATCTCATTTATCTAATTTGTTGGCATGAAATTGTTTCAGTTTCCTGGTAATTCTTTTTCTTTCTGTAAGGTCAATGCTAATGCTCCTTTTCTTACCTGATTTTAGAAACCCAAGTTTTCTTTCTCTTCTTGGTGGTATGATGAAATGTTTTGCAATTGTTAATCTTTTGGTTTGGTTAATTTCATTTATCTTCTCTATTTTTCCCCTTATTTCACTTTTCCCCCCTCTACTCTTTGTTCATTCCTCTTTCTACTTAATTTTGGGTTTACTGTACTCTCCTTCACAAAGTTTCTTAAGGAAGAATATTAGGTTATTGATCTGAGATCTTTCTCTTTTGCATCTATGAATTTAATTGTCATGTGCACTGTTTTGCTTGCATCCTTGTTTTGAGATATATGTGAGTACACTTAGCTAATTGCATTTCTGTTTATCTCAGAGTATATATTTTGTTTTTTTAACATTAGTATAACTATTTTAAAAATGATAAAACTACATTTAGAGAAGTCAAGCATCTTGTCCAAAGTCCCATAGCTAAATTAGGGTTAGAACTGTGTTTTCTGTTGTTAATATATATTGTTTGGCATGCTTGCCGCTGTTAACGAACAAGTGTTGACACACTGTTATTAAACTGGTTCAGTTCTCCAGCTCGCCCTTAATGTTGTTTTTGTACAACTGTTTCTGAGTCTTCCTTAGTGGAACGTGAACGTCCATGTTCATAATCACCCCATGGAATAGTTTATACTGCCAATATGGCAGATCTAGAATCATCTTGCTGACTAAACTCTGGACATGCCCATGAGGATGTTTTTAGATTGGGATATCTGAAGTAGGAAGAATCCCCCTAAACAAGGCAGCACCATACCATAGACTGGGGTCCCAGGCTGAGTGAAAGGAAAGGGAGTTGAACAGCAGTATTCACCTTCATTTGCTTCCCTAGTGCTGATCTATGTGACCAGCTGCCTTGTGCACCTGCTGTCCGAGACTTCCCTGCCATGATGCATTGTTCCCTTAAGCTGAGAGTCAAAACAAACCTTTTCCTCTTTAAGTTGTTTGTGTCAGGTATTTTGTCATGGTAACAAGGAAAGTAACTAATATTTCTAGATTCAGGTTTAATGACTACATTTAATTTTCTATAGTAAAAAATATAAATTCTTCATCAGATTTTTATTGCAACTAATTGCCAGTTACTGTTCTAGGGACTGAGGATGTAATACTGAACAAGACAGAAAAAAATGCTCCTTGTTCTGATATAGCTTTCATTCTAGTTGGTGAAGACAGACGATGGAAATCCATGGGCAAACGCTAGCCTATGAGGGATCATGATTAATTTTAAGAGGGAGGAAGGAGAGAAAGGATAACAGATGGGTGAGGGACTTTAAATAAAATGCTCTGGCAATGTCTCAGGAGAGGATGACATCTGACTGAGCACCGGAAACCAGGGTGGAGCCCGGTGCACGTCTGGAGTCGTGGAAAGCACGGAGGGGCTGGGCAGGGGCGTGAAGGGCTGGAAAGGCTAACGGAGACGAGTTCAGAGAGGCACTGGGCCTTGGGACTGCGTGGGCCTTTCAGGCTTTGCGGAGGAGGAAGTCGACGGAAAGGATTTGCGTATGAAGAGCAGTAGACAAAAGAGAACCTGGGAGGCCAAGGATGGAGAAGTGGGGGGTGGAGTGGGAAATAGTCAGGGGCTTTGTGATAACGCTGGCAAAGGCAGGTGGGGATCATGCCAAGGCAGTGGCAGGGGAGCTGGTGACCAGTGACTCACTTCTGTGCACATGAAAGGTTACAGGGCTTACTGGAAGCACAGAGTCAGGAATGGGAAAAGAAAGCAGTCAAGGCTGAGTCATGGATATTGGAATGATGGATCCATTTTTATTGAGTTGGTGAAAGGAAGGAGAGGAGATTCTGGCAATAAAGCAGGGGCACGTAGTTTGAACCCAGTACCGTCGTGGAACTTTTGAAGTGGCTAATTGGGTAAACAAATCTGTCACAAAAGGCCCAGGCATCCGAACAGTATTTAGAGCTACAATCTTCGGTGAGCAAAAGTGAGTAAAGGAAAGGACCAAGAAATGACCGTTAGAGATCTGCTGGTGAAGACACAGGGACGGGACTCTCAGACACCGCGAGAGAGCGCAGCCCTGCGCACCCCATTCGGCGTCTGCTTCCACGGAAGGGCTCTCCACGGGCGAAGTTCACAGCTGTAACCCAGCTATAAACAGTAGCCAGCAAGGTTCACCGCTGTAACCCAGCTATAAACAGTAGCCAGCAGGGGGCATCCGTGGGGGGGGGGGCAGCTCTGCTGCGCACAATCACCGCACAATTCACCGAGGGAGGGAGCAGGGAATCACAACATTATTTTTAAAAAAGACCTCTACGAAACATAAATAAGGAAACTCCAAGTAAATGGATACATTTCAGTCTTGGGGTAAAATGAATCCTTGCGGATTAACTCTTGCCCAGGGCCGTGGGACAGAGGAGCTTTTGCCAAAACAACAAAGGAGTTTGCCCGAACAACGTGGAAGAGTGGGAAATCGGGAGGAACTGGGGACAGAGCTCATTCAAGCCTTCCCGCACGCAGGGGTGGGACCACTCGGCACAAGTGCTCTCTCCAAGCTGACAAAGCGAGTCTGCAAGAGAGTCGACCCGGGTGATGGTCCCCGACAACTGCTGTGCGTCACCCGCCCTGGCCCCAGGAAAGCTGCGGCGGCGGCGGCTGTTGCGCGGGCCCAGAGCGCTCTGTCCTTGGCTCTCCCGGATGGGGACCAGCTTTTCAAGCAGTTGCCACAGACGGTTGGCTCGACCCAAACAGGCTTCCCCTGTAGCGTCTGTGGTTACAGATTTTAAAGACTTAATAGACGGATGTGTTTTTCTCTCCCCGAGGAAGGAAATGATTTCTGCTTGGCGTTGTTTCCGGCATCGTGCTTTTGTTGTTGTTCTAGAAACAGAGCAGAAAATTGCCTTCGCTCCTTTCATTCCCAACTGCCCCGCCACTTCCAGTCTTCGGGAAGAAAATGAATTGGTTTTGCAGATTTTATTCACATATTGGGGTTATTATTCGCCGAAAACCATCCCTACTCTTTCCTCTCAGACCAGCCTATCGTTTTGTGATGGAAAAAAAGAAACCCCCTATTCCCGGATCGACGAAAATCAGCCGCGGTCCTCTCCTTTCATTATAAAACAGAGCCTCACTTGGCCTCAGGATATTAATGAGATACCGAGAAACTTTCAGTCTGTTCACCGTCCTAAATTCTACCTGTGCACCAGATGCAGTGCTGACACATGATACCACCTCCCGTCTTCACAACGACAGAGCAAAGAGCTGTTTCCAGTCCCACTTTATTGATGAGGCAATTGAAATCAAAGAACTTAAGCATCTTGCCAAAAACCCCACTGCAACCCTGTGGGAGAGTGTTCCTTACAGCGGTGTGTGTTTCCACGGGGGCCCTGCTACATGGTGCTTCTTACAGTGTGTATGATGCCACTAGACAATTATTGTCATCAGTTCTCAGACTTTGCCTGCTTTGTACAATCGCGATTTAGACCAAAATACTTTGGTCTTTTCTTTTCTTTTGCCAAGAGTGTAACACGGTGTGTGTCAATTACGAAAAATGAGGGCCATCATTACACTAAGGGACACAGGTTTGTGGAGGGGGCAATGATGATTTTTATAAAGCCATGTCCCCAACTTAGAGCAGGCTTGTGCAACAATCAAATCATCATAAAATTTGGGCAAAAGATAGCTTTGCAAATTATCTACAGCCAGGACGCCTAGGAAAAATGTGGATTTTCATGCTAACAACGTGGCAATATCCACTAAACCTTAACTTTTTTCGTGCACCATTTCTAGAAAAATAATAATAAAAGTCTTGATTATTGGCAAACATTGGGAGCACTCCTTACTGAGGTTTGGGATGGAACTAGATACTATTCTTGGTTGCTGCTGTGGCTTAGGTCTGAAATGTCCCTCCAAGGGCCATGTGGTAAAGGTTTGGTCCCCACTGAGCTGATGTTGAGAAGCAAGTGGAACCGTTAGAGGTGAGGCTGGGCACACAGCTAACCTTGATGGGTTGTCACAGGCCCAAAGCAACAGGGTGGGCTAATGAGATACTGAAACCTTAAAAACTGTGAGCCAAAAAGCCCTTTTCCTTTTGTAAGTTGATTGTCTCAAGTATTTGTTAAGGACAAACTGACCAACATAGTGCTATCGGCCAGCCACTGACCCATCAGAGCTCAGTCCTCACAGGGACTAGAGCAAGGGGCTCCACTAACAGTTTGAAGAGGAGGTGAGAAGAAGAGAACAGTTGGGAGTGGGCTGGGGAGGCTTTTCCTGATGGGGTTCCTGTGGTGAGTGAAAAACTGTGCCATGAGTTTGATGGATGCAGGAGGCTGGGAGTTGGAGAAGTTCTCTGGCTGTATAAAAAGACAAGAACCCCGGGAATCAGCTCGGGGAAGGAGTACCATCAGCTGGATTAGTAAAAAGATGGGTTCATTTTGAAAGGCCTGCACGGACCGGCATGAGGAGACTGATCATCTCAGAGGTGCTGGATTATCCTCCCTGGGAAAAGGTGAAACTACAACTTGGAGGCACTGAGTGGTGTGTGCATGAGATGGACTCCGGAGAGCTCCGGCTCGACCAAGAGCTGAAATGAGCACAGTCGCCCGCTTCTATCTCTGTGGTCATTCTCCTGTGGTTTATGTTGGCTCTCTTTGCAGGGGTCTTGATGATGTTTATACAGTACCACCGAGGCCAAGAGGCACTTGAAACAAACTACACAAGGGGAGCGGCTGGAGATGGGCGAGGTGGTTCTCACTCCTTCCCTTTCCCTTCTTGTGTGTGATTGTTGTCTTTCAGGGCAGAGAATGGATGAAACACAGAGCAAATGTACCCCAGGGAGTATGTGATAAAAATTTTTTTTTTCAAAAAGGGATTCTCAGGAGATTATGGTACTAGGTTTGACATCCAGAAAGCTCTGACCTTCTGTGAAATAGATTGACCTGTGCTCAGAGTGTGCTACTAGATACGGAATTAAGTCCTCAGAATGTTTAAAGCCATTACAGGAGACCCAGGCCTCTGACCAGCTCTCTCGTGACAGGGGCAACAGCTAGGGAAACCAAGAGAAATTAAGCAAGGCCACAAGCCTGTGTGAAAGACAGCGCCTCCACAGGCTGACCTGAAGCCTACGCTGCATTCAGGACATAGGCCCCCGCCAGAGAGTCTGCCACAAAGCTTGCCAGTGGGACTTTCTAACCTAGCACCACCAGGGACCACCAATCAAAGGTCAGAAAGGAAACAATGATTCTCCTGAGCAATCAGATGTCCTTTCCTTGCTTTTCAATAAAGTACTGCTGTGAGAGAGCATTTAAACTCAAACAACTTAAGGGAGAAAGGGAGATTTATTCAACTTACAGTTCCAGGGGGAGATACAGTCTTCTATGGCAGAGGCAACATGGCTGGTGGCTGAAGATGGCAGCCTGAGTCACGCCCATCCACATGGATCTAGGGCTCGTCTTTGTGTCTTTGTATTGATCCAGATAATCTCTTCGGGTGGTCTCAGCTGATCTTGGTTAATGTGGGTGTGTCAAGTTGACACCCAGGATTAACAATCAGTCAGATCTCAGTTTCAGTCTTTGAGTCTGGGATGCAAGAACTTGTAGAAAAATCTAGTAGCACTCATATTGACTCCTGGCAAGATATTGTTGTCTCTTGATCGTGTTGGCTAAAGCCTGCCTGGGGTAAGACAGTAAGGTTGTGATGACTGAGGTTATAGCCCCTTCTAAGTCCTGACCTGCATGTAAGAAGCCCATCCTGTCTGGGGAGTCAAGACTCCCCCTCCTGTATTCTCTGTTGCCTCCACATCTACCGATACCATACTCCCTACTGTGACCTCCTCCCCCACAGCATCTGAAGTGCCCCCCATGAAGGTTATTCACACCTCTGAAGCCATCCCTCCCCAGTTTATCCAGAAGCCCTTGAACACAGGCACTCCAGAGCTGCAAGACCTTGTGGTTTGTTCTCTACCTACTAGACCTTGAAGGGCTCTATAAATCCTTCTAAGAGAAGACCAGGGACCTATTTATTACACTGTAGATGAATAAGTGCAAGATGACAGCACACCTTCAGATACCAGCCCTGTACCACCACTGACTTATCCAATCCCTTCCTTAACAGAGAAACCCAAGTCGATTCACCCGATGCAGTCCATCATTCAGATTCATAAGCCGACTTGGTCAGACTGTCGCCAGCTTCTTTTACCATTGTTCAGTACAGAAGAACATCACTGAATTTACTCATGACACACAAAAATCATTGGAGGAACATACCCCGGGAGGAGTAGGTAATGATCCAAGCCAGTTCCCCAAGGAGGATCCTCACTGGAACCCAAGCCGTAAGCAGGGATTTCAGATGCTTGAATGCTGTTAGGATGCCCTCCTAGTGGTACGAAAGAGGAAGGAAGAAAAGGCCAGGGGTCGGAGGAAAGCCTGAATCTGTTTTATGAGAAACTCCATGGGGCCTTCTGCCTCTGCACCTCTTTAACTCAGAAGCAGATATATGACCAATGCTAGTTTTAACCTATGTAGTTTTGTATATAGGTTAACTTAGATACTTTTGTAGGACAGGCCAAGGAGACATCTAACACGTTCTACAAAAAAGTGGAAAGCTTTGCGGGGAGAAGGCTACAGGTCACAACAAAAGTGTCTGCTAATTGAGACCAGAAAGCCTGGCAAGAGGCAAACTGGAGAGTGAAAAGCAAGGTGGACCTGCCTGCTGCCTCTCCAGTGGCAAGACTCGTGCCATCGAGGAGGGAGGGGCATGTCAGGCCAACCAGAAGGACACCCTACCCAGGGTCAATATTGGGACAAAACTGGAAGGATGAGTGCCCCTAAACAACTGGAGGATGGCTGCCCACCTCGGGAACAAAAGGACAGAGGTCAAATAGTTCAGAGGCAATATCAGCCAGGACAATCCTTGTGTGAGGTCCCGAGGCTGCCATGGTTACAAGGAATACTAGGGCAGGCGGACCTCCATATTATTAGGCCCCTGCAGCCTATGCTCCGAATGACTGTGGGAGATGGAACCACTGACTTTATGGCACACGCTGACCTCTTTCATAGGTAACAAAGCCTATGGCCCCTTTCACAGAAGCAGGCTACCATTGTGGAGCCATGAGCAGTGGAGCTCACTGCCCCTTTTTTATTGCCACAGTGATGCAGTGTGGGTGGTCATGAAGTCATCCATGAAGCTTTATACCTCCATGACTGTAGCAGTTCGCCTGCATGGTTGTTGATAAATCACTGTCAAACAAGGGGTTTATTTTCTCTTATGATTGTCTAGTTATAATTCTCAGTCCAGCTTGACAGGAGAGCTTATATCAACACCTAGCTACACCATCACCACATAACGGCTGAGAGGGGACAGTCTTTACTTGCCAGACCAGCCTGTCTGGCCAAGTGTACACAAGGATGCCAACTTTCTCAACCGTGTTTTATTCTATAGCCTAGTCCCACCCACCATAGGCTCCGCCTTCCCTAACAGCTAGACAATCTCCTGCAGGTTTGCTCTGGGCCCAACTCAACCACTATTCTCTACAAATGTGCCCAGAGTTCAAACCCTCAACTGTCAAGTTGATATCTGTGCCTAACTATGACAATGAATCTCTGGTGGTCTTCATGGGGTGGGTTTTATTGGGAAAACTGCAGGCTTAGGTAATTTTTGACATCTGTAGCCAAGGAGCTGTAACTGGGGAAGTCGGAGAAAGAATCGTGACAGTTCCCGTAGGAAAGAATTGGTGCCTCTACAATCTCATAGAGAAGTAGGGACCTGAAATTCAGGGTGCCTGGGTATGGGTTGAAGATAGTTCCCTGGACTGGACCAAAATGAACTGAAGACAGAGACTCTACCCACTTTCCAGAGACAATAGCTCATCCCTCATGAAGCACAAACTGGAATTCAAAAGCACTTGGATAGACTTTGCAAATATGGGATCTGGGATGCCAGCTTGTTCAGCCATCAGATCATAGCACTCTTAAAGTGCAGAAATCTCGTTGCTGACTCTTGCTAGCTCAAAAGTCAGAAATGGACAACTGGTCCTGGACTTGTGGGCAGTCAATCAAACCACTGTGTTCTCTGCATCCAATCCTCCAAACCTTCTACCCACCTTGGGGCTCATCCCTACCGATGCCTCTTTCTTTGCCTGCTAGGGTCTCAAGGATGTCTTCTTTTACAGTTATCTAGCCCCTCAAAGTCAACCAGTCTTAGCTTTCTGGGAAAACCCTGGAAACAGTGACAAAGTCAGATGACCTGGACCACACTGCCCCAGGGATTTAAAAATTCCACATCCATTTTCAGCGTAGCACTGCTCCCTGCTGCAGCACACGGTCGCCTTGCTGCCGGCCAGGTGGATACGTGAGGACTGTATGGCAGGAACACGGCTCCTCCTCACTGTCCTATGGAAGGCTGGCTATGAGTTCTCAGAGAAAAAGACCCAAATCTGTCAAGAAGAAGTCAAGTATCTGGGTTTTCGCGTGTCCCAAGAGCAAAAGCAGTTGGGACCAGAGAGGAAGCCTGCAGGTTGCTCTTTCCTGATTCCATTGGCCCGACATCAAGTTCAGGTTTCCGTAGAATCCGAATACCCAGCTTCTCTATCATGGTAGAACCCCTTTATGAGATTGCAAAGGGGGGTGAGCAGGGAAAAAAATCAAACGATCCCTTACCAATACACCTGGTTAGGGACTTCTAGACACATCAAAGACTTTTGTATATGCATGAGTGCACTGGGGTTGCAGTGGGAATCTTTACCCAAATACTGGGGTCTTGGCACCATTTTAGGTCATATCTGTTTTAACAGCTTGTGCACAGGGCTGGCTGACTTGCCTATGTGCACTTGCAGCCATGGCTCTCAAGGGACTCATAGAGGCCAAATAGCAATTGAGGACATTTTTATATCTCCTAACTGTCTAGTACACCCCAACTGTTATGTGAACAATTTGAAACATGTGCACAGAGTAATTCATGTCAAGGATCTAAGGTCATCCCAAGAGTATAAATGGAGGGGCAGCCCCATTTGAGGGCATAATTGTATTTACCAGACTTCCTTGAGTTTGAAGCTATAAGTTCTTGCTGGGTTATGTGTATCTTGTATGTACTTTCTCTGGCTAGTTGGAAATTTTCTCTTTTACTTGTGTGGGTGAGTGTGTGTGTATCAGAGGACACTTGAGTGGGTGCCTGTGGGGTTCAAGGGTTACCTCAGGACTCATCCTGGATTGCTTCACCTCCTTACTGCTTCGCTCTGTGGTTTCCTGGACTCTGCCTTCCAGCACCAGAATTACAAGTCAACATCATTTCTGCCAGGCATTATTATGTGGCATGTGGGGATCTGAACTCAGGTCCTTTTGCTTGAGAGGCAAAGGCTTTAACCCCTGAACTATCTTCCCAGATCCCAAGTATATTCTGAGTATGACTTCTGGAATGTGGCCACTGATGACTTCCAGGAGGGGCCAGTGAGATGGTTCACTGGGTAAAGACTGTGGGCAAACCTGGCCACCTGAGTTCCATCTCCAGACTCCCAGTCGAGGCTTTTTAACATACAGCAAGACTCAGGATCATTCCATGGTTTGGAATTACGATTTACCATCAGGTCAGACAATGGGCCAAGTTTTATGGCAAAAGTTAGTGCTGTTGGTAGGCTAAAGAAACTTAGAAACTGCACACGGTATTCTGCCCCCAAAGCCTGGAAAGGTGGGCAGATGAACTATAATTCAGTGAGTTGGGCCAGGAAGCCCACCAACATTGGGACCCCTTGCTGCTTTTTGCTTTGCTGAGAATTCCATCTAGTGCTACTGAGCAGACAGGCTTTTCCCCTTATGAAATCCCTTGTTCTCCTCCTATCATTAGGGGCATCGCAGGGGATTCAAAGGAGCAGGGTACAGCACCTGGAAGCATCAGAAAAAGGCACCAGCTCAGCCACGGCTTCTGTATATTAGCGGGCCAAGAAAACCACTGCTTGTGAGCTTCATCTACCGGTGCTCATCCTTTTAAAAGCTTACCTTGAGTAAGCTGGCCCCCTGAGAGAGAGAAAGAAACAGAGAGAGGGAGAGAGAGAGAGAGAGAGAGAGAGAGAGAGAGAGAGAGAGAGAGAGGAGAGAGAGGAGAGAGGGATGATTCCAAGAACATGAGATATCAGCCCTGCTTTAGTCACTGCAGAAGCTTGAGGATTTGCTCATCCAGCAAAATAAACAGACTGTCCAAGTTTCCATCAGTTCTTTCACTGTGATGCTTCGTCATCCCTTGTCTATACCTGGGGGTGTGGCTTTCGCCCCTGTCACTACCTTAGGTTTGGTGGAGACCTCTATCATTGTCTGGAACTGTTGAGAGTGGTTTCTATTGGCTGTCTTTTACCTCCTTATGGTAGAAGGTTTCATTGCTATTGGCTGCCTCTAAACTGTCTCCCATTCGGGAACCTGAGCTCCTTCATCGTCCTGCGGCTTATACATTTGCATAACTTTGGCAGGTCAGAGAGCTACCAATGCCCCACTTTACTGTATACATTGAGCCTGCCTGGGTACAATCTCAGGGACCTGAACACACAATAAGGCCTGTTTTATCTGTCAAAGTGGGACCATTACAGTTGTTTGAGCTATGCTATTCGCAAATCAATGGTAAGAGAGGCTCAGGAGTTAGAACTCTGCCTGACAAATAGAAGAACCTGGGTTTGGATCCTGGATCCCACGTAAAAACATTCGGCACTCCCAAGATGAGAGATATTTGCTATCTGAACCCAGATTACTAATCCCTGGTTCTGATGTCAGTCAGTACTTTTCATGTGCGTGTGGCCATAAGTAATAACCCTAGGCTGGTCACCAAGCACGGGACTCTGTCATGAGGACAGAAACGTAGGCTCAATGATAAGTACATGTGCAAACTGACCTCATCCCACTCCAGTGTTGCAGTGATCTCTAGCTTACTGTTCTTCCTGCAGCTGTGGTCAGGAGCCACTGGGCAGGGTAGAGGCAAAGCAGCAATCCTCCAAAAAGGTTTTGCCCATTCGGCTGTAAATTGGAAGCCTGTAACCCCACTAATTTAATGTCCTTAACTCTGAAGACTCAAGGTAAAAACAAAATTGGTGTGTGTGTGTGTGTGTGTGTGTGTGTGTGTGTGTGTGTGTGTGTCTGTGTGTGAGCCAGGAACCACAGTATATTTCAAAAGGGCCACATGCCCACTCTGAGCCTCCTCCATTCATGAGCCCTTTCATTCCTTCTAAGAGGAAATAAAAACTAGTTCTCCCCCCATCCTCACCATGAAGGAAATCTGTTTCTGGTCCTGGCAGAGACTATAGTGCAGTCTCTTAAGGTCTCTTCTTGCTATGTATGGGGGCAGGAAGCAGGAGAGACAAAGATGGGGGGATTTATGGCCTTGGAAAGCAGAGGAGTGAATCCTCATGAGTCTTATAATGAAACAATGGCCTATCCTGCTCCCAGACTCTGATTCATTAAAATTTCAATTATTGGATAAAAAATTGCCTTGTCCATTGAGAAGACAATTTAACACTTCTGTTGGAAGTCTGTTATTCCTGGGCCAGAGATTCTGCAACACAACTGCCCAGAGAACCCAGTGGCAAGGGTCCCTGAACCACAAAGAAACAAGTCCCTTCTCTTGTCTAGTTTCCCTAGCCTCAAACTAACTTGGGAGGATGTCACCACATCAACTGAGTGGCAGGCCCCAAGGGGACCATACTGGAGTATGTGGGAGGGTGGCCCACACTGTACTTTCTCCTAACTGATCAGAATCTTGTGTGTTGTGGTCTATTTGTCCATCTTTTTTTCTGTTCCCACTTACCAGAGAGGAACGCTTGGGAGTCCAAGTGTGCGAAGCTTGGCAGACCTAAGGAAAAGGATTTGCCTTACAAATAGGTGCTCAGAAGGATGAGCGCATGATTCAACATTGAGAACCAACTACCCAGGCAAAGGATGAATCATGAAGCTATCACATCCTATCTAGAGAGAGGCTGAACCTCATTGTCAGGTTACAGGCTACTGCTAAAATTATAACTAATAAGACCACCAAAGCCCTAAATATATTAGTGAACAACAAACCATTTTACAATGCCATTACCAGAATTCCTTGGCCTTAGATTACTTGCTTGCCTCTGAAGGAAGTGTTTGTGGGAGAAAAAATTACATATGCATATACATGTATACATGTGCATGTGTGTACATAAGAAAGTACTTGAGGAAAAGGGGAATGGGAAGAAGGGGAAAGGAGGGAGGCAGGGATAAGTACTCAACATGCTTATAAAACTCGGAAAAATAAAAAGATTATTAAATAAAAAATAAATAAAACTTGTCAACATAAAAAAGAAGGTACCTGAGTGTGTTCTTGTGGAAACCGAAGGGTGACTTTGGGAATTATCCTGGATTATTCTACCTCCTTATCGCTTTGCTCTGGGATTTTCCAGGCTCTGTCTTCCAGGAATTGGAATTGGAATTAAGAACTGCTGCCATTTCCACCCAACGTTTTTATGTAGAATCTGGGAATCTGGACTCAGATTCTTTTGCTTTCAAGGCAAACACTTTAACCCCTGAGCCATCGCCCTAGCTCAGTATGTAGAAAATTTAGCTCGAGTAACTGCTGCGTATAAGTAGATGGTGAAGAAAAGATCATGGAAGAGATCACTCATCAGATGAGAAAGGTTGCTCAGGTCCCTGTCTAGATGTGGAAGGGTTGGACCTCTGGGGAGCTCTTTGGTAGATGGTTTTCAGCCTTTGTGAGTGTCATAGTGAGCTTTCCTCCACAGACTCATGGGCTTGAATCTTTAGGTGTTTGGGAAAGTCATGGTATCCTTAAGGAGATGACGCCTTGCTGGAAGAAGGCAGTCACAGGGGGTGGGCCTTGAGATTAGTTAGCCCTCCTCTGCTTGAGTGATGAGGTTGTTCTTGGACTTACAGCAGGAGCTCTTATCCTCCACGAAGGATGTGACCTTGGCTTCCTTCAGCTTCTGCCAGCCAGCCATGAAGCCTTTCCACCACGAAGGACTGTATCTCCTCTCTTGAGCCGTAAGCTGAATAAATCTCCCTTTCCTTCCATTAAGTTGCTTGACTTTGGATGTTATCTCATAGAAACAGAAAAAGAGTAACTGGTACAGTGGGGTTCAAAACCCTTATAGGTGTGATGTTCCTATTTGTATTGATAGGCTTAGTCTTACCTTGCCTTTGGCTGATTCCCCTAGCTGAGTTTTTTCTCCTCCTTCTCAGAAGCTTTCATGAAAGAAAAAAGGCCACACATATAATGATGCAATAGAAATACAAACCCTAAACCAAGATGACCCTGAGCACCACAGGGGGAATGTTGTGGTGAGGGACCTAACAGAACAAAGAGACTATAGCATTACAGTTCCTGTGCATGTGTACCTTTATCAAGGGCTACATGATGAGGTCAGTATAACATAGCGAGTGCACATGTGTAATCTCATCACAACTTGTGGATGTATAATTACCATATCTAAGAAGCACAAAGACTAAAATATAAAGGGGAAATAACATGTAAGGGGGGGGCTAACAAAAGGTATTTAAAAACCAAGGCCTGTTGTGCTCAGGGCTCAGTTTTTGCATGCAACTCCTCTGAGCCATATGGCACAAACAAGACCACTTCCGGAAGAAAGCCTCCGGTGTCCTGCTTATGCTACTTTCTTATAACACAATCTCCAAAATATTAGCATAAGCAAAGGATTCAAATACCTGAACCTGTGTGGGCAGTGCACACTCAAACCCTGATGACTACCCAGCCTGTATTGTATAAACCAATCTACTGAATCCACTTAGTAGTACACATTCGTTGTGTTGGTTCGAGAGAACTCTGATTAGCAGTGTATACCTTTCTCAGGCAAGTCGTTCTCTGAGAGAAAGCTGGCTGGCACAGGGACCACGCTAATGCCCCTGTGGAAGGAAACTCTTCTCAAATGGCATCAAGCAGGCAGTATATTCTTGGATTCAAAATGGGCAAGTTGGGGTTTTCAATCTTAAGCCCTAATGTTACTGAAAGACTAATTTAGGCTGTCACCCTGCCCATGTAACTCATCTTGGGCTATGACCAACCAGCGTACCCAGGGACGTGCATTTGTCACCTAATTTGAATGGAGGAGCCATGGGCGCTGTCTCCATAGTCTCTTTCCTGCCCTGGCCTTGCCTGTGCTGCCCCTCCTTTGTTTGCCAACAGAGCTAATCTGTGGTTCCTTACGGTTGCCATCTCTGAGCCTGGCTCTCCAGGTTCAGTTCCACGATTTCTCCTTGAAGTCTATTTGATCGCAGATGTCAGCCTCTTAGGCCTTGTGATGGATATATAGATGTCGACTTGACAGTGGCAGGTTGAGCATTTGGCACATCTGTGGTGAATTGTGAGTCAGAGCAAGCCCACAGGGAGGACCCAGCCCATGGTGGGCGAGACCACTCCCTGGGCAGTTGCATAAGGAGAAGCTGGCTCTTTAAGTTGTCCTTCTTCAGAATCCTTGGACAAGTATGACAAGTGAGGCTCGCCCCCTCTCAGCAATCCTGTGGACACGGTGTGGCCAGTTTCCTCGGATCCTGTGTGGGCATGAGCAGTTCTGCCAAGCTAGATTAAGAACTACAGCTGGACAATCATACGTCAGAATAAAATCTTCTTTCTTCAATAAGCCATTTTGTTATGAATTTATCTACAACCTTCAGGCAAACTGCAACAGGCCTGAAACTATGGATGCTTCCAGACCTGCATACGTTCTCCTCAGTCTTTGATGGATTCACATCCTAATGAATCCAGCATAAATAAAAATATCCTGTCATTCCATTATGATACCTACCAGGCAGCTTAACAACTTGGCCAGCCACAAATGTGCTTGGAACATTTCCATTAGCTAACATCTGTAAGAGATTATTTTACACAAAAGCTGTTTTCTAATAATGTGTTGACTAGTGATTGACTGAGCATGTGCTGAAAGCAAAACACCGGATGGAAATCTGGGCATGCTTTCCCACTACTGCCAAGTCAAAGCAATGGTTAAGTTAACCACTGTGAACGGGAAACCGTCTGATTATACTGCCTTTGCATCTTCATACTTGCCTACAACAAGAGTTAGCTTATCAAGTCATAATAAGAAAATAATGGCAATAACTAAGAGTAAGATAGAGCAAGCATAACTATAATAAACACAATAAAAATTATGTTCACGTACTTTCAGACACAGATTAATCTTTTGGGGCTGCAGTTACTCATCAGACACAGATTAATCTTTTTAGACTCCAGTTACTCAAGGTAATGGAGACCACAGAAAGTGAGGTTCTGGACGGGGTGGGGAGTATCACAAAGGAGTGCTGCTTTGTGTGGACAGAGCCCCACTCCAATCTCGCTGTCTCTAGAGCAGAACAAGGCTGAGCACCCGAGCTTCTTTTAGTCTTCACAGGGATCAGAGAGGCATCAGCGCCCTTATTTCAGGGTAGCAAGCTGCGAACCTGAGGCACGGAGGCCAGCAGCGCCGGCCTGGTCATGGCTCTTTCTTCGCTCTGCCTTTGGACCCCGGAGTATGGTGACCTCTGCCGCAGAGGGAATAGATGGCTGCTTCTTGTTGCTGCCAGTGAGGGCTTGGACGCCTAACAGTAGGCAGCTTCTTGCCTCAGCAGAGCACTTTCTTTCTAGCTCTTCTACACCGGGAGCTACTCCATTTCTTTATTCTGCTGATAACCATCCACCACATAGTCCCAAGTCAGCCCAGCAGGGCATGGACAGATGGATAGATACCATCACCTGTGGTTCATCCAGCGAGCTGGCAACGAGAGGATGCAAAATGACAGAGGCCTGCGAGTGGTTTCTCACGTCACTTTTCCCAACTAAAAACAATGCCAAGTACTGCTCAGCACATAGCCAGCCGCCCAGTGGATTTGGACATGATGTGAGAAAGGAGGCTGTAAGAAAAGCCACAGTGCTACAAAAAGCAGAGCAGTGTCCTTTAAAAGAACTACTTGTTCAGAACAAAGAACTTCTGAGAAAGTGCGCCACCAAGAGACAGGGCGTGGGCTGCTGGAAAGGGCATTGAATGGTCAGAACCGCTTCTGTCCTAGCATAAATCTAGCATAGTCTCCCTTTTTGTGCAAAGTTCAGCTGCTTCCTCTATAAAAATGAAATGCGGGGGGGATGGGACTGGGGAGATGGCTAAGGGGTTAAAGCCTTTGCCTCTCAAGTTCATATTCCCAGATCCCACGAAAAAACACCAGGCAGAAATGGCAGTGGCCTGAAATTCTGGCCCTGGACAGCAGATCCTGGGAAACTCCATAGCAAAACAATAAGGAGGTAGAGCAATCCAGGGTGATTCCTGATGTCACCCTTAGGCCTCCTTGGACATATATACTCAAGTGTCCTGTTGTACATACACACACACACGCACACACACACACACACCAAAGCAGGTGATAGAAGGACAGCTGCTCAGTTTTCATGCAGTTTGGAGATGAAATGGATAGGCTGGGTGCTGCCATCTTTGAAGATGAAGATGGGAGGGGACAGGCAGTTCCCCCCAGTGTGCAAATCTCCACATTTGTAACACACTGCTGCAGTTTCTACCAGGAGATGACTCTCTTACCTCACGTCTGAAGTGTATTATTACTTAGGGGGAAAAAAAAAGTCTGTTGATCTAGCTAGTCATGGACTTGCTGAGGAAAAAGTACCAACTTAAGTCATGGACCAAGTAAATCTATGTGATGGCCACAGGCGTCCCAGGACAAGTATGAATGAGGCTCAACACATTAGATGACAGTTTCACAAGACACACTGTCAAAAGATTGGATGCCCCTGTGTGCTTGGAAGCTCCAGGTGATTCTCTGGTTCATAACAAGCCACTCATGTCTACCAGGGCCACTCCACATAATCTAGCTTCCTACCTCCTGAGAAACGTGATCGTGGTTTGGCACAGACAACATGGACTTTCTTTCCTCATGCCAACCCAGTGAGGCCTTCTCTAAGTTAGTGAGCATAGCTGTCAGGTTGGATGTCTGCACCTCCCTTCAGATTCATCTGTCAAAATCGAAACTCTATAGTAATAGTCTCGGGAGACAGAGCCTTTGGGAGCGAACAGTCTTTCACATGGAGGAGAACTGACTATGGTATTGCTTTGGCCAAGTCTAAGAACCATACCATTAACTAGTCTCTACAATGGTGCAAAAATGACATGGAACTCCAGCCACAAAGACTGAAATCTCTTAAGTAGGCGTGGTTTCCAAACCCGTGAGGAACTTGGATTTCACTAGAAGTGCAGGAGTGATCTGAAGAAGGTGTAGCCACCGAGGCCAAGGGTATGTGAGCCGAGGCTATCAAGGCCCCTCAAAAGCCCAAGGAGATCAAGCACCAGATCTCCAAGGGGCTCAGCTGTAAACTCAACCCACTTGTCTACACTGTCTACCTGTGCCGGCCAGAGGCTAAGGCCAAGGTTCAGTCTGCAGCTTTGCCTGCACCCAGCTTTCTCCTCAATTCTCAGCTCCTTGACTAAGTAAACTTTGTGGTAAAAAATCAATTAGGTTTTGGTCTCTCTGGACAGCAGGGTGCAGTGTTCCAAGTGCAGTCTGCTGACTTTGAGCCACATGGTGGGGTAACAGAGGGCTCTGAGGTGGGGAGAGGTCCAGCCTGTAAGTATCTGGTGGCCAAGCCCTTAGCCCAGTTTTCCATTTGTAAGGTCGAGTGTGGCCTTCGCCGTGCAATGTGATTTAGACTGAGCTCTACCAGGCATTCAAGCTGCCCTGTGTCCTGCGTCTCCGCTCTTCCATTGTGCAAATCCTGTGTCTCTGTGCTGGGCACTGTAAATATGTCCTCTCTCCAGGTTGCCATGACAATTTTCACTGAGAAGCTGTTTCTGCAGAGGCAACTGGAAAAAGTCAGGCCCAGTGAATCTGAGGGTCTCATGCACCTCAAAATGGCCTTTCATAGAAAACCACAACTTCTGTCCCCACCTGGGAACTTTGCTGACACAGTGGCAACACATAATCCAGAATCCATTGCAGTAAATGAATCACAGCAATAATAACTAATAATATGCTCCTCCCATCAGACCCTTTCTGGCATGATCCATTAAGGAGAATGGGCCCAACTATTCAGGTGTTAGGGACATTTCAACTTGGGGGTGACCTGGGTCACTGTGACAGCAGTCTCAACAATGTCCAGCAGCACCTCAGAAATCTTTGCAAAGTTCAGAGACATAAAAGCTGATACCTCTGCTTCACAGACTATCACTGAGAGCCTGAGCTTGGAAGGAAGCCAGGAGGAACTGATCCTCAGTTGAATGTGTCCCGCAGAAAAGCAGGACCGTGGGGCTCCGTTTGGGCAAGCCAGGATGAAAGTCACACAGCTAGTAAGACTTCACGCTCATCATTAAGCAATGGCATATTCACTGTGGTAAATCTGAAAAATACAGAAAATCCAAAAAATGGAAAAGAAAGTTTTGTGTTGTGAGTGTGTGTGTGAGTGTGAGTGTGTGTGTATGTGTGTGTGTGTGTGTGAATGGATGCATATAAATGATTGTGTTGGGGGGAGGGACACATGTGCCTGTGAGGTCAGAGGACTACTGTGTATGTCATTCCTCATATGTCTTCCATGTTTGATTTGAAACAGGGTGTCATAGTTAGGTACAGGTGTCAACTTGACAATTGAAGTCTTGAGTTCTGGGCACAGATGTGAAGAATTAGTGGTTGAGATAAACCCTGAGCACGCCTGCAGGAAATTGTCTAATTGATGGAGAAGACCCAGCCCACAGTGGGTGGGCCTAGTCTCTGGGTAAGTGGATAAAATAGAGGGAGCTGGTTAAGGAAGACATTCTTTGGTATACATGGTCAAACATGCTTGTCAGGAAAATAAAGATTGTCCCTCTCTCACGATTGTATATGGTGTGGCCAGTTCCCTTGGCTCCTGGTGTTGATATGAGCTCTTCTGCTAAACTGGACAAAGTTCTGTAATCAACAATCAATCAAGAATAAAACCCTTTTGTCCTCCTTAAGGCTGCTTTGTTATGAATTTATTGACAACATTCAGAGTAACTGTGACATAGGGTCTCTCACTGTCTTGGAATTGCTCCTCGTGGTCCAGACTAGCTGGCCCTTGAGCTTCCAAGGATCCGCCTGTCTCCGCCTCCCATCTCGCCATTGCTGGAATTGCAGGCATGCACCACAGTGCCCATCTTCTCCTCTGGGTTGTGGGGATTCAAACTCAAGTCATCAGGCTTGCAAGGCAAAGCAGTTTAATCTGGCCACCCTGGAAGGAGAGATTGGATATAAAAAGCCTTGATCTTATCTATCAGAGAGTGGTGATGATTGGTGTGAGTCAGGTCAGAATGCGTCTGGAGGCTGCCTGAGGGCTGACGTGGACACAGTGGGTGGATCCTCTAGTTCCAGTCAAGGCTTCAGAAAAGACCACAGGCCTGGCAGACCTCTGACTGTTGCGAACATACCAGAGCCACAACCCCTATAAGCTGCTCCTGGGCTTTTGGACCACAGGATATGTGAATGAGGTAAACAGAGCATGACTGCTGTTTTTAAGACACCTAGTGTCAGATGATTTGCTATTTAGTGCACAGCTCCTCTTTGGTTGTCCCGGGGAGACGCCTTGTTTCCTTCATTTGCAGAGTGCTTTTTTTGTGCCTTGCACTAGCCTGGAGGATTGTTGTAATGTGATTTAATCCTCACAAGAGCGAGGTTGTAATGTATCATTTTGCATTTGGATTCAACAGATGACATGTACCGCTGTGGAGAGTAGAAAGGACTGGAGCAGGGTCAGGGGAACATAGAGTCGCATTTGAACTCCTAGCTGCAGTGCTTGCTATGCTTTCTTGTAAGTGTGCAATCCAGAGCATAGTCAATAAGATTTTTCTGTGTTCCAGGCGCTGCCCTGGTGTATAACAACTGCCCTGTTCTGGGAGAAGGGTGGGCTTTGATGTGGGCTTCAGACCCCTTCTCGAGGGTACATCCCTGCTTCAAGTTAGACCTGAGAACCCTCCCCCACCCTCGTTCTCTTCCCCCTAAAGGGCTTCTCCTGTCTCAGGTCTCTCTCACCCACTGATGTCTCTCCTCCACTGGCAACAGAGAAACACAGTCTCGTTTGTTCTAAGGACACACCCATGAGCCCTGTTCTCATGAAGGGTTTTCGTGCTAATCGCAGCCAGGCGGCGTTCTGGAAATGTGAAATGGCAGAGGAGAAACCTCAAAAGTCACAGATACTCCTGATGCTTGGGGTCCTGGGTGTTTGTGTACTAGTTACGGCTTCTATGTGCGAGACATTGCTGTGGGCACGTGGGCACGGGAGTCAACAGGTAGGCACAGCTCCAATCCTGAAGTAGTTCAGATGGGCTGGCCAAGGATTTAACCGCATTAAACAGCATGTTAGTGCAACCAGAGACGGAAATAAAAATATGCTAAAAGAACGCTTGTGTCCCCACCTCTGGATATCTGACCTTTGAAACCAGGCAACCAACCAACCCCCCCCCCCAACTGCAATTGCCTCTAGAAGTCTCATGCTGGGGCCCGTTGGAGGGGAAGGAATTTCACTAAGTGCTTTGCTCACCTGCTGGAGAGATTGGAACTCAATGATGGCGCGCTGCTTAGCTATGCATAGTGCTTGTCTCTGCTTAAACCCAAACCTCGCATTAGAACCTGGAAGACAGACTTGGGTGACCCGAGTCCCTCATCTCAGTATGGCCACGGTGAACACATCTCCTTATTCTGCATTTCACTGTTAATTTGATTTATTTTTTTAAACATACGTGCACAAGAGAGCACTTGAATGTGTGTGCCTGTGGAGGCCCAAGGTAACTTCTGGAATCATCTTGGATTGCTCTAGCTCCTTATTGTTTTGTTCTGGGGTTTCCCAGGCTCCGTCTTCCAGGGCCAGAATTGCAGGCCACTGCTATTTTTGCCCATCATTTTTACATGGGATCTGAACTCTGGTCCTTTTGCTTGAGAAGAAAAAGCTTTAACCCTTGAGCCAATTTCTCCAGCCCTGTTAATTTGATTTTTTTTTTTTAAAAAATGATTTATTGAAGATGCGTGGTTGAATCAAGACGTAGATGTCACTCCAGGTTTGGTAACACTGGGACATTAGAAGGCAGACATTAGAGGCAAAAGCTTTAACCACTGAGCCACATCCCCAGCCCCTCAGGCTCTGCTTTGAAACAAGGATTTCCAGAGTGAGCGTATAAGGACTGGGTGAGGGATTTTGGAGGAGGATAGGAACAGACTTCTCTGTGAATTGACTAATCAGGGGTGGTCTCATTCTGAAAGGGGGAGCAGCCAACTCATTGATCTTGTGTCTTTGCTTTGGATGGAGGAGTATAGAAATACCTGGAAAATTCTAGTCTGGGTCGGATGAGTGCCCACCTTAGAAGTAGACTGAACAGATATGGGGGAAACTACTCATGGAAACAGCGAGTAGGGCGATTTCGGTCCCAGTGGGCATTTGGTAATACCTGGAGACATTTCGGTTGCCTACATAGATGCTATTGGTATTGAGTGAGCAAGGCCGGAAACACTGCTGAACATCCCTTCAACTCCCCAGCACAGAGCGAACCTTCTGACCCCAGTGCCTATGACGTTACAAATCAAGGCGGCTTGAGCAAGGTTCAAGGTCTTAGCTCCCCATTCACTTCTGAAATCTCACTTGCCTTCTCCTTTCCCTCTCCATCTGGGAGCAATAATCTTCCTCTGATCACCCATAGAGATAGAGATCTTGTCCCCCCTCCTTCAGAAGGTCCCCTCCCCAATACCACAGCACGTGCAAGGCCAGAGGGGGCCTCCTTGCTGGTCTCGTTCCATCTCCTTGCACCTCTGGTCCAGCTACCAGAGGGTCCTGGTCAGAAGCCTCATTCTCTGACTGCCTAGAAGGGGGAGGCTGCAGCCACAGCTGGATTCTCCTCCCCCAGGCCTTCCCCCTCTGCGCTGCATGGCTGCTTTTCAGCAGGCAGCACTGATGTGCCTGGCACCAGCTTAGTAGCCAGGCCCCGTGAAGGAGAGGGGGTTCCTGCCTTGTTTCCATTAGGAATTTGAGAAGTGAAGGGTTTTTTTCTGTTTTGGCTTCAGGATTTAGTGTAGCTCAGCGGCGGAGCAGCTGTCCAGCATGCACAAGACCTCAAGTTCCATCCCCAGCACTGCAAAATGAATCCTTTCCCCAGTTACGCAGGAAAGAATTGGGATTAAAAACTTCGAGGTCTCAGGCACTGAGAGTCCTGCTCTGCTCCACTGAACCCACCCACTCCCAGGGAGTTAGTTGGTACTTGGTCCTTCCAGATTAGCTCCCTGCCCCCCCAACGACATCCTGATAGGGGCAGCAGGCAGCGAGATGTCCGGAGCTAAGGCAACTTTGGTACTTTGCCTCATGGACGATTTGTGAGACGGAAGTAAGCTGGTAGCAGGTTGTCATCGGTGCATAATTGATGTGGGAAGACCCAGTCGAGGACAGGGGAGGGAGGTAAAGATGGAGAGAGAGTTAGCTGAGACTGACGAGTTGGACGCAGTCCTGGTCCTCGCTCGCCTTCTGCTCTTGCTGTGGAGACGGTGCGGCCACGTCCCTCGGCCCCTGCGGGTTTGACTTCTGCCATGGTAAGCTGGAGTAAAAAGTTCTCCTGTTTCTCTTAAGTTGTTTTGGTCCTTTACTTATTACAGCAATAAAATTATGAAAGTTACGGCACCAGGTATAGTGGCCTATACCTGATAATTCCAAGCACTTGGGAAGCAGAGGTAGGAGGATGATGAGGCCAAGGTCAGCCTGGGTTATACAAACACTGTCTCAAAAAAAAAAAATCAGCTTGTGGACATGAGCATCATTAAACGTCTCTGCGCTGGAGCAGCTTCCAGCAGGCCTGCCGCAGGACGCCCTATCCTTGTGTGTACCAGGCTCAGGGGAGCTCATCCCTTCCCTGGCTTCTCAGGTAGCTGACTCTCCTTCCCCACACCTACTGCCTGTTGTTCCCTGTCTGAGCAAGTGGTGCTTTCTGCAGTTTCTTTTCTTTCTCTTTTCTGTGCGGACTGGGCCAAGTACAGCCCCTGGTTCAGACTAGACACCCAGCAAATACTGGTAATTGGTTGGAGGAGGGGGATGAATGAGTGACGTAGCTCTTTGGTTCTCTACCCATAGAAGATCCAGTTAGGATGGGCAGGGGCTATAACACATACACGCATGTGCTCCTTGTGTGTGTGTGCATGTGTGCAAGTGTTGCACATATCTGTGCCTGCGTGTAGAGCCTGGAGGACAAGCTTATCCATCCTCCAGAGCCATCTACCCCCTTTTGAGACAGGATCTCTCATTGACCTCATCAGGCTGCACTCTGCAGGTGAGATCTTCCTGTCTCTACTTCCCAGAGCGGAGATTGCAAGCATGTACCACCGCACCCAGTATTTCTATGTAGGCCCTTGGGGATCACATTGAGATCCTCACATTTGCAAGACAAGCAAGTACTTTACTGATTGCATAGCTCATGACTTGGTCTGGAGAACTGGTGAGTACTAGCGTTATATGGTTTGTACAAATCTTGCTTATCAGAACATGACCTGCTTCTTGTCTCTTCCCATTGCCAGGCAGGGAATTGCCACTAGTGACAAATGCCGGCCAGTCTGGCTGACAAGCTGGTCTCTTGTGCACATGGGCCTGGCACCGCTGAGTGCCAGGCTTTGGCTCTGTGCACACAGCTGGAAGTTTGGAGAGGATCCACCACTTAACAGAAGGGAATAGCTGGGGTGACAAGCAGCCACCTCACGCCAGGAGAGCCTTCGGGGCCCCAAACGTATGGTGCATGTCCAAGCACTCTCAAGGTACCCAAGGCTATGCCAATTGACGATTGTTGACAATAATTAAGTGGTAAGACTCAAGTGAATGGGTTTGTTGTGGCTGTGTGACAGCCAGAAGCCTGGGGTGTAAACCAAGCCCAGGCCATGGTTCTCTGCCTCATGTCGAAAATTGTCTTGTGGAAATTTTCAGTGAGGAGACAAGACCACCAGTGATTATGTGCTGCCACTGGCATGAGCTCAAGCCAAGGGCTTCCAAGCAGGGACCTTTCCCTCCATTGCATCTCAGGAAGCAGGGTGCCCAGTGCTTCTGCCTTGGTTACTTACTGAACCATAGGACTTGCCAAAGCACTGCACCGGTGGGTCCTTCTTTGCCCCGTGATGGAGAGACCTACAGGTGCTGCACCCGGGGCAAGCACTTCCTGGAAATTTTCTGTTTTGAGTCTCCTGATATTTTTAGGAGGTTGGGTCTTTCTTGTTGTCATTCTAAAGATAAGAGACTACATTCACCCACTCAAAGGGAACAGATAGTAAGAGTGGAGGGGGATGTAGACTTAGGTCTCCATATCTAGAGCCAGTGATCTCAGCCCCATCTCTTTTCCTGCCTCTTTCAAATAAGCAAAAGCCAACATGGGCATCTCAAGTGGCTGTATTAGTTTCTAAGTTCTGCTACGAGGCAGTAGCACACACAGGGCGTAGGCAGCAGACTGGCTCACAGTCCTGGAGATTAGATGTCCAAATTCAAGGGGTCTGTCATTTCACACCCTCTGGAAGGTTCTAGAATCCATGCCATGCCTCTCAGGTGCTGCAGGCCTCCTTGGCTCTCCCTGCCTCCTGTTTTATCATCAGCCTCCCAGAGTGAGTCCGTCTACCCAGGCTAGTTCTGATCAGGATGTGGTTGCATCGGGCTAAGGACCCACTCTGCTCTCATGTGACTTAAATTTAATTAATGACATTTGTGATGATTCTATTTTCAAATAAGATCACATTCGAAAGGAACTAGGGCTTCCATGTTTCTATTTAGAGGAGACACAATTCACCCCATTTACAGATGTTACGGTAGTGTTCAATATACACGAAACATAAAACGAGGGAGGCCTAGCCAGACTGGCCCAGGTGTGAAGATTCAAGTTCTTAAAGGAGCCCAGGCCGCCCCTTGCCAGGACTTCAAATGCCAGGTGTCTGTTCCAGGACATTTGTTTCACGTCCTGCCCATGTGAAAACAACTTTGATGCCCAGGAATCCTCTATCCGAATAGGTGTCTGCAGCAAGAATGAGGGCGCCAGACACCATCCGGAGTGTCAGGGTGGCAGCAGTAGGATGACGTATCGTTGGTGACACAGATTCATGCTGTTAAGGAGTAACGGATGGGTTTTCTCAGCAATTAATCACTGAAGCCGTCTCCCTGGAGCTACAAGAAACAGGAAATGCCAAACCAAGAGCACGGAGAAATGTGCGTGACAACTGGCGAGAGAGGGTGTGATGGAGCTGTACTCGTCTCCTGGGGTAGGGGTGACAAAAATCACCGGTGCTGAGGCTGCACCCCAGACCCATGTAATGAAATCTTTGGGGGTAGAACCCAAGAATCTGCATTTTGCTAGAATCCCGCAGGTGTTCCAGTGCAGCTCAGCAGAGAAGCATGTGGTCTGTGGTCTTCCGCCCCTCACCTCAGCCTCCATCACGAGTCGGGCACCAGGCTGCTTCCCATGGGCCCGTTCCATGTCCTAATGCTGCTACCTGTGGTATTGGGGTTGGCCAGGGGGTTCTGAGATCATTTTGACAAGGTCACTTTGGGTAGCGGTTTTATATAAAAGGCCTTTAGCAAAGTTTGTAAAAGTACAATTTATTGACAGCAGACTTTTTGAACTATCAGCACTCGCCTCCCTGGAGAGTTGGAAACTGATACAACCGTGAGCCTTAGACACAGGCAGAGGGCCTGCTTCATTTGTTACTGGTAGGGAAACAGTCTACAAGTGTGTCGGCATGTCCCCTTGTCTCTGTCTGTCCTGTGCTGCTGTAATAGAATCCCCGAGGCTGGGTGATTTATGAAGATAAAGATTTGTTGTGGTCTTGGAGGCTGGGAAGGCCAGTCAAGAGGGAAGGCCTTCTCGCTGCGCCCTCCTGTGGTGGAAGGAGGAAGAGCAGGCGACCACAAGGGGTGGGTCTGAGGGTCTGAACTCGGAAGATGGAGCAAAGCTTTACCTTTTGCTGGTGCAGGATCAAGTCCAGCCTTTGCACGCTACCTGATGGTGTTTGTCTGTGAGATGTGGAGCAGCCCCAGCCACACAGAGAAAATGGAGCGTTACCTCTGGGCAGGCTAGACCCTGAATTGGGTGAGATTTAATTACAGAAGCACTCAGGAGATTGGCCTGGCTCCGACCCAGGAAGGCTCTAGCTACCATCTGGGCAGAGTGTCTCCCTCAACATCTAGTTTCTACTCTCATGATGTTCCTTTATACTCCTATATGAAACACGTAGATTAAAACAGCCAAACAAAAACAAACAAAAATAACTTAGGATTGGGGGTTCAGTGCTTGCTTAGCCTTGGGTTCGATCCCCAGTAAAACAAAAATAATGAATGCATGAATAAATAAATGCTTTATATTACTCTAATATTAACATAAAGGACAGAAGCTGAAGGTAGCTGGGTATGACTCACACCTGCAGTCCCAGCCTGTGTGAGTCTGACTCAGAATTGGCCCAAATTGGAAGGCAGTTGGGTTGCTCAGTGAGCTGTTGAGCTGCAGAGCCGAGATCCCGTCTCAAAACAAGCAAGAGCAAAACAAAACAAGACCAACCCTCCTACAGGTGACAACTAAGAAAAGAAGTGTAAGTGTTCAGGCATGTTCCCACCTAGACAACTTAGCAAGGCTGCCAGTATCGGAGACATACTTGTAAAGTCATTGCGGTTATCTCCACGGGAATGTCATGTACCAGCAGGGGAGCTTCCCCTGCCTCAGGCTGCAGACTCCTGGGAAGCAGCCCCTCCCTGGCTGACAAGACTGTTGCCAACAGGAAGTGGAACAGCCTGGAGGCCATCTACAGCAACCTCAGCCCACAGCGTAGCAAGGAAGTAAGCTGAATGCGGGGATGACCGCTAACATTCCTGCCTGCCTCCACCTGCACCGGGAGTGCCCGAGTGTGCGGGAAGAAGGATCCACGAAGCTCTTCAGTGGCACAGACTTCCTGAGTCGTCATCCATGCTGGGGTGGGACTTTTCGGGGGCAGGGGGCAGGTACATTGGAGTGTCTAGTTGGATGGGCATGGAAGGAGCAGGCATCTTCATCAAATCTGAACTAGGGGACACATCCTCACGAGAAAAGAACTGCAGAGCAGGCCTGCTGAGAATCTCTCTCCATCTCTCGGACACGAACATAGGTGGAGACTTTTACCTATTCTCCCTTCTTTTAAGAAGTTACCCTTTTTTTTTTTTTTTTTTTTTTTTTTTGGTCAGACAGAATCCACTTAAAATAAAGAAAGACTACATTTCCTAGATGTCCTTTTGACTCGCTGTGGGAATATGGCCACATTCTGGCCAAAGGAATATAAGTGGAAGTGGTGACTACAACCTCCAGGACTTGCCCTTAAAAAGAGGGACTGCATTTCTGTCTTTATGTGTTGTGGAATGCACTGTGGTACTATACAGGTTGTGAGGTCTACTCCTATTTTAAATTTTTCTTTGCAATGATAAATTTAAAAAAAAAAGAGAAAGAGGGGCTGTGGTCTAGAGTGTCCCTTCTCTCTCCTGCTTTCTAGAATAATACAGAGACACAGAGTCATGCTGAGTCTATAACTTTGAGAGAATGTAAGGAAGACACAACTTCTTTAAGCTGCTGTTATCTGGGGAATGGTTGAGTGCAATGATTTTGATACAGAATCTAAATTTAAGATGAGTTAGTACTCAGTTCAGGATAGTATCTGGTCAGGGACCGCCCAAGGCTTGAAGGTTGATTCTGACAGCACCTTGTCTTAAAGGAAGAATAAACGGTCCCCTGTGATGCAGGAAGAGTGGCTACAGGGTAGCTACCTGCCTACATGCACATCAAGGAGACTTCAGCAAGAGAACAGGGCAGAGGGGGCAGGAGAGCGGGGTAAACGCTACCAGCGCCTGCCCAGGGTGCAGTGATACTCTGATACACACACAGCCCGTGCTGCCTGTGCCCGTGAAGACAGGGTCCTCCTCCAGGGTCCCACCAGGACCTTGTGACACCACGCGCAGCCATAGGAGCACAAGAGCGGGGCTCCCAGCAGCAGTGCTCCGGGCAGCTCAGATCAGACACGATCCCAGGCTCTGTGACGTGGACAATGTACTGTGTGTGGAGGAACCTCCCGTCCAGGAGCAAGCTTTTTCTTCTGGACCGCCTCTGGGCACCACCCACGCAGGGTTCTACGGCAAAGCCCTGTTCCTGCGCAGGCGTGGCCAGCTGCACTCCCCTCCCCCTCTGCCCTCAGCAAAGTTCCCAGGCTACTCTGCCCCAAGGACGCCTGTGTTTATGGAAGGCTGTGCCGCCCGGAGGTTCAGAACATCCTTTTCCTCCCCCGCAGCAGTACACCCATGCACACCCCTGCTCTCCCGGAGATGACTCACGGAGACTCGTGCTTGGCAGGCTCTGCTGTGAGTGACAAGGCGTAGAATGGCCCAGTGTTTATGAATGGAGTCCCTAGAACACCGCAGAGTCCGTCCGATGTTCCCATCCAGGGACCAAACAGGAATCCCCAGGGCTGGGTTCCAGAGTCATAGTCCCAGTGTGTGCGGGGCTGGGTGGGCAGGTTGCCTGGGCACCTCCGGAAGGCTTGAGGGTTGGAAGATTCTTCGAATATCTCCAAAAACCACAGAGTGGGACCTTCTGGCTCTTGACTGGGTATTTGCACCAAGATTAACTCGCGTCTGGGCCGATGGGGAAACTTGCGGATTCCTCTGCAGAAACCGCTCTGGTTTCTGACCACAGACATCTATTTCAACCGTTTGACATAAGAGGATGTGTTCGCAGGCAGCCTGGCCTCTCCTCTTCCACCCTTCCCTCCCACCCGGCCAGTATCACGCAGAGACAGTTGGCCAGAAGCTCTGGAGAACGGCTCTGCCCTTCCTTTCCACCGGTTCCATTACCTAGGAACGGCTGTCAGGTTGCCTGGGATACCAAGGGACTTAATAACCTGAGATGAGACCGAGTGCTGCGTCCTCCCACAAGATGTCCTGAGAGTCCAGCCTGATAGGAGACTTCGCTTGTGAGCGCTAGAGCCACCGCCCGCTCCAGCAAGGGAGAAATCAGGCTGCGTGGATCGGGATACAGAAGGCAGAGCCTTTAAGTGCTGCCATGTGTTTGCACCACACAAAACACAAAGGTGCTCAGGCCTGGGGTTGGGGGTAACACGAGCTAGGCCCCCTCACCTACACAGACATTGGTGAATGGGTGGGTGGGTGGATTCCACTTCTGCAGATCCTAAGCTGTTGCCCGGGGTCTCCTTACAGCTAGCTCTAGCCCCAGCTCTGTGCGCGACATGGAGGTGTTGGACTGGTGCTCTGTAAGGCCTTGACTTTCCAAAGTTTCATGACTCTATAGTTTTTCAGCTTGATTTTCTAAAGCAATCAAGCACCTAGCCTGTCAGGCACCAGAGCAGGTGCTAGATACACAAGGCAAATGAGACATCGATAGGCACATCCTGATTCCAACCCCACATCAGCGTCCCTCCACCCTGTTACACACCTGCAGCCACTTTATTCAGACCTAGTTCCGATCTATGGGAAAGTTGTAAGACTAGAATAGTGGATAGAATCACCATCTGGCCCCTTCCTAGCTGTTTGTCATTTCATTTTATTTTGCAGCTTTTTGAGGTGGATGTTGTTGTTATTCCCCTTTTCTACTTGAGTTTGAAAGTGCCAAGGAATCTTCCGGAAATCAGAATCCAAATGTGTCCGGACAGGTTCCAGATTCCCCTCATAGTCCCAAAACTGCACTGGGGGCCTGTGATCAGTGCTCCTGGCACCAGCCCCGGATTTATACAACTTTCCTCACAGCCTGACAAAGACTGGTGCCCCTATGCTGCGGATGGGAAGCTGAGGTTCTCGGGGGCTCTGTGGTCTGCACTAGATTGTCAATAGAGAAAGACGAAGGCGCATCATGGATCCCTGATGGAGTCTCTGCTTTCCTTGTCTGGCTTTCACATTATCTTGGAATTAAGGTTAAGACTGTGTCTGGGCAAAGTGCCGGCACCCAAGGCCTCCCCGGATCCCCTTGCCACCTCCCCTGTTTCTGCTTCTCTGGTTCCCTAGATAGGATTGGGCCGGGGGTGGAGGTGGGGGGGAGGCACACAGTCCAGTGGTGGGAGTGAGGTGGACATGTGGCTATGGTTTCTCTGGGTTCTGGCGACAGAGACAACCTTGCCTCAGGAAAGGATAGACTGTCCAGAGGCTGGAGGCACTATGCTCTGGGAGGGAGTGGAGACGGATGGGGCTGTGGAGGTGGTCTGCAGGGTGCTGGAGTAACAGGTTGGTTTCAAATCCCATCTCTGCCACTTGTGATCCGAGGGTGTTACCTTCTTCACGAAAATTCCCACACCGCAGTTACTTTATCTGAAAAACGGGCACAACAAGGTCTACCTGCCTTCTTCCCCAGGGTCACTAGAGAGAAAGATGAGCTGTAACGCATGCAGTACTGTGGTGGACATTACCTGGGCCCATGGTTGCTTCAGACAGAGCACCAAACAGCTGTGGAAGGGTGAAGACTGTTCACTTTAGCTGCCTGCTGCTCCCACTCCCCACCTCCGTCAGATCTATAGGTGTCAACTTGACCATTGAAGGCTGAACTCCCCAGATTTGTGAAGTTAGTAATTAAGGCAAGCCCTTAAGCAAAGCTGTAGGAGATTGTCTGATGGATGCGGGAAGAGCCAGCCCACAGTGGGTGGGACCATTCCTTGGGCAAGTGGGTAAGAGCGGGGAGGCTGATTCAGTAAGTTGGCATTCTTCAGCATTCTTTGGTAGACTTACTGTCTGCTGGATGAGGTTTGCCCTTCTCTCAGCAATCCCGTAGATATGTTGTGGCCAGTTTCCTGGGCTCCTGATGGTGGTATGAGCTTTTCTGCCAGGTTGGACTGAGAACTATAACAGAATCGTAAGAAAGAATAAAACCCTCTCATTCCCTAAGATCTTTGGTTGTGAACTTATCGGCAGTATGCAGGCAAACTGCAACACCCTCCACAACAGAGCAACGGCTTTTCTGAAATTTATTTATTTTTAGTGAGGACCTGGGGGGAAAATAGTTGCTGCCTTCGTGTGAGTGGCTGTGTCACCGTGAGAGATGGTTTAGTGGGGCTCAGGCAGAAAACGAGGAGTTGGGGAAGGCAGGAGCTTGCCCATCTCTAGGGGCTCCAGCCTGACAGAAGTCCTTAGAGACTTCGCCGCTGAGACTCATCTCTCAGGGGCTGTATGAGTCTCCTGGGGGCTGCAGACATTGCAGACTTCAATAATTCTGCGGAGCAGGACCCCGGTCCTCCTGGTCTCAGCAAATGCTACCCAGACATTTCTTACTTAGGCTCTGCATTCATTGGACTTGTGTTACTATGATGGAAGGCCAGAAGCAATTGACTTATAAAGAGAATAGGGTTATTTTGGCTCATGGTTCTGGAGGTTCGTGTGTAAGATGAGGCAGTTAGGATCCAGAGGGAGCGGCATATCACGGCAAGAGCATATAGCAGAGCAAACTGTAGAAGCGATGAGCCAGAAAGCAGAGGAAGGTGAAGGAGAGGAACTGGGTCCACACTCCCATTGAGGTCTGTCTCCCAAGATCTAAGGGCTTCCCACTTGAGCCCTTCCTCTTCAAGGTTCCCCTTGCCCCTGGTAAGGGCCAAGTCTTTATAGTGCATGGGCTCATGAAGGACAGTGGGGGGTACTGGAGGGGATCATCCAAACCACAGTCAACTCCCTTGTCCTCATCAGAACCAGCCAGTCCTAGCTGGCTTTTTCTTTAAGTTCTGGTCCAATAATGTCAGCCTTCACTGGAATACTAGAGGCCCCCTTTCCTCTGCAGAGTCATGTGGAGGAAGAGGGAGGCCACATCTGCTGGCTGGCTGAGGCCAGGCAAGAGAATGAACCGGCAATAGCGTGTGCTGTGGACCAGGCAGCCTCAGATCCCTGGACCAGATCTCAATAGGGTCTTCCATGTCCCCACCCACCTCCACGCAAGAGGACTATGAGGAAAGAGGTTGCTGGGAGTGCAGTTGCAGGGCACCTTCCTTCCCCCTTCCTGTTACCCCACACCGCCCTCACTTAAGCTGGAAGTTGGCATCAGTCTCAGGAAAACTAGAGGTGGTTCTCTCACACTGCCTCTCTCACTGGACCAGTTGATGCCCACGGAACTCATGGTCCTGACTCCCCTCTAATGATCGCTGGACTATTGATGCCTGCGTGACTGCCTAAGGGCCCCTCTCAGGCTTCACTGCTAGTCGGTTTAGTGAAGTCCCACCTGGGGTCTTGCTGGAACGTGGCGTGGATAGCCCGTCCTGGATGGTCTAAGAGCTGTGCCATCCAACGGATGTGCTAAACAGTAACTTCAGAAGCAGTTCCAAGCGACTTCCCCAGAAAGACTGTCCAGGCCCCAAACCAAAGTTGTCCAGCCTGGTCTGCCACAGCATTCTTTTTGATGTGACCTTGTTTTCACTTCTCTTTCTTCCCTTCCCCTCACTCCCTTCTTCCCTGCTCTTGACTCCCCCTACCTTCCAGGAGACTGGACTCTCTGTGTATAGCTCATTTGGACCCGGAATTTGCTAAGGTAGCCCGGTCTGTTTCCAAACTCAGAATCTTCTTGCCTCAGCCTCTGGAGTGCTGGGATTGCAGAGTGCATGACCATGTCGGGGTCACCGCCGCTCCCCACACCTGAGTGCCTCATCTCGCCATGCGGGGGTCACTGCAGCTCTCACAGACTGGATTTGTCTTACTTCCATGTCAGCTTGCTGTGTTATTCGGCTGATGAAAACCTGAGCAAATTCAACTTAAGCAAGGAGGACAGATTTATTTTAGTCTGAGGTCTCTGATTTGAGCCTGTGGCTGTTTGACCCGCAACTAGAACACTAGGTATCAATTGCCTCATGGTGCCTGTGGGCAAGAGGGAGACAGGAAGGGGCCCTGTTGCAATGGCGCCTCTAGTGCTTGTCTCACTAGCTCCGCCTCCCAAGAGGGCCATGAGCTGGAGACCAAGCATTCCACACCTGGATCATAACACTCGCTTCTGGTCTCTGCCTGCTTGTCCCTTTCCTCCTACGGCTGGTCTGGCTTCCTACTGGCCTTGGCACATAACAGGTGGTCAATTCATTTGTTGGAGGCGTACTGGCTGAAGCCTTTCTTCCTGCAGAGGACTGAACAATCTATCTTCTTTGGGGTCTGCTTTAAGGCTTTGGAGCCTCTAAATGAGAAAGTTGTTTCTAGTAGGTGGGGTTCTCTAGCCTGGTTTGGAAGACAGTCACACCCGGGATTAAATCTGCAACTTTGAGTTCTGCAGCTTGCTGGCTTTGTAAGTCTCAGGAAGGGACTGAACCTCTTAAAGTCTCTGTGTCCCTTGGCTGTCACAAGAGAATCTCACAAGATGCTGCAATCTGATGGGAGGATATAAGAAAGCACTAAGCCTGGAGCTGGGACCTCAGCCCCACGCTGCGGCTCCTGTTCTAAGTTAGGGGCAGTGACTAGCTCCCAGGTGGTCCGCTGAGCGTGGTTTTTGTGTTTGCTGCTTTCGCTGCTGGCCTGGGCTTGTGAAGCGCTCTGCTGTGGTGGAGGAATCTGAGGGTCCGCACACCCCCTCATGCCAGCAGCTGCCCGGGATCCAGAGCTTTCCTCCATCCCTTCACGCAGAAAAATCCACAGGAACCAGCCTTGGCCAGGGAGGTGTGAGAACCTGTCTCTTGCCCTCACTGTCTGGTGGCTGCTTTGGCCATGAGCTGCTTCTCCTTCCAGATGGAGCCGCTACTGGTTCTGGGTAGAAGCTATTTTTAGATTTCTGGCTTCATAACAACTCTGGAATCTCTCTCTCTCTCTCTGTCTCCTTTTTCTCTCCCCCAATCTAAACCTCGACTACAGCCTCCCTCAAACACACGTAGTTGTAGTACTGTGGGGAAACCAAAACCCCACATCACTACTAGCAAGGCTGACACACCTGTGCGATTATAGACCCTGCTGTTCCCAGATACCTTCAAGACAACGGTTTCTGCTGAATGGACATACAGCACAGCTGGACAGAGCTGGTGCCACGTAGGAGGTTCTGGAGCCAACAGGGATCTATGGTCTCAAGGCACAGATCTGTGGTCCTCCAATCTGTTAACAGCTGTTCAACTGCTGGACAGCGTGGGCTCAGACCACACGTGCGCATGGTCTCATTAAACTGTGTGCACTGCCACTGGAGGGATGAGAAGGACCGACTTCTTCCCTAGGATAAGAATGTGGCCCCAGAATCATAGGGTCAGTCACCATCTGCCAAACCTCAGACACCCAATCAGCTCCAAGCAAAATCCTCCAGCAGTGGCTGACCAGGACACAGCACCACAAGCAACATGGTGACCCTGGGCTGTGGCAGGAATTGGGGAAAGTCTCAAGTGGCCCCACGACTAGTGGAAGGGGAAAAACATCCTTCGCAGGGATAGGGCTGGCCCGTGGGGAAAGAGATGCAGGGGCAGCCAGAACTGGCAGGTCCCCGACTGCAGGAAGAGCTGGGGAGAGGATGCAGGAGCAGGCGCCCAATGGCGGGGAGAGGGGGCTTCCCTGATGTCATTCTCTCCTGGGGCTGTTTGTCCTGCCCCCGGCCTTCCTCTGTGGACCTCTGCCTCCACCTGAAGCCAGCTCCTAGTAGCCCAGCTGGCTGCAGTCATCTTGGATGTCCTGACGCAGAGCTCCATGCCCAAGTCCCCAGAGACAGCCATCAGAGCTGAGTAAGGAAAAACCACGTGATGAGGATCTTGGGAACATTCGTTTCTTCACCAGCCCTTTCTACCGAGGCAAAGATTAAGAAAAGATTTATTTACAGCTTGTGGGGGAGGGGCTGCTCTCGGGCAAGCTCCATTGAAATCTGCATTTCTCAGAAAACAGCCCAAGCCAGGCTTTGTGCTTCGACAGGGAGAAGCTGCCCCCTGCTGGCCACATCCAGTAATGTGTGTTCCAAGGCTGGCTCTGATACTTCTGTCTTTAGCTTCTTTCTTTCCTGGTGTAGCCTGTTACCTCTAACCTGCAACCTTGTTCCTGCAAAAGTCTTTTTTTTTTTTTTTAAATTTCTAGGAGTTAGCTTTTTTTTTTTTTAACTTTTTTTTTTATTAAAAATTTTATTATACATTTTAAAATTTTTTACCAGTTCCCTCCCTCCCCCCTCCTCCCCCTCCCCTTCCCCCAGTGCCTCCCCCCCAATTCCCAGAGAGTCCTTTATTGTGTACGCCTAACTCTCCACTGGGTCCTCCTCTCCGATGACATATAAGGACCCAGTGGCATTTCCATAAGCCCTTTCTCTTGTTCCCCTTAAGCATAAGATCACTACTATGGCTGTCAATCCCTTGCCTCCAGGGGTCTCGGTGCCCTTAACAGATGCTAGACTTTATGAGGGCAACAGTGCGCTGGACATTGCGCAGGGCATGCAAAGTCCCATTATGATTGCTTTGGCCCCAACTATTGTTGAGAATCTTGCAAATCGTTGCTCCTCCCATCCTTTTGCTCTTACAATCTTTTTTTTTTTTTTTTTTTTTAATGTGGGACCTGGGATCCGAACTCAGAACCTTCTGCTTGTGGGACAGAGTCACAACCCCTGAGCCATCTCTCCAGGCCCCTGCTCTTACAATCTTACCGCCCCCTCTTCCGCAAATGTCCCTGAGCTCCAGGATGGGGAGAGATTAGGCTGGCCTAGTTCTATGTGATTGATATAGAGTCTCTGAAGTTCTGGATTGTGGTTTGTTGATTTTCTTTTCCTGCAAAAGTCTTAACCTAGTGTCAGGCAAAAGCAAATAGTCTGTGTTAGTAAGCAGCTACAGGAAGGAAAATGAAAACTACTAAAATATCTCAAAACTCAAATTCTATACTAGGGTTGTAAGTTGTAAACCGATCTTTGATTTCCTCAATGTTATTATTATCCTTGAGGGGATATTTCTTCTCCCACTCGAAGGTGGCATGCTTATTAGTGACTGAGAGTTGATAAGGAGATCTGTCCATCCTGTTAGCAGGTATGCTCGGTCATCGTAACAAACTAGTTTGCTAAGCGTCTGCTCCCCTCTGGTTTGGGCCTATGTGACTGGTGTACCCTCCAGAACTTCGAGGTCTTGGAGAACATTGAAGTTGCTTCACATTCATATTAAGTTCTTGAATGTCTTGGTTGTGTTGTGCTCATGTTAATTAATTGCACCACAAAGGGTGAGCTAAGTTTCAGCTTGTCCCTACAAAGTCACTTCTACAAACTCCACAGTGTGACCAGGAAAGATAAGCTTTGAGAGTTTGGAGAGAGAAGTCCCGTCCTATCATTCAGCTGAGATAATGCTGGAAATGCATCTCTGTGGAAATTGTATAGGCTTCGAAGTCAGGTGGCCAGTTGCTAGCTGGGACAAAAGCCCCTTCTTTAGCTTCTTAAATCCCAATTCCTTTTCTGTAAAATTAAGGTTTGGCTGCATACCTCATTTGGTGTTCTTGGGAATCAGAGGTAGCCTTACAAAGTCACTGCTACTGGGGGCCACCCCCTATCAGTGCTGTCCGATATCAGAGATGTTAGTGGGAAAAGGATTGGACATCCACAGGCTGAAAACTCTACAGCAGTTAGTCAGCGTATGTAGTTACAACCCTCTCCGTGCACTATGCAAGTTCACACCTGCCTTGCAAACTGAGCGGGCTGTCTCCTCCCTAAACTAAGGGTCTCCAAACTAGTCTGTGCTCCTTTATTCTTAAAAGCTTTTGAGCATGTGTACTTCCCTATCTATAAGCAATTTATAAACAAATCTAGCAACCTGAGTTTGATCCCCAGAGTCCATTTGATGGAAGGAGAGAATGGATTTCCAAAAGTTGTCCTCTAGTGCTGAGAGCATGGCTCAAGGGTTAAAGTCTTCGCCTCACAAGCAAAAAGACCTGTGCTCAGATTGCCAGATCCTACATAAACATGCCAAGTAGAAATGGCCGACTGTAACTCGGACCCTGGAAGGCAGAGCCTGGGGAACACCAGAGCAAAACAATAAGAAGTTAGAGTGTCCCGGATGACTCCCACTGTCACCCCTGGGCCTCCACAGCCACACATACTTAAGTGCTCTCTGGTACACACACTCACATTCTCAAACCAACCAACCAACCAACCAACAAAATAGTTTTCCTCTAAATTCCACATGTATGCCAAGGCATGTTCTCTCTCTCTCTCTCTCTCTCTCTCTCTCTCTCTCTCTCTCTCTCTCTCTCTCTTTCTCTCTCATAAAATAAATAAATAAGAGTGGGTCTTCCATACCTGCATATTCTGATTTTTTCATCTTTCATTCAATCAACTGCAGATAAAATATATGTGGAAAAATTGTGTTTTTGTTGAACATTTACAGACTTCTTGGTATTCTTCCATAAACGATCCTGTGTAATAACCATCTACATAGCATGTACATTGTTTTAGTTACCATTAGAGACGACTTAAAGTGTACGAGGAGTGTGTGTAGGTTCTAAGCACAATGTAATGTACAGGAGACTCTGAGCCTTGATCGATTTTGGACTCCTTAGGGGGTCTTGGAACCAATCTCTGCCAATATGCGGTTGCGTGCGTTCTATGCCAATCTATATCCAAATGCTCAAGGTTGTATTCTTAATGTAATGGCAAGTAGAATTTCTAGTTAGATCATCTGGTACTTGGACACCTGTAGAAGAGACCCCGATCTATCCAAGGTCTGGAAAATACCAATGATCTATCCAAGGTCTGGAAAATACCAAATCATCAGTTCTTCCTATCCTCTCTATTGCATATCGAAATCCAAAGACGACCAAGCCCCCTATATAGAATGGTGCAATCTTTGTGTAGAACGCCTGCACACACCTTAAGTCCTCTCCAGGTAACTTATACCTAATACAGGGCTATGTAACTGGCTATTACAGCATGTTGCTTAAGAGACTGTGGCAAGCAGAAAAGTCTGTGAAGATGTGTTGCCTTTCCTCAGGACTTTAGTCCTCAGCTTGCTGACCTGGTAGATGTGGAACCTGTGGCCCCCACTGTCACCCCAGAACCACTGTCCTGCACCCCACTGGGAGCAGTGCTTCTCTTCCTTGTTCCCACAGTCAGTTCCTCCGCGAATTGAACGAACTGCCATTTGTTTGCATCATTTATTAATTCCTGTTGTAGTTTGTCTGCATGTTTCTGATAAATTTACAACCAAACAGCTTAGGAAAACAATGGGGGGTATTCTTGCTTACCATTTTTGCTTATACTTCTTAGTCCAACTTGGTAGGACTGTGGGGAAGGGGAGGGGAGGGAAGAAAGGTCTACAAACAGCCTCTCTGAGCTTCTAGTACGAAGAACTTCCTCAAAGGTTATGAGGAGTCTGGATGGGTGGAGAGCTGAGTGTGCGGTGAGGACCCTTGTTGAGGATGCCACGCCCACATCTCTCTAGGCCAAACATTGATGTCTGAGTATGTACCTGTTCTACTCTTCAAAGGCTTCAGAGTATGAGAATCTGTGACCAACACATTCGGGAACCCACGGCCACACGAGTTATGATTAAAACATTGATAGTACATAGGTTAATGGGTCTTTGAAGAAACATGCATTTCCATGCAGTCCAAAGTTTCAAAGTTTTAAGCCATGAAAAGTAGCTGGTTTGACTGGAGAGGGACAGGGACAGTCATCAAACATTAGAAGAGAGATCACTAGACTTTTAAGAGCAAAATGCAGATTCAGGAAGATAGACAACTTAAGGCAAGAAGGTGAAGGAAACGGATGGAAGGGGAAGCATCAACCATGGTGCTGACTGGGCGGCTCTGAATAAGGATGTGGATGCAAGGCTGCCCTTGGTAGATGCTTCCCCTGCTGAGCAAGCACAGAGGCCTGTGTACCAGACACTTGCGACGGGTTGTCATCTGCAGACCTCCCTGAAAGGCTCAGGGTATGGGTGGGAGGAGGTGTCTGAGGGAGTATACACACAGCCCCCCTCCCTTCCCCCAAAAAACTAGGGCTTCAAAAACTGCCTTGCAAAGAGTGGCATCACTTAGGGGTACAGTCTAAGGTCATTGGGTTCCAGAAGAGGTCCAGGGGGGTTAGGTGGGCAGCCTGACTATGCTTCCATGCCATCGCTTGGAGGAGGCTGCTGGGGCACTCAGCAGCTTTGGGACCCGCTGCCGGGGAGAGCGCAGGCCGGAGGCCACGGGACTCCCGCCTGTGAGGGGAGTGTCAACCTCCACGAATCGAAGGCTGAGCACGGGTGATGGCGCTTTCCAGACTCACGTGAGCAGGAAACACGGAAACGTGTAGAATTTGGCAGTTACTGCTATGTTCTTCGCCTCTTCGGCGTCGGTCCCAGAGGCAGGAGTGCAAGCGCAGAAGCACAAGCCTCAGGGTGGGCGAGGCAGCCATAGAATTGGAAGCACCCACACGCGGTCAAGTGCCAGCCAACAAAAAGAAGACAGTTGTTGACCCTGCACTCCTCGGCAATGGGCCGACCCCGGAGGGCTAGTGACTGTCCGGGGCTGGCTGCCTGCAAGCTCCACGGGTTTGGGGTGCACGCATCAGGGGAAGCTTCTCTGACTTGGTCTTCAAAGCTCCTCAGACACTCAGCGCGGGCCAGCTGCAGGCCCGTCTCTCATAGCACGATGGGAATGGACCGGAGAGCTTCCACAGCTCCTTTGAGATCACGGGGAAACAGCTTGGAAGAAAATAATAGAAAAGACCCATGGTTTTGTCAACCTTGTCAATCAGATCTTTTTTTTTTTTTTCTAAGAAGATGAACATTTTGGATCACAGATTTTAATACAAGCGAATAAGCTCGTTTTAGCTACGTTGTTTGCATATTTTTCCTGGGCCCTTCCAACATTACATTAAAATCTACACCTAGAAGGTGCTGAGGGCCAGTTCCTCACAATCTCTGGTTTGCGAGAACATTTGATGTGACACAGTTCACAGACAAAGTGAGATGCGGGGCTGGGGGCTTCAGGCACATGCCGGCGACCTTATCACAGGTTCCCAGAGCCAAACGTATGCGGCTGCCTCCCTCCCAGCCGGCGCCTTTTCTCTAGCACAGCTTTTCCCCTGAGCTGCGTTTACAAGTGGAACACTTCAACATCCTTATGACTACCTGGGGGTGACAGAGGAACCGCAGTAGAGAGCTGTTAGAAGTCACACACACCGGCTACACGCACACGCGCGCACACACACACACACACACACACACACACACACACACACAGAGGGCTGAGGGCAAAATAGCTCTCGTAAGCAGTTGGCTACCGGCATTAATTTATGGAACGCAGGAACTCATTTCTCCAGGGACGGAGTTAATGCACTGCTGACAAGCAGCCGAGAAGAAATGTGTATTTATGGAGTGGCTCCTCCATGCCGGCATTGCTGATAGGGTCGAGTGTGCGCCCGGAGGAGCGGGCTGGCCTGTATACTGGAGGTGGCACAGGGGACAGGGCGCATGACGGGTGACCTCACCAACTCTGTTCAGTTTCCTCATCTGTAAGCAGGGATAAGAGCAATCTTGGCCAGGCACAGTCGTGCACATCTGGATTCCCAGCACTTGGGAGGCTGAGGCAGGAGCATGGTGAGCGGGAGGCCAGCCCAGGCCACGCCGAGGGACCCTGTGTCCACCCTGTGCACAGCAAGCAAGCGAACTGTTGCAGTTTGCCTGCATGGTTGCTGATAAGTCACTGTCAAACGGCTTAAGGGAACAAGGGGCTTATTTCCAGTTACAGTTCTCAGTCCAGCTTGACAGGGGAGCATGCACCAACACCAGGCTGAGGGAACTGGCCACACCATCTTTACCCAACAGCTGAGAGAGGGACAATCCTTACTTGCCAGACCCGCATGTCTGGCCAAGAAGGACAGCAACTCCTTCTGTCAGCTCTCTATTTTATTCCAGGGCCTAGTCCCGCCCACCATAGGCTGGGCCCTCTCCATCAGCTAGACAATCTCCTGCAGGTTTGCTCTGGGCCCATCTCAACCACTAAATGTGCCCAGAGCTCAAACCCTCAACCGTCAAGTTGACATCTGTACCTAACCATGACACAAGCAAACAGGCATAAAGCAGTTACAGAAGTTGAAGAAGAAAACATGAAAATGATTTAACTCAGTGCCTGACTCATAGGATACTCACTGCATCCATCCACTGCATTCCGGTGTTGCCTTACTCTTCATAAAACCACGGAGACAATTTGCCATTTGACCTCTTGACCTATTTTATAAATCAAAGAAAAGATTCTTTTTATTTGCTTGAGGAAAAATTTAGGTGCGTCAACTTATTGTGTGTATATGTGTAAATCCTGGTGATTGAACTCAGACCGCCAGACTTGATGGCAAGCACTTCATCTGCTGAGCCACCTCATCGAAGTGTGTGTGTGTGTGTGTGTGTGTGTGTGTGTGTGTGTGATGTTAAAGCCAAAGCCAGGACCTCCTGTGTGTTAGACAAGTGTTCTACCACCGAGTCACATCCCTTAGAAATCAAAGTCTCTCAGTCTAGAGGCCCCTGTGAGCATGGAGACAGGCCCAGTCCCCAGCACCGGGGCCCAGTCCCCAGTCCCTGTGAGCACCAAGACAGTTAACTTCCCATCCACCAGCACTGGGGTACCCGGTGCTGCCCAGCCCCCAGCACTGCCCTGGGAACACAGCCACAAGAGCAACAGCGGTCTGTGCAAAGCCGCTGAAAGGTCCTTCCACATGGTCAAGTGCCCGGAGTCACCTCTTGGGAACTGCAGCATTTCACTGAAGCTTGGGACAGATTAGAGGTGGAGCGACAGGAGGCCAGGGCACCAGCGCCTTCCTGAGCAGCCGTCAGCGTTCTGGGCTGGCGGTACCGCGGAGGCCGCCGGGGCATGGCTGGACAGTTGTATCTTTAAACACTGCCAGCTGCTGTGGAGGACAGATTTTTAGGAGCCTTATGCACAACCTTGCCGTGCACAATTAAACCTTCAAGTTGCCCAAACTTTCTGTCATTCCATGTGGCTCTCGATGAGTTTCCCGAAGGGCAGACACTGCCCTAAGCAAGTCCAGAAGCCCTTTGCTTTGGACCAGACTGAAGGGCTGAGACCAGGTACTGAGGCCTGGCCAAGACCAGCTGTGTAAACCGGTGTGATCAAAGTATCCAGGCCAGCTGCAAAGCTGCGAGGTGCAGAACTCACAGTGAGAAGGAAGGAGGTGGTCCAGGCTGCTGGAGTAGGGGGTGGTAGGGGGGTGCCAGAAGCCAGGGCCTAGTAAGGAGGTGCCTGTGGTCATCAAGGGTGTATCATAGTGATGAGTGTGGAGATGGGCTGGAGAGAGAGGACAGCCAATGTTCCGAAGAAAAAGTCCGCACAGCCCACGTGAAGGGGGTGGTGAGCCAGAGAAGAACCTGCAGTGCTTCTGGGATGAAGAAGGGCGTGGCCGAGGCTGCTGCTTGCTGCGATAGGGAGGCTCAGGGTCTGTTTGGTCATGTTGCTGTGCTGTGGGCCATCCGCATGAACAGGCAGCTGGACCAGGGGCTAGAGCTCCAAGCCAGGCAGGTGAGATCGCCAATAGCCTGATGCTGAGGTCTGGATATGGCTTGTCCTGCAAAGCTTCAAGTGTTGGAAGCTGGGTCAAGCCGTTGGGAGGTGCGTGTCCCAGGAGGCACGTTTCAATAGAATGCTAACGCTTAGGTCAACCTAAAATAACACTGCGCCAAACAGCAGATGCTCATCCTCCAGGATTCTGCAGGCTAGGGAATCCAAGATCAAGGTGCCAGCCGACTTGCCTTTTGGGCATGTGTCTCTACTGGCTTGTTCACTATTTCTTCTCTTTACCTTCACGCGGCCCTCCTCTGTGCATGGAGAAGGAGAGAGGGAGACAGGCAGAGAGGGAGGGGGCAGGATTGTCAGTGTATCCTTTTCTTATGAGGTGTGATAGCTAAATACAGTGTGTGCTTGACAGTCGCAGGGTGACCTTTGGGCACATCTGCGAAGAACTGATAGTTAAGCAGGCCTGTCAGAGATTGTTTAATTGATGAGGGAACCCAGCACATGCAGGTGGGACTTCTCCCTAGACAGGGGGATAAGATAGAAGAAGGCACTGGTTTAGGAAGTGACATTCTTCAGCGTACTTGGACAGACATGCTGTCTAGCAGGTAAGGTTTGCTCCTCTCCCATCAATGGATGTGGTGTTCTTGGTTTCCTAGGCCCCTGGTGTTGGCATGGTCTCTCCTGTCAAGTTGGACAAAGACCTGGAACCGGACAATCATAAGCCAAAATAATGCTTCCTTGTTCTCCTAAGCCATTTAGCCATGACTTTATCAACAACAAGCAGACGAACTATGGCGTGAAGATACTAGCGTTTTAAGGCTCTGCCTATGTGACCTCATTAAACTGTGACAATTGGTTGTAGTTAAACAACTTGACAATTGGAAGGATGAGCCTTTGGGCAAATTGTGAGGAGGTAAAAGTTCAGGCATGCCCTGAGCAAGACTGTGGGAGAGGATCTAATTGAGATGGGACCACCCCGCCCAAGGCCAGTGGCCCGCTCACTCTTGGGCATGTGGATAAGAAGGAGAGAGTTGGGTCAGTATCTGACAAGCAAGAAATTATGCCTCTTGTGTGGATGTTGTACGATCAGTTCCCTTAGCTTCTGAAGTTAGAAGTTAGTGTATACTCCCCTGCCGTGCAGATGAACTGTAGCTGAGACTTGTCCACTGGAATAAGCCCCTTGTTCCCTAAGATGTTTTGATTATGCTGTGTACCAGCAACAGAAGGGAAATTGGAATACCACCATCATTACCTCCTTAAAGACCAAATACAGCCATATTTGGGGCAGGACTTCAGCCTGGGAATTAGGGGACATAAGCTAGTGTAAACAGGTAAATACACAAGTAAATACAGTTGTGAGTGTCCGTATGTACCTGTCTTAGATCTGTATCTGTAAGTCAGTGTCTGTGGGTATACATCTATGGCCCTGTGGCTTCACATGCACATCTGTGAACGTGTAACTCTATCTATATATGTCTGTATTTTGACATCTCCTGCAGGTCTGGTCCCTCCTTTGCCTTCCACAGAGCCATGAACACATTTATCACTCAGCTCTTGCTCTCTCAGTCACAAAGGTGGTTCAAAGGAGCCCCAGTGGCCAGTCAGGAACAGTATAAACATCAAGATATGAAACAATAGTGACAGATGATCCATGGAATAAAATAGGAAATAGTTTATGCATATAAAGAAGTAACTACATGGAAGTAAAAACATAACATGTCTAAGTATCTGTCTATAGATATAAATATATACATATATAGATAGAAATGAATGAAATAGAAGCCTTCTGAGGGGCCTAGTTGTTTTCATAACTGGAAATTACTTCTGTAACAAAGTGATACACAGGGAAATGGTCAACCTTACAGAGGTCACCGGCTGACAGCATCCTGCTCCGGGGGCCACCATGAGTGTGGTGGTCACAGGACAAATCAAAATTCAGTGCCACTAGTTCTACTCCAACACGAACGCTGCATGGAAGCTGCGACGCTCCTTCCGAGGATGCCCAGCTTGTGTGCCACCATGAGGAAATGTCAGATAAATCCAGCTCAGGAGTCCTTCTATGTGATCCAGGCCTGTCTTCAAGAGCATCAAGATCCCGAATATGGAAGAAACAAGGGAGAGTGTCCCACACCCACACAGAGGGAGGCGGCGCAGCCCCAGGCAACCCGTGCTCCAGGGCAGATCCTTTTCCTACATGTAGCAACTGGTGATCATGGATGAGGGACGCAGGCATCTGTGCTGTTTTCTGATGCTGGAGGACTTATCGAGGGCGTTCCGTGACTGTCCATGCCGGTAGGAAATAGGCGTGAAGGTAGTGGGGGTGGGGCAGGGTTCCTTTCTCAAGGACCAGGAGAAAAGCAGGTTTCCTGGACTGAGTTCACAGGACACAGCTAAGGGGTCTTATGTTCAGAGTTCTAAGCATGGAGTTATAGGCAAGAAGTTCAGTTCCAGAAGCTTCCATGAGATCCCTAGGGTCGTGAGCTAGATAAAGAAAGGGTCAGATCTACTGTCTTGGTTTCTTGGTGGCCTGGATTAGGTACCCGCCAGCCTGCTGGTACTAGCTGGTTTCCAAGCAAAGGAGAAGCACAGAGATCACGTGTCAGGACCTGAAAAACAGAAAGAGCAGGCCTCTGTCAGGATTCTTCCAGAAGGTCTTTGGGACTGCTTCAGAGTCCTCAGAGTGAGCGCACAGAGATCTACAAAGCACCTTAGTGCCTTCGCTGTATAAACCAATAGTTGAGTGAAAAAAAAAGTCAAAGCAAAGTAAAAACATTTTTAAAAAATCATAGAATTTTTAAGAAGAAATTACCCTGTTAGCTTAGCCCATTTTCTGTTGATATAATACAATATCTGAGGCTAATAATGAAAAGAGAGTTTTTTAGTTCACAGCTTGGGAAGCTGAATGTTCCTGTTGGTTCAGTTTTTTGTGAGGGTCCGTTTGGCTGTGTCACAGAATGTCAGAGGAGCAGAAGGAAACAGCTTCAAGTGAGATTGATCAAAGGAGCAGGGATTCCTCATGGTGTAACACCCCACTCCAGAGAGAACCGGCCAGGTTCTTCGAGGACTACTCCAGCCTCTCCTTGGGGCGCATCTCACCAGACCCTGTTTCCGTCAGGTTCCTCCATCTCTCCTCATTGCCACATATACTGGTGAACCCCAGTATTCTGTGTTATATCCTAGAATATGGCTGCCACTCTCACATTAGATGATTTTGTTACAAGAATGAAAAAATAGCGTAACAATAATGATCTCTGTCATGAGCTGAGCTTTTCTGTCTGTCACAAACCTCTGATGCTTCAGTGGATTAGGTTCTGCACTCGAGTTGAGTGGTGCTCAGGAGAGGTTGAGCAGCTTACCAAGGCCACAGAACCTGTAGGCAGGTGGATGCAGGATTCCACCTGGACGCCTCCTTGAATTGTCCTCTGGGGAGGGCTGGGCCCCCATCTCACCCTGAGTCAAGACCTGTCTTCTGAGCCCCGAGCTATGTGCTCAAAACAGCTGGGGAATGGGTGAATGAGCTGCTCGGCCACTTGAGATGAGGCATCCCCTGGGCTGGATATAGCTAAAAACTGATTTGCAGATAGAAAATTCCAAGGAGGGGCTAAGATGGGCCCAGTTTAGGTCCCAGCCCCATACCAACCTGGGGAAAAAGTGAAAATACCGGTTCCCAGGCTGTAACAGAGCCCCGGCCATGGTAGTGGGGTCGGGAAGCAGCTTTCACAAAGGGTTCACTGGCAGCCTGGGGATCGGCAAACTTCCGCCCACGTCTGTGCCCGCTGATGCATGTCAAGGAAACCCGTGGGAATCCACGCAGCCTGTGTCGTGTCTGAAACTTCTTCCTTCGGTCTCAATAATGAATATTCCTGGTTTGATCCTTCAGCTCGAGTCTGGGCTTGAGACTTATGTCTCCGAAGATTCATGCTTCCCGCCTTGCATCTAGACACTAGAGTATCATTCTTCATAGGCCCTAGCTTCTTTATCCAGAAGGGGAGCTATGTTTTTTCTTGAGATTCTCCAAGAGGGCCGGCGAGATGCTTCAGTGGATAAAGGTACCTGCCGGCCCGTGGTAAAAGGAGAAAAACAACTTCCAAAAGTTAAACTCTGACCTTCCCCCTTGTACCATGGCATACATGTACATACCTTCTGTCTGTCTTAAATAAATAAATAAACTATTTTAAAAGATTCCTCAAGAGTACAGACCAGGAAACGCGTAAGGACCCCAGCTCCAGACCAATGAAATCCACAAAACAAAGCTGTCAGCTTCTCCCAGCTGAGCAACACATTTCTTCTCCTGAGGTGTAGGGATCATGCCAGCACTCTGCGAAATGATGTGAGACTGGGCTACTGGTCTCCCTTCATCTATTAGCTGCACACGGTTTGAGACCTTTGACTTTGACGGTATAACCATCATGGGCTCTTTGTGGAACCATTTTCTTTTCATAAGTTGTCTGCCCGATGTTCAGGTCTTCAATTGCCTTGGTAATGGAGAGAGAGCTTGAGGTTTGCTTGCTCTACTCCCAGAGCGTGGTGTCAATCATCCCCCCAGGGCCCGGCATACATCATCACTGGCTTCTGCTCAGCCCCATCACGTGTTGCTTTATTTGGTATTGTATGTGCTGGTTTGTTGACTTCTGTGCTCTCTGCATCTTCATTCTCGAAGGCAACCGTTTGGACATGCTCAGAGGGCCTGGGAGATGGCTCAGGGATTAAGCCTTTGCCTCACAAACAGAAGGAGGTAGAACGATCTGGAATGATTCCTGAAGTTACCCTTGGACCTTTCAAGGCATACACAACACCTTCTGAAACACACAGACACACACCCACACCCACACATACACACACCAAAAAAAAAGATATGCTTAGAGATTATCAGTCATGATTTGTTAAAAATTAGCGTTTAATGCACATATAATTAATTAAAAACAAAATTTCTGTGGACTAGTTTGTCTTTCCTTCCTTTCTTTGCTTCTTTATTTTTGTTCCTCCCTCCCTCCCTCCCTCCCTCCCTTCCTCCCTCCCTCCTTCCCTCCCTTTCTTCCTTCTTTCCTCTCTTTTATCTTTTCTATTCCCTCTTTTCCTTCTTCCCTACCTTCCTTCCTTTCCTCCATTTCTGTCTTCATTTTTTCCCCCGGCAGTTCAGGGGTGGAGCCTTCGCCACGGCTGGGTCTCTCTTCCACTGTCCTGTAACTCTGTCTGGCTTCTCTCTGTCTTCGTTCACACTACCTCTTAAAACTCGGCGCCTGCAGCCACATGTATGTGGCACCTGCTCTTTCTGACACTGGTGGGCCATCCTAGGGCGGGCCATCCTGTTTGCACCCCCTCAGTCCTCCTTGACTGGACACCTGTTGCTGCAACAGGCCTGCAAAGACTATTCATATCCCCTAGGAGGGGTGGGAATGTTGCTTAGAATGCATGCCCGGGGTGGCATTGCCCAGTCACGGGAGACAGGGACATTCAGGTTGGCAAACGGAATTAAACTTTGGTCTCCTATAAGCCGCTATCAGTGCCTGAGGATTCCAATGGTCTCACATGCCAGCTACCACTTGGCACTATGTAGCTTCCTCATTTTAACCAACTGGACAGACATACACAATACCAATAATACCAGTGTGACTTAGTTTGCATTTCTGTGAGTTCTAGCAAGTTTGGATATCTCTCTCCATTCTCTTCCTGTGAATAAACTGATTTTCGTTTCATTAAGAGGGGAGTTCTACCCTTTTTGCTTTGCTTATTTTCAGGGCTGGGGTCAGAACCCAGGACTCAGGCGAGCAGGCAAGTGCTTCACCACTGCGCTTCGCCTCCACTCTAACCCCTTCATTGACTTGTAAGGTTCTAATAACTACTCCCAGTCAGTTTCAACACTGCGCATGTCTTCTTCCTCGCCCTGTCCTCTGATAGGCTGATCCTTCTGTGGACGAGCCCTTTCCCTCGAGATGAACTCAAGACCCCCGAACCTGACCTCCTGCCCTGACCTGAGAAACTGTGTCAGATGTGCTTCCTGCTAAAGGCCCTATCTCTGGAAAGGCAGCCATCCACACTGAGCCGGACAGCTATGAAACATGCACCCCTTCTTTATGGTGCTTTTAGAAGCCTGGGTGTGCAGACTTTGGGTGTGCGCATTGACTGTCCAAATCCAAATCAGTTCCCTGGCTGTCACGCAACCCGGCAGGGCTTTGGTACCTTGTTCCAACAACAGCATGCTGGCTCACGCCTCCCCCACCCCCATCCCCGCTGTGGCACTGTCTCCCCTACCCTTAACTCTACTTGGCCATCTCTCAATGCCTACTTCCTCAAACACAGAGCCGATAGTTCTGATGAAGCTGGTCTCCTTTGATCACTTATTTCTGCCCTTTCATTCAGATTGACAACTCCCACGCCATTACCACAAACTTCTCTACTTATTTCCCCTAGATTATCCTCAGCTTACCTTTCTTTTGCCCATGGTCTCTAGGGCAGTGCTCTTCTGAGAGACCTAATAAATATGCCTCTCTGCAAATTTGAGCTGCTGCCAAAGACTGATGACTTCAGCTCCCAGACTTTTAAAAAGAGCCTTCCTTCTTCTGCAGCTCCAAAGCCACATCCGAGCCCGAGTCTAATCACTTCGCTCAGTCACTTACAGCCTATGGACCTTCCTTCTGGCTGGTCTACCTCTGTCCTGGGAGAGCCCAGGCTGGCTCAGGACCTTGGGGTACAGAGGCATAGAGCCCCACATCACATCTGCCTAAAGAAGATTGGAAGATGATTCACTCCTCTCTCACTGTGAGCTTTTTTGGGGGCTGTAAGAATTTATCATTTGTGTCATGAAAATGACAGAAATTTATGTTTTCAAAAGTTCTGGAGATCGGGGAGGGGGAGCAGGGAGTTCGGGGGGAGGAGGAGGGAAGGAGGGAACTGGTGTACCTATTAAGTTTGTATGAGCGGAAATAATAATAAAAAACGTATATATAAAAAAAGTTCTGGAGATCTGAATTCCACAGTCGACATCATTGGATCCTAGAGCGTAGGTCTGGAATGCCCCCTGTCTGCTACTATTAGATGGGGGGGATCTGTAAGAGGAGTCTTAAGTCTTTGCATTGAAAGGAGAAAGTGTGGAGTACAGCCCTTTCTTACTTCTCTTTGTTTCCCAGCTACACAGGTGAGTAGCTTGCCGTACCATAACCTGCCGTGGAGTGCTGCCACCACGGACCGGAAGGCCAGTCGGGGGCTTCAGCTTCCAAACTGTGAGCCAAATAAACCATTCCTCCACTCAGGTGGAGTGTACCCAGAGTTAGTTATTGTGACAGGTCAAAAATCAAGGTGTCACAGGGCTTGAGTACCCTCCAGAGACACAGGGTGGGGGGGCAATCTGAAAATCCTCCCTCCTCCATTTAGCAGCTCTGGTGACAGCTGCCATTCTCTGGCTTATGGAGAAACTCTGACTTTAAACTCAGAATCTTCAGATTGGTCTTCAGGTTACCTCCTTTTGGGGTGGTCAAATCACCTTTCCTTCTCTCTTGCAAGAATGCATGAGACTGTGTTGAGGACACACCGGCATAATTCGTAGTCATCTCCTATGTCAAGAGCCTGATGGAACCTCTCCTGCCCATCCTTGGCCACTTGAGGTAACAGCCGGGGGGAAGCCGAGGTAAGACCCGATTCTCATTCATCACTAGGTCACGGCTGACACCTGCAAGAAGAACAGATTAGTGAGAGAAAGCACAAGTACTGTACTGAGACCAGAGCCCTCAGAAACAAAGATCCAAACACTCCTACTAGAATGGCTGTCGCCAAGGAAACAAGTGCTGGGGATATGTGGGGGGAAAGGAACATTTGCTTACTGCTGCAGGAGTGTGAGCTGGTGTGGCCGCTGTGCAGATCGGTACAGATGGTCCTCAAGACACCAAGAATCAAACCATACTGTGCTACAGGCTGTGATTTCAGTGTTGGGGAGGTGAAGGCCAGAGGATGAGGAGTTCAAGGCTATCCTGAGCTACAAAGCCAGGCTACACTAAACCTTGACTCAAAAGGAAATCAATAAACAAACAAAAAGTTGCCTATGACCAGATATAACACTCCTCAGTATAGTCCTGAATGGCTCCAGTCAGCAACCAACAGAGAGAGACACCAGCCAGCACAGCTATGTCTACTGCTGCACTATTCACAATAGTGACGCCTAGGTGCCCCCCAAAAAGTGAAGGGATAAAGGATATGTGGTACATGCACAAGATGGAGTATTACTCAGCCATGAAGAATAACAAAAGTAATTTACAGGAAAATGGACGGGACTGGAGATCTCCATGTTAGTGAAACAAGTCAGTCTCAGAAAGATAAATAATATGTGCATGAAATTAATAATGAAACCCATTATTTTTAAAATTAATATAAAAGAAAGAAAATGGGAAGAAGGAAGAATGGGAAAGAGAAATGAAGAAAGGGAGGGGGAAGGAAGGAGGGAAGAAGAAAGACAGTCCCATGACAACACTGTAGTGTGTGTGTGTGTGTGTGTGTGTGTGTGTGTGCGCGTGCGCGCGCGTACAAGAGGGCGCTTGAGCGTGTGCCTGTGCTGGCTCAGGGGTGACAGTGGGAATCATCCTGGACTGCTCTACCTCCTTCGCTTTGGAGTTTCCCAGGTCCATGTCACAGGGGCTAATCGCCTGAGGTAGGTGGCTGAAATTCCCAGGCCTCTTCCACATTCATTTATATCTTACTAAGGAAATAAAACACAAAACTGGGCTATGCTATGGTCTGAATGGATGTCCTCCAAAATTCTGGTTAACACCTAATCACAAAGTAGTATCAAGTTTGGGGGGGACCTGGGGGTTGGAGGTGATGCTGCTGCTGTCCTTTGGCAAGAGATTAGCTTCCTCACAGAAGAGTGGGGGAGCACCCCCTCTTTCTCCCACAGCTCCACCGGACCATGGACCAACTAGAACACTCCTCCAGCAGACGCTGAATCTGCCATAACTTTAAGAATAAATTTCTGTTCATCAACCAACCATTCTATGTTTTGTCACAATAATCTGAACTGAGACACTGGCATAGTGTTGCCATTTGGAGGTTTTCTCAGAGGTTTGTACACAGACACTTATTCCTGCTTCAACCAAACCAATAAACAACTTAAAAGTTACTCGGGCGATGCCCGGTGCCTTCATGTAAATTAATCTGTTTCAGAGCAAAGTCTTCCTGAAGATCAATGTTATATATTCAACATAGCTGAGAAAGTGGCTTGTCCTTGAACTCAGGACACAGTGTGCATGATTCAGGCGCTGTTTGGTCGGCATCGCTCGGTGGCTCGGGGGTTCGGTGGCACGGTGGCTCGGTGGCACGGTGGCTGGCACAGCATGCCGCCTGCCTGGCCTTTCCAGGTCTAACCCTTGCTTTTCACTGCATCTGAGCACGAAGCCTGCTAAAGCGAAAATCCTCAAGAGCATCTTTTGAAATTCAGGATAAACCCACCAAGCTGAGTCTGCGGCGGCGCGGGGGCGCCGGCGTCCGCCAGGGGGCGTCCCGGCTCCGCGCTCCGCGGGCTGCGGCGGCGGCGGCGGGTGATGGACAGCGCGGCGCCCGCCCGGGGTGTGACGCGCCGCGGGCCGCTGGCGTCACCGGCGGCCCCGCCTGCGCTGCCTGGAGCCCGCCGCCCTGCAGCGGAGCAGGAAATGGCCCCGCGGACATTGATCGTGGAAATGGCTGAGCCGGCGCTGCGGTTCCCGGAGGCCCGCCTCGCGCCAGATGCCCGGCCCTTCCTTCCTCTTTCCTTTTTTACTCTTGAAAGAAGTTGGGTTTTTACATCTCCAGGTGGGGGCCCTGCCCCAGGCATCCATCCGTCTTGCACACGGGCTCTTGGAAGCACAGGGAGCGATTGCTCAACTTTGCCCAAGGAGGAGATGAGGTGTTCAATTGTGAACGCCCACTTATCTGCAATCTCTCTCCCTCTCTCTCCTCCCCTCTATTCTCTCTTTCCCCTCTTTCCTCTCTCTCTCTTTTTCCTAGCCCTTCTCTCCTTTCCTCATCCCTTCTCTGGCTTGAAGGTCCAGAGCACCGAGTGTGAACCCTTCACAGGTGTGTGTAGTGGGGGGCAGTCTGGGAATCCCCATGACCTGGCAGGTATGCTAAGCAGGTGTTTGGGGCCCCGGACAAAATGAGCACTTTTGCACAACGTCAGAGCCAAAGCTCACGTGCCTAGTCTCCTACAGCAGGAGTGGATGGCCTCCAGGAAAAAAGGGTCTGTAGTCCCCTAACACTCCCCCTCCCCCCTCCACACACCAGTTCCAAAGAAAGGTTTGGGAAACGGTTTCCTAACTGACTTGGAGGAGAAGTGGGGAAGAGGTGGTCCCAAAGCCGTGCTTTTCAGGGCACACAGAACTGGCGGAACATCTATGAGACAAGACCGTGTCCCCTTGTGTCCTAACATCAGCCGGGGTCGAGGGAGAAAGAGCTTAGGCTTGGACTAGTGAGCAAGGGCTCCGCACGAAGTATCAAGACTGCATATTTAAACAAGAGAAATTAACTTTGCTCTGAGTTATTTCTAGCCCAAGGTCAGGGTGCAGCACGATGGGTTCTCCAGCATCTGTCTCCTTGGCTTCTCACTGTGGTGGTAGTTCTTCACTGTAAGTATGTGTCTGTAATCAAATTTCCCTGAATACACCATTCAGTGGGATTGGGACCTATCTCTTTAAGAATCTCATCTTTCCGAAGCACTAGAGCTTAGAACTTAAGCAAATATATTTTGGTGTGTGGTGGATAAGAGAACACTATTCAGCACTGAAAAGGCCTAAATAAGTGCCACACCCCTGCAAAAATATTCACTACATTCTCATCTAAATGAAAATAAGTCAATTTTTATGCATGTGCATAACTTCTTAAAAAGTCTTTTGTGAGAAAAAAAAACCCTGTGTCTTGCCTGTTCATTGTTTTACGAGTCACGAGTTTTGGGTTTGGCTCCAGCAAAGTCATGTGTGAGATCCAATAAATGAGAAGCCAACCACTTTAGAAAAATGTCTGTCTCTGAAGCCAATTTTTTAAGTCTCATGATTTTCTATGAAACCAGATCTTTGCAATTACAGTTGGGCACTACAGTGTAGGCTGTAGGACACTAGGTGGCGCCCTGGGCAGCGGCAAACAGGCTGGGCTCAGGCTCTTGATTTGGTTTGAAAGAAGAATGCCTGGGTGCTGTCGTTCTTGAAGTGACTTTCTTCAATCAAAATGAAACCTATTGCTCTATCTCCAGTGGCAAAGTCAGAGGTGTGTGTGTGTGTGTATATGTGTGTGTGTGTGTGTGTGTGTGTATGTGTGTGTGTGTGTGCGCGCGCGCGCAGGCATATGTATGGAGTCTGAAATCGAGGGATTATAACTGAATCAGGATAAAAAGTTTATGCTCAGTTGGAATGCCTCTATGTCACAATTTTTCCCTCACCTGCTCCCATGTAGCTAAGAACCTTCCAGGCCCAGGCATTCCTTCCACAGTGACTGAGCAAAATCCTGTTCCTTTGTGGACTGTATTGGCTTGCCTGTATGCAGGGGACTATGTCAATTGAGTCTTAGAGCATAAGGTTAGAAGAAGAGATGGAAAGCATTGTGAAGCGGAATGCTCATTGCATCCAATTCCCAAGCCACAGACTGCAGAGCAACACCTTGATTGAAGTTCTGGAGTTGTGCTGTACTCGGGTCTCTCTCATTTGTTTTCTAAGCTGACAGTTGGTGAATGGAGGCCTCGGGGTCCCAGAGCTCTGTCTCCTCCATTTAGCTTACGGGTGACACAAAAGCAGGACAGTGGATGATTTATGCAGTACTTGAGGCATTCTCTTGGATCCGCTGGGTCTAAAGTCATGCTGGGGCTGTTCCCTTGTGTGCACTGGTTCCCTGGCCTGGCTGCACGTTTTACCATGCATGTCGGGTTGTGGTACCTCCTGTGACAGTCATGCTCCATCCTCTCTTTCCTGCTCAGGGTCTTAGAGCCTGACTTGGGGAACTGGTCCTATGTTTGTTGTCCTCTGTCACAGTGGACCTCTCGCTTCCAATTCAATCACTGTATGAAGGGGAGAGACAAGAGAGGTGTCTGTTCCCCGCCTCCTGCTGGCAATGGTTGGTAGTTCTCTGGGCCCCAGATCCCACCAGTAGTCCTGTCCCTTGCTGGGATCATCACCTTCTGCTTCCATCTCTTGAGGCTTCAGTCCAAGCAGCTTCTTGACTGGCTGGGGCTGGTTTGGCTATGCCTGTCCGACTCTGTAAACAATCACGTCATTAAATTCTCGATAGCCAGCCCTTGGAGACGTGGGTTTTTCCTGCTTTTGATTGCTTTACGACCCCAGCAAACTGGGGATCATAGCTGACCATCTTGGTATTTCCATTTCTTTTTTTTTTAATGGGGAAATAATACCTGCCTTATTGCTGAGGGTTGAATACAATAGCCATTATAAAATAGGCAACATTCAAAAAATTAATTTCTGGGGGCTGGAGAGGTGGCTCAGGAGTTAAGTCTCTGCCTTGCAGGCGGAAGGTCCGGAGTTCGGATCCTAGACTCCACGTATAGACATATAGCCGCATAGCCTCCGGGCGCAAGCGTCTTTTCTGGCCCTGGTAGGGCGGAGCCTGTGAATCCCCGGGCAGAGTAAACAAGAGGAGGTGGAGGCGTCCATGGTGGTTCCCGAATTCACCTGTGGTTACGCACACACACACACACACACACACACACACACACACGCACAATTGAATAAAAAAAAAATTAATTTCTGCATAAAAATGTCTGTTATCAGCAGAACGAATGCTTTAGGTTAGGCACTTGATTGATGTTTACATTCATTTATGTTGATTTTTTCATGCATGGGTGGATTGATGAATGCATTCGTGCTAAAGCACCTCAGAAGGTTGGCACAATAGGTCAGTGATTGCCAATGCATGCTGCATCCCTGACCACAGACACTGAGGCCAGGCTCAGGAGGACCCCCTGTTTATGCCTCGGTTTCCTAAAACCTGTTTTGTGTGGCTAATGATCAGAACCTTCCTTGCAAAGCTTCAGGCAGGGTTATAGAAAGTGATATGCAAAGCACACGTTTTCAATTACTTCTGGAATGTACTAAGCCAGTGTTGCTCCCTCCTTCTTTCCTCTTGCTTTCTCTTCTACCACACAGAAGCTGTGCAATTCCACTTTCAATTTGCATGCAGATCAACACAGCCGAGGAGAACAAGCGTTGCTGGTGATAGGCAGCGAGCCCTTGGGTGTCCTTTGTCCCAGCAGGAGCTGGACACAGCGTCCCTCATATTCTGTGACAGCGACTTAGAGAGGTTGGAGGAGTGAGATCGTGGAAAGGGATTGGACTGGAACTGCTTATCCCCCTACCAGGGAGAAAGATGGAAAATCTGAACCACAGCTCAGAGTCGGCAGACAGGCTGCACGGAACAGAGCCAGGTGGCAGATCTAGACGGTCACATCCCACTCAACCTAGAAAGAGGCAGCACAGGTGCCTGGGTGCAAAGCTTGCAGAGTGAACAGTCTCAGCTCTTCATCTGGAGACGCTCTTTATCTGGAAGGGTCCTGTTATTCATTATCTGCCTAGATGTCAGGGTATCCCCTCCACCCGAGAGGGTCCTGGGTTGAGTGGCATTCACTGCAGATCGTGGGCCTATACTCAGGGAGCCTCACCTTATACCATCCTAGATGCCCAGGGTTCCCATCCCTCAGGCCACACACGGGTGACATGAATATTTGCCAAATCAGATGCTGCCAAGGAAGAGTCTGCCATGACTGCCTAGCTACCAGCCTGTTGCTGGCTATAGAGGGGATGGTAGGGCCCCTATGCACGGACACCTGTGAATGCCATCTGAGTGCTTAGCTAACTAAAAGTGACTGTCTTATTTACTCTGCATGTTGATAAATTCACAACAAAACGGCTTACGGGAGCAAGGAGTGTTAGTCTGGCTTACGATTGTCCAGTTGGAGTTCTTACTCTAGCTTGGCAGAAGAGCTCATACCAACACAGAGGCCAAGGGAACTGGCCACACTATACCCATCGGACTGCTGAGCGAGGGGCAAAATTTCACAGCCTGTCTGTCCAAGTATACTGAAGAATGCCAACTTACAACCCCATTTTATCTTCCTGCGCAGGGAATGGTCCCACCCACCATGGACTGGGTCTCCCCATCACTTAGACAATCTCCTGCATGCTCCCTTAGGGCTTAACTCAACTACTAACTCTTTACAAATGTGCTTTAATTGTGCAGTTGACACCTGTATCTATGACAGCGCCTAAGACAGGATCTAGACAGACTGAGTCAGACAGGAATTGGTACCACTGTGCCAGGAGTTCCAAAGCATACCACGTGCACGTTCAGAACCTAATACATCCCTGTTCTTTTTGTGTACAGTGGCTGCTTAGGAAGGTTCTACTCTTTCTTTGTTCATTCTAATTCCCAGCTCATTAATTGTAATCGTACGTTTTCACGACCCGCCATGTTTCCGTCAGTGATGGATGTGTCCCATGAGGTTCCCGTGGAGCAAAGTTTTCTGGGGCCGTCATCAGTGGGTTCGTTTGTGACCCACTCCGAGATGTTCTAGTGATGACTATCTGATACTGTTTTCAGAATGGCGATAAAGCAATGTAGGAATCGATCTTGGTACATGTTGTCTGATTTTTTTTCCATGCTATCCCCAAAATTTGATTCTTTGCACTGAAAGGATCATAGCTTGACAAATTCTTTTAGTATTAAAATTTCTTAAGTCTCTTTGTTCTTGTGTTCTCTTAGCATAAATAGGCATAAAAATGATGTTTTATTGCTCTATGTCTGGTCTGGTCTCTGGCTTTTCCTAGTTATGTGATCATTTGCAGCTGTCTCTAGTTTTTGCAGGTTCCCAAGTGGGTCCCCCATCTTATCCCCATTGAGTGTCAACTTGTTTGTGACAAGTCACTTCTCTGGTGTCAGAAGTGTCTTTGGTATCTCAGCACTGTGTATAGAAGTCAGTGTTAAGCACCCCATCTTTAGTGGGGTCCTTTCAACTTCATTACATCATGAAGGATGGAAGCACGAAACAGCTTACGTAGCAGATGAGCTTTCTGCAAGAACCTCCAGGGACACTTCTGGAATCAGACCTGGGCCTTGACCTCCCCTTCTGGCCCACGGGACCGTTGGACTTCCGCTGGGCTCATTTTCCTTCCAGGCTAGCCCTGGGGGCCGGGACAGCAGAACTCCATCTCTTGTGGATGCAGTGGGGAGCCTGCCTTCACCAGGTGTCATTACCCGATGGAACCCTGGGGAGGAAGGCCAGGTATTCTCCTACGTCACGGAACATGAGGTGCAGGTGACTCAGCGAGGGCAGAGTCTTTGGTGGCGATGGCAGCAGCCGCTGTTGGCAGGTGGGAGCCTGGAGGGAGGTGAGGCCCTTAATGACTGCCTGCCTCTCCCAGCTCGGTGATTTCATCATGCACACCTTTGTAAACAATCCATTTAGCAACCAAATTATACACTCGGTAATTATAGCTTCCAGCTGCATGTCAGGGGCTCCCAACTCACAACCTGGTAAGCATAGACTGAGTGTGGGGGGGGCATCGGCTCTGCTGAAATCCTGATAAGACTTGGGGAGAGCTGGGACATGGGTGGGCTTCCTTGACTTCTGTTAGTTGTCTGTATCAGGGCTGTGGGTCTTGTTTTGATAGGCCTGAAATTGTGTTTGGACTGTTGATTAGATCTACCTGGGAAGGCAGGCAAGAGATGTTGGGCTTTGGGGAAAAGACAGTCCAGCTAAGATCAGCGCTCTGGGGTCAAGAGGGGCCTTTCCTGCTCTTCCTAGGTGGACTGAGGAAACCAGTCAAAGTAGGAGCTGTGGGCAGGTGGAGCAACAGGAGGGGGCTGGGCCTGGATGGAAGGTCAGCCCTTAGTAGCACTTTTTTTTAAATGCTGTTTTATGTATTTGTTTGTGTGTGTGTGTGTGTGTGTGTGTGTGTGTGTGTGTGTGAGAGAGAGAGAGAGAGAGAGAGAGAGAGAGAGAGAGAGAGAGAGAGAGAGAGAGATAGAGATATGCCATAGCACACTAGTAGAGACCAGAGGACAATCTTCAGAAGTCGATTCTCTTTTCCTATAAGGAAGGCTTCTGGGGATGCAAATCAGGTCATTAGGTTTGCGGGCAGGTGCCCCATTCTTGCATTTACATGGAGCTTGGGAGGGGCTGGGGTGTACTCCTGCTGAGTATGTGCATAGTTGTAGGTTCAATTCCAGCACCTACTATATCAATAGATAAAAAGGAATAGTCATCCTAAGTAGGACTTGCTCTGTGCCCCCACACAGCGACCCCAACTAAGAATTGTTTGGTCAGGTAGAGTGGGGAGGGAGAAGATACCTGGTCAGAGAGGGAGGCTGTGGGGTGACTGAAGACACTGGGTGCGCTGGGCCAGGAAAGAGACATACTCAGTTATAAACAGTATCTGCTGGTGACGCGAGGCTTTTTGACCTTGACTGAGAGCTGTTGACTTGCTATCTTCTGGCAGTAAAATTTTGGCACCGGAGCTAACGGAGTCCATAGTCACCCCCAAGTACTGCGTTGCCAGGTGGAGCATGTGTATCTAGCCTGGGGGTTGGAGCAGGGGTTCTCCCTGCAGGTGCCTGATCTCCTGAGGTAGAAGCCCACAAGCTGAAGACAGAACGACTTGGAACTTGGTGTCGATTAGTCCGGTGGCCCTGGACAATCCTGCTGTTCCCAGAGAGCTTTGCGTCTTGGCTGATTCACCTTCCTCTGTCCTGTCCATTGGTCAGAAGGCTTCTTTGCTCATTCAGCAAAGGTCTTCTGAGGACAGAGGAACTGGGGTATGAAGCATTGAGACAGGGAAGGGCAGGAGACTTAGAGAAGTGTCACTTTGGGTCATGTGTCTACGTCAGAGTGTTAGGAAGGACACATAAGAACTGAGCTTACTGAGCGGTGACTCCATGGTCACCAGATGGCATTCCTTGCCAGCAACACTGAGCCACGAGTGGGCCTCGTGCATCACGCTTCCATGGGATCGCGGAGAGACCGAGTGTGGACTCGTATGGTTCCTACCGGTGGGACAGCAGTCAAGCTTCCTGTCATTCTGGAGTCCTGGAAATGACTGTCTTTTGGCTCAGTCTACACCCAAGAACACAGCAAATGACAGACCCAGGGATGCAGGCTCTGAGGGGAATCTGGAAGGCTTGGCAGGAACCCAGGGGAACCCCTTAGCTCATGCTCACAGAAGCTTTCAAAAGGGCCAAGTTCATCGTGGATTTTTCTGATGGAACTATGAACACATTTTATTTTATTTATTATTGCACGTGTATTCATGTGTGTGTACCATAGAGCACTTGGGTTTGTGTGCCTGTGGAGGTCCGGGGTGACATATTCTACCTCCTTATTCCTTTCCTTTATGGCTTCCTAGCCAGAATTACAGGACACTGCCATTTCCACAGGACAGTTTTTATTTGGGATCCAGGGATCTGAACTCAGTTCCTTTTGCTTACCAGGCAAAGGCTTAACCCCTGAGCCATCTCTCCAACCCTAGGAACTGATTTAAAAATCTGCCCGAGTACTTCCTCAAATGTGGTGGATAATTTGCTTAGCTATACTATTAGCATACATTTGCATACATGTTTCTTAATTAATATGAGTAAAAAGAAAGGCTAATTACACTAAAACTGCCTGAGTTGCCATGACTAAATCCATATACAGTTGTTTCACTCACCAATTTCAGAGTCCTAGTGATCTCTTACTCGTTTTAGCTGTTCATGCTTGTCATACTTTGCCCGTGCGCTTACTGTCAGGGGAGGTAGTTTGAATCAGGGTGCTGCTGGAGATGGGATTCAAAGGCATCCTTTTCCTCAGAATGGAGGAGGAACATCAATCAGATGGACGCATATAGAAGTCAGACCCAAGAGGACAGTAAACTGATATGCTTCAGTTGTTTACATAAGATGGTGCAGCATTTTCCGTAACCATACATGTGCTCTTGGGTGCTTTAAAAGATCCTGAGCTGACTTACAATACCTAAAATAATGTCAATGCAGCAGCCAGTCCTTTCGCTGTATTGTCTAGAGAATAATGATGAATTCTCCCATTGTTTTTGACCCATGGGACTTTTTGAAACTATGAATATGAAACCAGAGACATGAAAGAGTAAGACTTGCTCTTAAAGCATGTGATGGGCTTATTACTATGTTTCATAATCAAATGATGCTGTTGGACTCTTAATTACTTAATGAGATTGTTTTTTAATGTACTGATTTTACCTTCCCTTTTTTTTTCTTAAAGAGGATAGAGTTGAGTGAACATGGATGCGAGTGGAGATAGCTGCAGCTCAGGAGAAGATATCACGGGCACGGGCTGGCGCAATGAAATCAATCTCTTTTTAATTAGAGTGAGCTTGTGAGAATGCTGCTTCTTTGTGCTATAGGTCTAGTTTTCTTGAGAGTAAAGAGTTCTGTAGAGTCGATGTTAGAAGCTGGACAGCAGTCACGGTCACAGACTCTTTTTTTATGGGGTTCCTGGAGAATCCACCAGCTGAGATGAGTCTGTCTAATAAGGAGGTGGGGCCAAGTTCCCCTGTTGGCCTGCAAGGACTACCTGTCACTAAGTGACAGAGACGGTCAGACAGCTGAGATCCTTGGCAACAGGCCCCGAACATAGTCTTGCTATTGCCAGGGTCCTGATGCCTTCGAATGAGACCCCTGAGCCAAAGGCCATGGGGTGGGCTGACCCACTTCAAGGGACACAAAAACAACCAGAAGAAGCTCTTTGTCTCTGCTCCCTCCTTCTGTGCCTGCCACAGGACCCCTGGGTATCAAGGGTGTTCAGGTGGGAGGGAACAGACACCCACCCTCCAGCTGCCTCTCCTGGTCCATATACCGAGCCCCGCCTCTTGTCCCCCCCCCCCCCCCCCGTCTGTACATCCTTCCCAGGGACCCCGCCCTAGCCTCAGCCCCAGCACCATAGGCTGTAGCTAGTGACACAGTTACAAGTCTGTGCTTCTCCCTCTCCGTCTACTGTACACACAGTATACAGTAGATTTCATCCTCCTGCTCAGAAATTTCCAGAGGCTGCCCATTTCTTGTAGGACAGAAATAAAGTAACGTTTAGGTCAGCAGGTATTTGCAGTTCGTCGTGATTGTGTGAAGTTTATGTCTGAGCAAACAGATACCGTCTTTGTCTGAGACATCGGGTTGCAATTCTGTCCTTGTTACAGGTGCCTTTTGCACAGTCCTTGGGAGAATACGCGTGCCTCAGATGTGCCCTCACACACGCACTCACATGCGGGGGTGGGGCAAGGGGCATGGTAGAGTCTCGCATGTACCCTCTGGGCCCTGAGATCTAAGAGGGGTGTTAAGGTATAAGCTGAGGAAGGCTGACTCCATCTATGCGGCCATGGGAAGCCTTCAGCCATGCTGGGGATAAAACTTTCCAGTGTGACAGCTCTGGGGCCACCCTCACTCCTGTAAGTAACCTCTGTAGACTCATTAGCTGGTCAAGTTGGTCCTTGACACAATCAGTACTTCGGTCTGTCATCGAATTCCTACCTGGAGTGGCATCTCTCCAGGAAAAGTACCACACAATAACTTCCTACATCAAATTTTCTTAAGCTTTGCACGGCAGCCCCATAGTGGGTCACAAAACTACTGATAATAGTAAAGAGTTTCTGAATGCACAAGACCAGAGGTTAATTCAAAATCAGGCGCATAAATGAACCCAGGGTGTGGATCTGAGGGCCCTCACCCAGGCTGCATCATGTGACTTGACTGCAGCCTTGATTCTAACCATATGACATAATTTGACATGTGACTTAGTCCTGCAAGGCTGTCACACCTCACACCAGTGAAGGCTGCTCAAAGCACCTCAGCTCAAACTTGAGACTGTCACATGTTTTGAACTGCAGGGTTTTTATGGTTCATACAGTTTCTGCTCTATAGACACATGATGGCTTCATTATGGAAAACAAAGACTTTAAATATTTTCTACTGTCCTTCCTCAGCATGTAAGTATAAAATTAGTATGACTTTGGGTTCCATTGTCCTTTGAATGTTTAATTTTTAAAACTCACTGAACTGAGTTGCTGACTCCAGTTTCACTGAAAATCGTTCAATGAGTTTTGGCTTGGGATTAGAACAGGATTCCTAACAATGTCTAAACTGGCCCTAAATGTACCAAACTTTTGCTGCATATCGATGAGAGGTGGTGTTCTTACCATTGATGCTTATAAAGTCCCAAAGGCGATCGATTCTGAAAAATATTGAAAATGCCCTATGTCATTAGCATCAAATATGCAATCAAATTACTTCTGTATGTAAAAATAAATAAGTAAGGCTGGAGATGGAGCTCAGTTAGTACAATGCTTGTCTGGTATGCACAAAACACAAACTGGTTGCGGTGATGCATCCCTGCAATCCTAGCATTGGAGCAATGAAGCAGAAGGATCGAGAGTTTAAGGGTCAAGAGCATCCTCAACTACATATGGAATTTGAGATGAGCCTCAAACATGGGACCCTATCCCAAAAAAAGGAAAAAGAAAAAAAAAAGAAATAAGCACATTCATTAGCATGCAAATTTGCTTGTGTCTTTATAAGTGGTAAAATTATATGTATATCAAAGAATTGTCTTAAAATAAATTTCTTTATAATTAGTTATCAGTGTTTAATTTACATATTTTTTTATAAACTCTGGGTTGTGATAACAATTTCTCAGACAAAAAGAGCTCCAAGTAGAAAAAATTTAAGGAGTCCCAGCCTAGATGCTCACAGACTAGAGAAAAGCTAAGAATACAAATATAGCAGGGCTGAGAAGTTCTGTGCGAGAGTGAGCGCTCAGCCCTTCAAAGGCTCCGGGGTACCTCAGGAGGAGAAAGAAGAGAAAAAGAAGGACAACAACAGTTGACGAGTGGATAAGGAAACTGTGGTACATCTATACAATGGAGTACTACTCAGCCATCAAAAATGATGAATTACTGGAGTTTGCTGGGAAATGGATGTCATTAGAAACAATTATATTAAGTGAAGTATCCCAATCCCAGAAAGTTAAGCGCCGTATGTACTCCCTAATAGGTGGCTCCTAGTACCAAACCCACCCAGCCCACATTGAGACACTCAAGGGTAAATCTATGTAATATGGTAATTGCAAGGATTGTGAACAGGAGGGATGGGGTTGGAGAGCCACACCAGACACAAGGAGAGAGGGGAACATGTTACAGCAAAAAAAATCGACCTCCAAGGAATGCAAGTAAGTAATGTGACACCTGGTTAAGTTCACAGACATTCGTTCCTGATCATGTACAACTGAGGGGGTATGATCTCACCAGAAGGAGAGGGCATATAGTCTGGCAGATGAAAAGAGATCATTTTGCAAATGGATGACTGATCCCTCCCTCACCGAGGTTTCCTGCTTTTATTACATCTATCCTTGAATGTGCTATTATAACAAGACTCCAGTTTAACAGTTTTTTGTCTCTGACCAGGGGGTGACATACAGTGCCCATCAGGATGGAGGGAAGGACATAGCAGGAGCAGCAAAACTGCAAAAGAAAATCAACAAACCACAATCCAGAACTTCAGAGACTCTATATCAACCACATAGAACTAGGCCAGCCTAATCTCCCCCATCCTGAAGCTCAGGGATATCTGCAGAAGAGGGGGCGGTAAGATTGTAAGAGCAAAAGGATGGGGGGAGCAATGATTTGAAGAGTTTCCACACTAGATAGGACTGAAGCAATCATAATAGGACTTTGCATGCCCTGCGCCATGTCCGTCACACTATTGACCTCACAAAGTCTAACATCGGCTAAAAGCACCAAGATCCTTGGAGGCAAGGGATTGATGGCCACAGTAGTGTTCCTATGCTTAAGGGGAACACGAGAAAGGGTTCAGGGAAATGCCACTGGGTCCTTTTACGTCATCAGAAAGGAGGACCAAGAGGAGAGTTAGGCATACGCAATAAAGGACTCTTTGGGAATTGGGGGGGGGAGGTACTGGGAGATGGGCAGGGAGGGAGGGGGAGCAGGGGGTTCGGGGGGAGGAGGAGGGGGGAGGGAACTGGTCTACCTATTAAGTTTGTATGAGCGGAAATAATAATAAAAATGTTATAAAAAAAAAAAGAAAAAGAAGGACAAGCAAGAGGAGGAGGGAGCGTGCAGACACAGAGAAGGTGGAGAAAAGAAGATTTTTAGCAGCATTGACCAGTAGTTCCACCTTCCCACTGCTGAATGAATACAGGACCAAAGCCACTTAGGAGAACAAATAGTCTCTTCTTGATTAGACTCTTTGTTACACGTCATCGGCATGGCAGGAAGCCCAGGGAGCTGGGCACGCCATATCCATACAAGGAACCGGAAGGGGACTTACTTTCTCACTTGCCAATTAGCTTATATTCCTGCATGCCAATATCCAGTCAGCTTCTCTCCATCTTACCACTCGCCCAGGAAATGGGTCTCCCTACCATGACCGGAGTCTCTCCACATGGATTAGATAGTCTCCTGCAGGCTCGTTTAGGGCTTGTCTTAGCCATTAATTCTCCATGAATGTGCCTAAAGGTTTAGCCTTCAACTGTAAAACTGGCACCTGTATCTAACCGGCACACTAGCCTTTCTTGTTGGGTGCTTTTAGAGTTCTTCCTAACTTCACACGCCCTACAACGTTGAACAAAGCATCCAGTGTCTCTGTGTGGTGCACAGATGGAGCTCCGCAGCCTTCAGCTGGCATTTCAGACTCCCTACTTGCTTTTTCCGCACAGAATACATCACGTCTGTCTCGGGCCTCCCTCCTGCTCTCTTGTGGCCTAACCTTCACCCCTGTGCCCCCACCAGCCTCACTTTACTTGGAGATTCAGCATAGCACTGCTGGGTATTGTTACCTGTGGGATTCTTTTTCACTGGAAAAAGAAAGAAATCGTTCTTGTCCTTGTCTTTCCAGACCCATCTCAAATCCCGTCCTGGTGGTTGACTGACTGTCATCTCAAGATCTATCTGGTCCAGGATCCTGCTTTGGTAGCTTCTAGGAATACAGAGCTGGATAAGGGCCAGGTCTTTTCCCTCCACACGTTCAGTGCCAGATGTGTCTGGCTTTCTTCTTCACTCAGGCCCAGGGAAATTAATTTTCCTCTGACCTCCTATAGTTCTCCAGTCATCACGATCTTCAAACAATGAGAAACAGAAATGGACTTAAGTTTTCTGTTTCTTGACTGTCTGTCATGGTTTGAGTGTGAGTCGGCCCCCACAGGCTTACACGTTTGAATCCTTCGCTCTTGTTAATATTTGTGAGGCAGTGGGACCTTTAGAAGGGGAGCCTTGCTGGGAGAAGGTGCATCACAGGGGGTGGGCTGGGAGGTTGGGTAGCCCCACCCGCTTCCACCAGTAGTCTGCTCTTGCAGTCTGCTCAATCTGCGCTTGCTCCTTCGGTCTGTCTCCATGACGCGACCTGAGCCGTCTCCAGCTTCTCCTGCCTGCCACGTCTTTCCTGCCATGATGACTCTCCCCTTGGGAACCGCTAGCCAAATCAATCTCCTTTTTCTCTCCTTAAATTGCTTGAGTCTGAGCGCTGTTACACCGCAGCAGAGAGAGTAATTGCAACACTGGCTTTTGTTGAAGGTTGGAAAACATGAAAGAGGCAGGGAATTTATCTCGTGATATGTCCAGACACAAAGACTGCCCTACCAGCCAGGCCTGCAGGACACGGAGGGGCCTTGGGCACAGATGGTATTTGCCCAGCTCTTAGATTGCTGGCCTTGCTTCCAAGGCCTTTGTGTGGGGCTGACTCTGCTCTGTCCTCCGATGCCCTGGGATCTCTCGCTCACTCAGCAAAGGTCTGTGGAGAAGGGGCCTGGTGCACCTCTCGCAGGACAGTATTCTAGGTGAGTCCACACTTTCTGATGGTGACCCTTACCACCTGCCCTTTTCTGCTTCTCCTTCCTAACCACTGGTAAAGCCCAGAAGCCATAGTCTGTTCTTTGCATTACTGTAAAGAACATGGTAGGTCATATAGAGAATTTTAGAAACTAGATCCATCCAGAAACCAGAAAGGCCAAAGATTTACAATTTTTGCTACATCGAATCAAAGCAAAGAAAAATCCTCTTGGATAGATAAACAAACTTATGAATGGGTGAGAAGAAATTATAGATGAGGGAGTCAAGTTTGGGAACTCTGGTAAACCCTTACTGAATCTTTTAACTTTCAGGGAATTCTATTATAATCACTCAAACAGCACAATAGATGCTAGGCAGACATTGGAAATGCCAGAGTAGGACAAAGAAATGCCCGTGACAGATGATCGTGAACCGAGCTCCATTCTCTCCTCACACCAAACCAGCAGCAAGACAGACTGTTGTCATGAATCTGTTGGTGGGAACTGAAGTTCCTAACTCACTGCCAGTGGGACCGTGGGGACCCTTGGGAATGCAAGCAAGTCTGGTAGATTTTGGTACTTGTGGGGGCAATGTGGGACTGTAGCTCTCCCATTTGTAATGCTTCAGAATTATAACCATCTTGAAAAAGAGAATCCTGGGGCTGAAGAGGTGGCTCAGGGGTTGAGCTATTGCTTTGCAAGCAGAAAGGCCTGAGTTTGGATTCCCATAGCCGATGTAAAAATGCTGGGCAGAATGGTGGCATCCTGTAATTCCTGCCCTGTAAGGCAGAGCCTGGGAACTCCCAGATCAAAGCAATAAGGACATAGAGCAATCCAGGATGATTCCTGGTGTCACCCTGGACGTCCATAGACACACACACTCAAGTGTCCTCTTGTACACATTCACACATGCACACGCATGTGCACACACACACACACACACACATAAACACACGATTTTAAGCAGGTCACAATGGCACCTTGGGAAGAAGTGATGGGAAGGAAAACTCTCGCATTTCTTTCTAACTTGTCTGGTGGGTCCTCCGTGTGGCGCGGATGACATTTACGGAAAACCTCAGTAACTGTCATCTGGACGGTGGAATTATGGGGCTTTCTGATATCTGCTTTGTAGTTTTCTGGAAAGAAAGTCCTAGGGCTGCTTATTCTCAGGCTATATATGCCAGATACTGAGTTGTAGGGGACAGAGAGATTGGGGTTGGGTTCTAAGAATTGGCTGGTCTAGGGTTTTGCTGAACTACTACAGAATGTTCTGGAAGGCAAGCCCCAACAGGGGAGAGGAAGTGACTGCAAGGACCAAAGCTCTTTAGCTTCCCTGAAACAAAAGCCCAAGGGGTGGTGCACAGAGAGAACAGTGTGCACGTGGCAGGTTCGTCCTGGGAAGAGCTGGGATCCTGGCGATCTTGCTGGGCTGCAGAAGCAGCCCACGCCCAGAGCATCCCTCATCCCAAGGACAAGCCAGTTTCTGGACTTTTCAGTTCTGAAGTCGATAAATCTTTTTCATTGTAAAAGAGGGCTGGCTGGGCCTTTGTTTCATGGGACAGTCCTGACTGATAGACTTCCATCAAGTGAGACCAGCTGAATGTGCCTTTATCCTTCACAGCTCGAAGTTGCCTAATTTATAAAGGATTTAATGCTGTTTCTAAGATAAACCCAGCTGGCACCCTGTGCTACCTCTGATTGCCTGCTATATTTCTACCTCTAGAAATGAGCTGTCAAATGAAGATGCATGTCCTTGAGACTCATTCTCCATGTTAGCAAAAGAAGGATGCCTTTTACTGACTTTTTATCGCATAGCTTTTCAATGCTGCCATACTGGGGAATGAATCCAGGGCATCCTATTTGCCGAGCAAAAGCTCTGCCACTGGCTTTGGAGCCTCATCTTCAGCCTTACCATGCCTCTCTTGGATAAACTGGGTTTCAACAGGTCAAGGAAGTAACCAGGAAATGGAAATATTTCTTGTAATTTAACTTGTGTCTGGGTTTGTCTAATGAATCATTAATTTGACAAATACATGCTGTGGGTTCACAGAGCCATATCTTAGTAGGCACTGGATGTGTATAGAGTGACCAAGGAAACAGTGTGTCCTACCTACAGATAAGTTAGTGACCAATGAGGGATTGTCCGATGGCATGTTCCTCTGGACATAATGGTGCTGTCTTGGACTTTGCCCACAGTCTACCCTAAGAGCAATTAACAATTTCAAAGATTCCACCCAGAAGGGAGACTTGTGGGAGACTCAGAAAGCAGACAGCTTGTAAGTCTCAGGAAGTTCTTGAAAATAACAAGGTTCAAAGGACCCCAAGTGAGAAAAGCAGTAGCCAGCTGCTAGAGGAGAGGACCCCCCCCACCACCACCACTCAAGCAGACAAGGTGAGCAGGTCCAAGGAGAGCTTCGAGGTTGCAGCTTCTGGGAAACTCACCCAGGCTGGGGTGGACTTTTTGGTGATGTAGCTGCCTTTGACTGACCCTTCTTGTCAAAGTTAGATACAGGTCAACTTGACAATTGAGGATTTGAGCTCTTGGCACATTTGTAAAGAACTGATGGCCGAGTTAGGCCCAGAGATAGCCTGCAGAGATTATATAATCCATGAAGAAGGCCCAGTCCATGGAGGCTGGGACTAGTCCCTGGGCAGGTGCGTAAGATGGGGGGAGCTAGTTAGAGAAGTTGGCATCATTCTGTATACTTGGTCAGACGTGCTGATCTGGCAAGTAAGTATTGTCTCGTTCAGTCATCCTGTGGATTTAGTGTGGCCAGTTCCCTCGGCCCTTGGTTTTGGTATAGACTCTCCTGAAAAACTGGTAGCTGGACAGTCGTAAGAGAAAATAAACACCCTTGTTCCCCTGTAAGTTGTTTAATTGTGAACTTATAGGCAACAGTGCTGGCTCATACAATACTCTTCTGCAATATTCTTCTTTAAGTAAAGTTGGCTCATACTCCTTTAAATAACTCCAATGAGTTCATTGGTTCTCCAAGTTGCATTTTGGCGTAATCGCTACCTTAGTCTGTTGTTATGTCCTTATCTCAGGTAAATAGACCTTTGTGTGGCATCTCCCCAGGACAAGTGTGACATATACAACAGGGATACAGACAGTAAACCACAAGCCATCTCCACATCCATCCAGATAAGTATACGGAGATATGTACCAAGCGCAGTGGACACAGCAGGTGCTGCTTATCACTGCAATGGGATCAAAAAGATGCCACTGGGAGGATAACTGCAAGCTGAGGGCTGAAAATGGATTGCTGTCACTCAAGTTAAGAAGATCATGTGCAAAAGTCCTGAGGCATGAGAGCTTGGACTGATTGAGAGAATAAAGAAGACCAGTGGAACCAACGGCATGTTTGAGGTGGGTCACACAAGGAAGAGGGCTACAGAGACTAGTAGGGAAGATTTGGGGAATCTTTAGCCTCTGTCGACGATTTCCACATTTTACCCAAGTAAAATGACATCACAAAAGGTGTTGACACAGCAGGAAAGTGGCATGACCCTTTTGCAAAGATCTGTTTTGTCTTTTCCTACAGAGAATGGGCCCAAAGTGCCAGCGATCAGTGACGGCTTGTTGCAGAAATCCAAAGCAGGACTTTTTAGGGCTGTGGACTCAGATGGTGGCTGCCCGACTAGAGAGGGGAAGGCCTGGGACACACATGTTTAGGTCGGCTCTCTGAGGCCGAGGAGTGATTGTGCACGCACACGTGTGTTGCAGGAAGGGCCTGACTGAGAGGGGAGGGGGTCCCAGGAGATTCAGAGCATTTTACCAGGGCAGCAAATCATTTCAGTTTCCTGTCTTTGATGACTGACTGTATCAGATTCTCCTCCAAGCTGGACTTCTAAAAACTTATCCATACTCCAGAAAGCTTGGGAAAAATGTCCCACTTTCCCGCTCTTCGCAGAGCAGGGAAAGAAAGAAGGCAGGATAGAGTGCACATTAGCGCAACAGAGCGGAAATGTCACAGAGAGGGATCCTTGTCACCTTTGCTTTCGTCTGGCGAGCCTCATGACCTCATACCTGGACTACTGCAGCAGTTCCTTCTTTGCCTAGTTCCTGCAGCTGCGCTCAAAGAATAATGCTCCTACAGACAGTCTGTCAGTCCCAGGGACATCCTAGATTTCTAGTTCTTGTCGTTTCTTTAAGATTTCATCCCCCCCACCCCGTCCCTATACTTAGGACTCTTTCTCAAATTGCTAACTTATCTGCAACAAACTGTATATGAGAAAGTTTTGAAAGAAAGGAGAAGAACATATTCATGATCCTACTACCCAAGGACAACGGCAGCAATCTTTTAAGAATGTTATTTTGTGTATAATCTCCTCACTTCATTAGTTCAGCTCAGCAATTCTCATTGAGTATCTCTGTCTGCCAGGTCCGGGTCTCAGCACCAAACAGACAAAAGTCAACAAGCAGGTGAACAACAAGACATTTTCAATCTTTAGGAATTTTAACTGGGTATTTACATTTCTCTTAATTACCGTCTAATGCCGACGTGGCATGCCAGACTGTTAAGAATATAATTTATTAAACGCTTGTCAATTGGGAACACTATCTTCAGCAAACAGAAAGTAAGAATGATTCTCCATTACCCACAACCACAGCACAGTGTCCCACAGACAGAAGTGAATGTCAGTTATTAGCCGGAATGGTCCTTTGCTCCCACTTTGGGGACAGCAGCAACTCGGCAATAGGCATCTCTATGCCTGGTGGTTTCTGATGGATTATCTCCTGAAGATGGACCTTTACCAACTTTCCCATCAAAATTCTTCCAGCAACAGTAAGAAATAAACACTTGGGGAACTGAGGACTATAGATGGTAGCTATAAAATACACGTATATTTAAATATTGTTAAAGTGACATAGACCCAGAAGAATGCTTACAACCCTGAGCACCAAGCCCTCTGCTTTCTTCTGAAGAGACTGTTTTTCCAATTGGCTCCATGAGAGGGTCTCCGATGGATCCCCAGGAGTGGGCACCGGGGGTTGAAGGATGTTCCTTCTGAGAGTCATGGTAATGGGGACGTTGTACATGCTTAGCTCACACGACCACTCAGTACCTTCCTGAGTTCCCCAAGAGCTATTTTTGCTGCTGTAAAGCACTCTGTCTAAGCAAACCAGTTTCCCGTCAACTTTACCAGCGTTGAGTGTGCTGGACTTTGAATCGCTGACACAAAAGACTTGGGGGAAGATGTCTTTTGACCCAATGGAAGCTTCAGTTCATAGTCCTTGGCTCTGGTGAGATGGAACTTCATAGCAACACCAGAATGTAGTGAGGAGGTTGTTCACCTCACCAGTAGACAGTCACTGGTCAGTCCAGAGACACACAGAGAGGGATACCACATAAGATAAATCTTCCAAAGAATGCCTCGGTGGCCAACTTCCTTTAACTAGATCCCACCTTTAAAGTCTCCTGGACCTCTCCAAATATTGCCACTAGCTTGGGGTCAACCATTTAATACATGAGTCCTTTGTGGGGTCACTACATATCCAGATTATAACACTGGATATTATTGTGAATTGAATCCTGTCTTTCCCCAAACATACTGAGTTCCTACCCATTTGAGAGTGTGAATACGACCTTGTTTGGAAATAAGGTTTGGTCAGATGACCAAGTTAAGACAAGTTATTAGACTGGGCTCTAATCCAGTACGATTGAGGTTGAAGTATTCCTGAACCATTGTGTACCAAAGACTGCCAGGAACTCCCAGAGACCAGAAACAGAATCTTCCTCATAGTCATCAGAAGAAGCCAACCCTCCTGCTCCTTGTTCTTGGACTTCTGGTCTCCAGAACAGTGAGGCAAAGTTTCTACTGTTCAAACTATTTCAGGACTGGGAGTGTAGCCCAGTGACAAAGCACTTGCTTAGCATGTCACAGCTCTGGGTTCCATCCCAGGGCCACAAAGCCAGCAAACAAGCAAACCATCCAGTTTCTGGTGCTTTGCTATGGCTGCTTCAGGAAGTAACACAGACACTTTATAGAAAATAACAACCTAATGCATATAAATGACTTCTCCAGCCTGTTTTCATTTTCTATTTCAAAACTTGAAAGAATAAACATTTGCCTGGTTTGGCTTCCATGAAGTGTAGTATATTTCTTGACTGGGATTTCCTGAGGCGGGGGGGGGTGTCTTTCTCCCTGGTGGGATGTGCCTGGGGCAACTGTGTTCATTAGAGGAAGAAGTGAAGCATCAACTAGCAGCCTACTAGAATTTGATTTAATGAAACATCTATCCAATTAAGTCTAACCAAGAAAAGTAACATCTTTAATACACAGAGTTCCAGTCAGCACCTATGACTCCAGTGAATTTGCTGAAACAAGAGATTTGAGACAGTTCCTCAGAGATAATTACTGTGTTCACTCTATCTAGACAGATCTGCCATGAGTCCTGGCTGACTACGTGTTTGTCTTGTCCAACAGACTATCAAGGAAGGCAGACGTGGGATTTCCTCACCCTCCTACTTCCAGAACCCCAGGGCTGGTACACAGTGGGGCTCCATCTGAGCTGGAGAAGTGAATATAGGGTGATAGAATTCTGTAATCTAAAAATGTGAAAGTCATGGTCTGAAAACGGCCCTTGAGAAGTCCAGGTACTAACACTAACTTCTATGAGAAGGGGCTATCCCAAAGGCTACTTTGAGTCACATGGTCCTTCTCCTTCTCTTACCTTCAATATCCACGGAAGACAAAGAGACGGAGGCCTCCAGACAAGGGAAAGAATGATGGAGGGGGTCACTGGAGTTCTTAATTAGCTCAGTTTGGGAAGAACCATAAGGCCAATGCTCAGATTTCATTGGCTATCACTAGTCACATAGCCCCATCTAGCCAACTGGAAGGGTGTAAATGTGTCTGCTCAAGTTTAACAGAGAGGTACTTGGACAGATGAGTGGGTTTGTCCACGTGCATGAATGTAACAGAAATCTCTTTAAATAAACTCAGGGTCAATAAGATCCTATTGTTGAAGATAAAACCCACTGGACTAAGGGGGGGAAAAAAAGACCTACAGGGGAATTTTACTATCAATATCGTGTCATGGAAAGGTAAGATCTCAAGGGGCTCCACACTTCCCTGAGAGACTGTTGAAGGATGTAGAGAATGAGGGAGGAAGATGTTTTCCTCAACGGTATACCATTGATGTATATAGTTCATGCGCCAGCAACTATTCAGACAGAACTCAGTGGGCCGCATGTGAGAAAAGACATGAAAATAGGAGGAAGACGGGTAGGAAAGAACAAGGACTGCAATGGGAAAAGGATGGGGAATAAAGTTGGGATTGAGGTGTGAAAATACCATGAATTCACTGTATTTACGTATGAAGCTCTGAAAGAACAAAGGAAGCAGGGTTTTTACAGTAGGGGTTTGAAAGTGATATATCTATGGCTCTTGTGGAAGCGAAGTTCTTGTTTTACCCCTGGAGGTCAGAAAAGGAGGTAAACCTTGAAACCCCTTGATTAGCTGAAATCAGAACTGAGCCTTGATGCAAAAAAAATTTTTTTTCAACACATGTGTGGGCATGCAGGGGGTCGCTGCAGGAGTAGGACATCTGTCCCTGGGTGGTTGAGTTAGTGGATGTGCAAATTTAGGATTAAGAGCTTCCCAAAGCTCGGCTGGGTGAGGTTCTGACAACTTTGCCTTTTGATCCTGTCGATGTTAGCGAAGCACAATCTGTGCTCATGCGTTTGGTCGAAGAGTGAAGATCTAACAGTGAGGAGTAAGCAGCTTAGATTCTGTGTCATGTCTCCAGAAGAGAAGCCACTGAGCTGCTGGAGATGTTTAGGAAGTACACTCAGGCTGCCAGGCGTGATCTCGGAGTTCCCAGTGGGGGTGGGTATGGAAGGGGGTAGGGCTTTGCTGAGGTGACCCTCCTTGGTGGGGAGGAAGGCTTTCTGGCTCTGTCCACCAGGCTACCTGGCATCCCCAGTTTCAGGTAAGGACTCTGAATGCCAGATCTAGTGTCTTCTAAAACTTCCTTTCACCCCCCTCCACCCCACTGGAAGGAACTGGCAAGCACTGGTCAGCAAAGCCTGCTGTTTGCGTTTCCATTCAATCATTTCTAATTCTGGCTCTGGCCTAGATGTCTCCTTCTCTCTCACTTCGTGGGAAGTCGCTCTGGTCTGCCTGCACTGGACTCTGAGCTGAGTTCACCCCTGATTTACTTTGTCCCTTTGGATAAGGAGCTGCTATCCTTGAGTTTGAAAAGGGATAGAATTGACTTATTTTACAATTTTACCTCAAGGCTAAAACTCATCAAACTAAAAGGGATAAGAATTTCTGTTATTCAAATACCTATGCACAGCTAGTGCTGTGCCAAGTGTTTTATGTGTGCTGTGTCTAAACCTGAAACCAGGATTATTACCAGGCCTGTTATATTGGTAAGAAACACTGACACTTTGGGGGAAGCTGAAAACATCCCCGGTCAAAATTATACACTTAGCAAAGTGGTGGGAACTATTTTCAGACACCCTGAATACTAGCGACTGCATGACTTAGGCATCTGTTTTGCAGACAAGGAATGGGCTCCAGGGATGTTGTGTGACCCTCTGAAGTGACCCTGCCTAAGACTGACAAAGTGTCAACCAAAACTGGTACTTGCAACTCCTTATTAGCTGCTCTGAGCACATCTCTCAACATGCATCAACTTGGGTGCTTTTATCTTTAACAAATCTAGCTATGTATTCACCAGGGAAAATCAGGAACCCTTGAAAGGTAAAGGGGCCTTTCTCAGTAGCCTGTGAGCACCTTGTCCTCTTGGCTGGGAGGCCCAATCTCTTTCCAGAAACAGCTTCCCTGTGTGCCAGGCACCTCAGGACTGGAAGGGTGCCTGTGATACTGGGAGCTTTATGTTTGGTCTTAGTTATGATTTATGCTCCCCACCAAAGGTTCATGTATTGGTGGTACTATTTGGGGAGGTGACTTGGTGGTACTATTTTGGGAGGTTCTGGAAACTTAATTGGGACCTACCTTGGGGATGTAGATCACTGGAGGAAGAATCTTTGAGGGGTATGGTGCTCTTGGTTTCTCTCTCTCTTTCTCTCGCTCATACACACACACACACACACACACACACACACACACACACACAGTTACTCTTCTCTGTTGCTGTGAGACAATACTCAAATGAAACCTAAGGAGAGAAAAGAGAGATTATTTGGCTTATGGCTCAGAGGGAAAATAAAGCTAATTATGGAGGAAAGGCAGAAGCTGGAGGTGGCCAGTTAGCCACAGCCTTCATGGAGACAGGGAGAGCAAGGGCAAGCTCTGAGAGGAAGCAGGGCTGGGCCACAGGCCTCTTCCTGTGACAGGCCTTCTTCCAGTAAAACTCTACTTCCTACACGTTCCACTACCTTCTCAAACATTAACACCAGCTAAGGATCCAGACACACGAGCCCGTGGGGAGCAACTCACAATCAATTCCCCCCTCTCTCTGTTTCCTCCTCTTCTGATACATGCTCCCCTTTACCTTGCCTCAAACCTAGATTAATGGATCCAGCTAACCATGGACAGAGCTCTTTCAAACTGTGCCAAAATATATCTTTCTTCCTGAAGTCATCATGTCTGGGATATTGTCACAATGGCACAAAGTTAACCAAGACAGTTTTCATCTGCAAAACAGCTCTCAACATCATTGGAATTTCTGGTGGTAAGAGTCTGTTCTATGCAAATGAAGTGACTGGTGCCCATGGATTACTAGGTAGCTTCATAGTACAGGCTGAGGCAGGATTAGAGAGATCCTGTCAGTCAAACCCCAATGTCTGAGAAGAGAGGGTTTGAGCTGATCACCCGTGGTCACTGATGCCTGTGCCACAGGTCCTTCATGAAAACCAAAAGGACAAAGTGATACCCAGAGAGGGAGTGGAGTTCTGGGCCTCTTCTTCATGCTTCATCCTTTGTGGCTCCCCCGTCTGGCTGCTCGCTCGTGTCCTTTATCTCCTTTACAACAGAAGCAAGTTGTGAGAACTGCTTAGCATTCATTAACTGAATCTGCGGGCGTCTCAATTCATAAGCAGTGGTTGTCAGAAGCACAAATCACAGCTTGTGCTTGGGACTAACAACTGACAGAGTCAGCACCTTACGGGACAGAGACCTCAGCCTATGACCATTCCTCAGGTGGGTTGCATCAGAGTAGAACTGAAGCAGAGGACCCCCAGGCTGCATGACACTTCAGAGCAGACTGCTTGGTGTGTGAAAAGCCTGACACATCTGATGTCAAAAGTACAGTGTGCAATGGTGAGCACAGAAGAAAAAAAATCCACACTGTGTTTTTTTTTTTTTTTTTTGGTCTTAGTAGTCAATGCTGGCCGATGGAGGTCATTTTAAGTCAGGTTTCATAAAGAAAAGGCTAGAGACCTGGGGTCCGGTTCGTTCAGTGGTTGATCCTTTACTTGTCATGTACAAGACTTTAAGTTCAATGCCAGTAATGCAAAAAACCAAACTAAAACAACAATAAAAAAGCAAGAATGAGGGTGAAGGGAGGGGAAGAAATGCAAGAAGACATGTTAGGGAACAATAGTTATGTTCCCCAGATTTGTATGTTGTATGTCCCGTGGTGAGTGATTCGGCCATGATGGTAGAGCCATCACAGATGGAATTAGCACCCTTCTAAAAGGGCCTCCAGAGAGCAATCTCACCCTCTTCCTTCCAGATAAGGACTCACTAGAACCCAATCAGCATGGCGCCTTTGATCTCAGATTTCTTGCCTCCAGAACTGTGGGGAAGAGATTTCTGTGGTGTTTAAGCTACTCTGTCTTTGGAAATGTGTTATAGCAGCCTGAGTACAATTAGGAATCCTTTCCTCAGGCCCAGCAATGCAGTCTGCCACCTTAACTATACTGCAGATCCTTCCAGGTTGTCGCTGTCATGAAATATTAATGCATCCCATCGTAGATGCCTATGGACAGCCCAGAGCTCTGCCCAGGAGTCCCTGTGCCTCTCTGTAGTCATCCAGGGCCAAAGCCTCTTCCACCTGTTCCCCAGGCAAGTGCTGGGGCAGCCTCAGTGCTGAGCACTGCTTAAAGGGTCACGTGGTCAGCATAAATGAGCTTGTCCTGTCTCCATAGCAATTCTGTGATGTTTGGTAGAATTCCTAACTCACAATGACTTAAACATTATGCACATTTATGATCTGACTTAGCAAGATGCTTGTATGCGCCATTTAGATACAGGGGTCAACTTGACAATTGAAGGATGACGCTTCCAGCACACTTGGAAAGACACGCTCTAAGCAAACCTGCAGGAGATGGTCTGGTAGATGCAGGAAAACATGGTTCATGGTGGGTGAGATCATTTTTTGGGTAGTTGGATAAGACTGGAGAAAACTGTCTCTTTGGCATACTTTGATGGACTAGAAGACTAGCAAGTGAGGTCTGTCCCACTTTTAGCAATTCCTGTGGATACCGTGTCACCCGGACCATTGTTTCTGTTGTTGGTGTGAACTCCCCTGCCAGGCTGGACTGTGGACTGTAACCAGAATTACAAGCAAGAACAAACCCTTTGCTCCCGTCAGTTATTTGGTTGTGTATTTGTCGGCAACACAGATAGATACTGCATCAGCATATGATTTCCCCAATCATGTCAGGCGTCACAATGTATTGGCATCCCTGAGATTCCTCAGGTCCTTCGCTGTGACAAGACGACCACGTGAGACCAAGCAGCTCGCAGGCCGTCTCTAACTCTATTATGCAATAGGAAAACCTACTTCCCCTCACAGGCGTTGGCCGTACTGGGTCACGTGAAGCCCTGGACCAATGCCTAAAAGGGGCAGGTGCCATCCAGGTGCTGGTTCTGCAGGGCAGGCGTCGCCCAGGATCTGCCGCGTGTGCTGGCGCTGAAAGGTACACAGGCAGGTGTGATCTCAGGGGATTGCTTGGTGCTGTGTTCACCCTCTAACTGTCCCTGAGTCACTTCCTAAAAGAGCAACGTGCTGCCATGTGGCAGAACGAACACTGTCGGTAGCCAAGTCATTTCTGACCTTGTGGGTGGGCGGTAGGAGGAGGGACCGCTCCAGGTAGAGCGAAGTGCTGCGGTAGGGGTGGGGGAGGGGAGCAGGCTGCTTCAGTTCCAGCACTTCAAGTCCACAGATGCCCTCCAGGCTTCATACTTGCCCATGTAATGCTTGGTTGGACTTCTGATTAGTACTTGAGACTAACAAGGAGACTTTATCAAGAGACATGCAATGTTTACTTGAACCCTAAATCTTTCGTTTTTCTTTTTCATCAAACAAAATGTAGTTGGGAAGGCTGGACTTTTAAGCAGGCCGGTGGGACACCAAGTGTGAGCAGAGGGGACTTGGAAGCTCTTCGAGGACAGAACCCCAGGTCACAGGAGCCCACCGTTAGGGACAGGCTGCATCAGAGACAATACTGGAGCTCCCTGGCCTTCACCTTCTCCCAGAGTTTTGCCGGGTGAAGAATGCCTGCTCTTTTCTCTAATATAGTGATATTGAATCCTTAAGTCCCTGGGTAAGACACAGGCAAAAGATGAGCCAGGGAGAGGAAGTGCAGGCTAGTCAGTATCAGGTAGCATTCTCAGCTTATTTAAGTGTTAGGTACATAGTCACACACACACACACACACACACAGGGTGTTTGCTGTGTTGCCCAGAAATCGAATACTGAGGTTCAACTGAACCCCCTGCTTCAGTCTTCTGAGCACTGGGACCGTAGTGCATGCTACTCCCCTCCCCCACACCTGCAACTAGGATGATTTTGATCAGTGCAACCAACTTCCAACCAGCACAATCACAAGTGGTAGCATCTGCACCATCCTAAAAGCCTCGACCCTCTCTGCAATCACCAGCTTTCCCATAACTCTGGCTCCTGGCAAGCCTTGTCTCATTTTCCCTTACAGTTGTGTTGCGGACACCTCTGGCACTTCTTAGAGATGGAATCGTATCGTGCACTTGCTGTTCATGTTATTTTTTTTCAACTGCTTGTTCTTTTTTCCCCTAAACTGTATTAACATACTCAAATGTACTCTTGCATCATTTTTAAGCACACGGTTCCATGGCATTGATCATAGCCACAATGTTACACAACCATCCATCCTCAGAGATTGATCTTCCCAAACTGTAACTCTGTCCCATTATCCACCAGCGCTCCATACACTCTACCCCTGTTCTGCCTTGATAATTTATGAGTTCATAGGAGGAAGACCCAGTGCTTGTTAAGTATGGGACAGAAGATACCAGAAACAGTGGTGGGGTATCTGGAGATGAGGCAAGGAGGAATGCTACTTCCTCACCAACCCAAAGTACAGCCCCCACCAGTGCACTCTCCCACCTCCACCCCACTAGCCCTATTAGTTCCCTCCCATTTTAGAGTCAGACATGCTTTTTCTCTGAGTTTGAATTATGAAATGACAGGAAGAGCACGTAGGCTTGTCTGTCATGTGGCGTCTACCAGGCCCAAGAGAAGTCAGACATTCTAAAATGTGAAGGGAAAAATAAATCAGGTGTGAAATGACATAGTACTGCATTCCCGGTCCTCCGCGCTTGAGTGCAGTGAGTGCTTTGTTGAGAAGCTGACCAGTTGCTTTCGTCCATGGAGCCATCATTATTTCTGTATCTCTAGGTCTGAACCTTGCATCCTACCCAGAGGAAACTGTGGTGATACCCAGAGTCTGCCAGGGTCGGTGTTGCTTGTGTTCCTGGCCCATTTCCACTCCTGCTGCTAGTTGGTAGTTCTGCAGCCCCGGGGGATTTGAAAGCCTAGATGAGGCAAGCTGGAGAGATCCTCTGGTATCACAGTCACTTTTATTTTGCTAGGAGACAATGTTCATATACAGCATAGGGAAGGAAGGGAGATTGATTTGATTGGCTCATAGAAATACTACTAAATCAGGCTGGAAAGATGGCTCAGTGGTTAAGACTGTCTTGCAAGCAGAAGGTCCTGAGTTCGGATCTCAGGTCCCACATACAAAACACCAGGTGGAACCAGCAGCGGCTTGTATTTCAGGTCCTGGTGGGAGGAGCCTGAGAAATCCCAGAGCAAAGTAAGAAGGAGGTAGAAGCAATCCAGGACGATTCCCGGAGTTACCCTTGGTCCACCACAGGGACACATAGTGCCCTCTCTCTCTTTCTCTCTCCTCTCTCTCTCTCTTTCTCTCTTGCGTGCACACACACACACTAAATGAATAAAGTTTAAATTTAAAAAAAAGAAATACACTAAATCTATATTCCACTGGAAGTGGGTTTTTGGGTTCACAAGTGCTTCAGGGCACATGGGAGAACTAGACTTGAAGCTTTGTGTCATCCTAATTGTCATAGTTACAGTCGGGTTACAGTTCTCAGTCCAGCTTGACAGGAGAGCTCACACCAATACCAGGGTCAAGGGAACTGGCCACATCATCTCTATGTAATGGCTGAGAGATGGACAATCCTTACTTGCCAGACCAGCATGTCTGGCCAAGTGTACACAAGGATGCCAACTCCCTCAACCAGCTCTCTGTATTTTACCAGGGCCTAGTTCCACCCATCATGGGCTGGGCCCTCCCCATCAGCTAGACAATCTCCTGCAGGCTTGCTTTGGACCCAGCTCAACCACTAATTCTCCATAAATGTGCCCAGAGCTCAAACCCTCAACCGTCAAGTTGATACCTGTGCCTAACTATGACAAACAAACCTGCCAAATGGAAATGGCCGCAGTTTGTACTTCTGGCCCTGGAATGCAGAGCCTGAGAAACTCCAGAGCAAAGCACGCACACACACACACACACACACACAATAAAATAAAATAAAATAAAATAAAATAAAATAAAATAAAATAAAATAAAATAAAATAAAAGACAGGATGAGGACAATTTGACAATATCTGAATGAGTGAAGACCCCTGAACGCACAGCCTCTCCACAAGATAGTGACTGGTGCACTGAAGACAAACGGCGGTGTTGATCACTGGCACGCTAGTTATGCCTTGGAACCTTAAACTGCCCAAGCAGAATGGCATCTAAAGGGCTTCGGCTGCTGCTCTGCACTCCACAGCTACCTGTATCCTGTGTCTCCAGGATATCCTCCTGCATGTGATAAACACAATGTGTGCATATATGTGTGGGAGAAGATTAGCATCCTCACAGGCAGCACCAACTTTTATCAATAAAATGTTCTATTTCTTAAAATGCAAGTTCCTGAAATAGTGAATTTGCACCATGATATGTCCCCAGGTGAAGAAAATGGAAACTATGAATGTAGGGGGTTTGCTTTCTACCATATTCCCCACTTCTAGGATACTGCTTGGTACATAGTAGGTACTCAAAAAGTATGATCCCTTGAATGAATGAGTGAATGATCGAGTGAATGAATGGAAAGAAAAATAACCAGGGTGCTCATACTATAAATGTAGAGATCAGCGTAGCAGAGGAAACTCACTCTCACTGTGGTAGGCTATTATTTAGACACAATAACCTCTATTGACAATGCGAGTGAGAAAAAACACAGCCTATGAATTTGACAATAAAGTCCCCCAAGGGCAGGGACTGCCCTGGCACCTGAGAAACGGGTCAGTCCCAGAACAGTAGGCTGGAATCAGGGGCTGGAATGACCTCATCACGCCCAAAGCAAGGGGTTTCCTCAACAACCCTGTGGCTTAGATGGAAAAATAGACGTGGCACCAGAATAGATCAAGGCGATTTTCATAAAGGACTCTTCCAGAAAGAATGGGGTCATAGAAACCTGCAGGGGCAGAGAAGTTCAAAAGCTGTCAACAGTAGGAAGTAGTGCTTCCAGAGGCCTAAAGAGACAGGGAAGGGCATGTCTCCCAAACTCAGAGAGAGTAGTTGTAGCACACGTCCCTGGGGAGTTGCCTCTTAAAATGACAATGAAATCCTCAGTGTGTTGCAGGAGTCAGGAAATCTTGCAGCTATTTTCAGAGCTACACATTCAACTTGTAGTCAGTAACTACTAAGCTTGAAACTTTTTAGTAATGGTTTTCTAAGGGCAAAACAAAGACATGCGACCCCAGATCCTCCCTCTGTGGGCAGACAAATGAGTTTATGTCTAACAGGAAGCTGAAGAGCTAGCATGTCAGCCACTGCAACCCTGGGCCATTCTAGGATAGTGATACACAAAGCTTTACTGCCAAGATCCTTCTTAGCCACTGGATGAATATAGTCACACTATGTTCATGTTGATTTAAACAGGCAATGAAGGGACACTTAATAGCAACATAAGTCACCTCTTCTTTTCTACTGCCTTAGAAGGGGATCCCCTGACTTCAAAAGACCACAGTCCTAGCCACTATCTTATCTTTTCTGGAATTTTTCCCAGATGGGGTTGGATAGGACACAAAGCTTATTTTCCATTATGGAAACCAAAAGACTAAATGCTTGCTTTCTATATCAGACATATAATGAGTCACTAAACTCATTTCTCAGCTTCCCTTGCAGCTAGGTTATGTGATTGAATTCTAGACAATAGTATAGAGCCATTTATAGGCCTAACCAATAAATCCTCCCATGTATCACCACCTCTCTCTTTTGTTGATGTACTGGGGAGCCTGTGATCATATATTGAAGCTCATGGAACTTCTTCAGCCTCGGTCTTTATAACATGGCCTGGATTAAAAGTCCCCAACAACCCGCTGTTGGACATTCTACAGGGTTGTGAGCTAGGATCAATTTCTTTAGCTCACAACCAAGAATCCAGAGTCATACACCATCAATAAAAATGATCGACCTATAAAGAATTTATTTTATGAGTAAATTGAATTGTAAACCCAGAATATGGTGATCACTGTAGCCTGCCATCATTCACACGGTACCATGGGGATTGTTAACAGGGAACCACGGGCTGTTAGCTGTGACTTGTGGCCTAGAATTAATTCTGACTTTGAAAAGCCTGTCTACAAGGATAACAGATCATATATCAAACACTTTATAGACTGCTTTTCTGGAGAAGGAAAGGCAAGTAGAGGAGGAGATGAGAGACGAGAGACAAAAGGATCATAAGCCACAATAGTAGCAACATGGCAAGCACTGCCACGGCTCCTCAGAATACCACAGAGCGCTAAGTGTTCTGTGTGCAACTCATTGTGCCCTCGCTACAGCTCATGGCGGGAAGTGTCATTGTTAATCCTGGCTAACAGGGATGGAGTATGCTGCTCATGCCAACTGCCTGGCATGAGCATGGCAGCTCTTCACCACAGCTGTGGATAACAATTAAAGACAGAGGAGCGGGGCAAGGGCGGCACTGGCCTGCAATCCCAGCACTTAGGAGATGGAGGCAGGAAGATGAGAAGTTCAAGACCATTCTCAGCTATATAGGGAGTGCCAAGCCAGTCTGGGCTATGCATGAGACTCTGTCTCAACTCTCTCTCTCTCTCTCTCTCTCTCTCTCTCTCTCTCTCACACACATACACACACACACACACACACACACACACACACACACACACGCCTGTGTTGGTGAGTGAAAGAATGAATAGATAAATAGATAAACCAGAGAAATCCAACTCAGTTTTCTCTGCTCTTAAAGTACAATCAGGAAGACTAAAAACAACTGAAAAACAAAGAAAAGCTAGTGGTGCTCGGCCAGGCACTTGGGACAGTTGCCTGAGGCACTTAACTTGTCCGCAGATAGGATCGAGAATCTTTACCTCACAGGCCATCCGGGCAGAGAAGCTGATCTGATGCTTGGAGATGCCTGGGTGTCTGGCCCCTGCCACTCTGCTGGCAGCTGGAGTCTGAGCCTCAGTTATTGGCAGCACCCAGGGTGTCAGAGTGCCAGAGTCCAGCTCTGCAAATCGCCCTGTGAAGACAGGAAGTCTGCCCCGAGGGGGTTTATGGCTCATCACTTCCCAAGACAAGGCAGAAAGGAGCAAGGTGCTACTGGCGAAGGGCGCTCAATTCGTTTGGAAGAAGAAAGAAGGACGCAATTGTTGCCAAGTCACACCTGAGACTTAAGGCGGGGATGATAAGGGAGGGGCTCCAGAAGAGGGGGGAGCTACATGGAATTCATTTTTAAGCATCTATTTATCATCCCCAGACTTCTGGCCCTGGCGTTCCTGCTGGTTCCTGCAGCACTCATTGTCCATTAGAGCATTTCCTTCAGGACCCTCTGGAATAGCTTGGCAGTCGGGCTTCCTGAGGGGGCGGGGCCGTGGAGCTCACTCTTGGCTTTGATGGGGTATCCGATAGTTTCAATTCAAGCCCCTATGGGTTGAAAGATCCATGGGAACCAGAGGGAGGGGTGTTTGCTGGGGGCTCAGGCCCCCTGGAACTGAGCTGGAGTCATTACACCTTCCGCTCAAAGCAGCTCCCTGGGGGGCTCCATCCTGAGACCTTGCCGACTGCTCCCTGCCCAGCCTTCTCTTTTCTTCTCCATAGCATCCAAAGAGGAGGCTGCTTCCTGTCTGATTTTCTCAGGGTGCGAGGCTCCCAGGAAAGAGATAGAACGCTGTCCAGTGTTGTGCTGTCCTTGCTGTGCTCTTACGTGTCCTGCCTCATGTGCATCTCCTAGTGGTCTTTGGCACTAGCTCCGGGCACCTGGAGTATAAGGAAGCAAAGGGTTTATGAGCCAGGGCTCTGGAACTGCACTGTGAAGAGAGCATCCTAACGTTGTCACTTGCGGTCACGTCATCCCATTTCCAGCTCTCTCTGCCTTAGTTTCCTCCCTTTAGGAGGGTTGTCCGTCTTCATGAGGTGGTTGCAGACATCAGAGAAACTGATTTATGCACTGTCCATGGAGAAAGTGAGTGGTAAGTGTTGTGTTAAGTGTGGCTTCATGAGTACAGAGCTTTTCTGTGTGGGGTGATGACACAAATGCTAACAGCCAACAACTCCCAACCCCCCTCCCCCCATTGAAAGTGGTGTGTTGGGGCTGGGGAGATGGCTCAGGCATTGAGATTCTGCTTCAAAAGTAGGGGGGTTTGAGTTCAGATCCCATGTAAAAGCACCAGGCAGAAATAGCAGTGGCCTGTGCTTCTAGTCCTGGAAAGCAGAGCCTGGGAAACCCCGAGATAAACCAAAAGAAGGTGAAAGCAGTCCTGGAGGATTCCCCGAGTCACCCTTGGGCCTCCACAGGCACAGTGTTCACTGACACCGACACAGAAAAATAAAAATAAACAAATAGACAAGCAAATATATAAAAACCATGTGTCAACTTCTGTGTCCTGATTGACTCTTTGGTCAAGTCTGCTCATGTGTGTGTAAGAGGCTGGGCCATCTTTTCCTCTGCCTCCCAGATGTCAGCCACGCTAACATGGTGTGGTCCTTGTCAGCCTGCTCCTAGGTGGGGAGTGGTCTTTGTGTCACGAGTGAGGCACAGTCCAGCCCGGCCTCAAGGCACACCCCGCATCGCCCCTTCCTGCAGGGAACTCTATCAGCTAAGTTAAGATGCACTAGCAGGGACTCTGCCCACAGGGTCTCCTGCTCAGGGTCACAGGCTCAAAACAGCAGAAGGTGTCATGGATGGATTCTAAGCTCCAGGTGGGGATGGGAAGCTGGGATTCTGTGTCCAGTCACTTACCTGTGGACCTTGCCAGATCTAAATGCACTTAGGGCAAGCAAGGAAAGCCAATTCTCAATAGAGGCTTCAGTCCAGACTGTGCTTCTGAGTGTAATTGTTGAGGGGATAGCTGAGTCTGATAAAAATAAACAAGCAAACAGACAAACAGCTACCTGTTTGGGTTCATTAAACTCTCCAGTAAGCCTGGTGCCCCTCAGATCAGAAGTCAGCTTGGTTCTGAGTGAAGAAATCCATTTAACGCACGCAGTTACATTAATGCAATAGGCGAGTCATCGGCACTATAAATAACCCTGGCCAGTCCTGCTGACAACGAAGTCCTGACACATGAAACACTGCAATGTGCTGGGCTCTGAGGAAAGCCGCCACACAGGGGACGCAGGGGACCAGGGGACCTGTAAAGTAGCTGTGGCAGGCAGAAATCACTAGCTCCCCCACTACCCCAAATATCCCCATTTGCATCTTGGGAACCTTCAACTATGGCAAACAGATTTTTGTAAAAGTGATTAAATCAGAGATTTTGAGGTAGGGAGATTACAGCAGATGATTTGCAGGGGCTCCAAGTAATCTTAAGGTTTGGGGAAAGGGAAAGAGAGATCTGGAGCACTTCAGAGGGGCAGGCCCTTGCTGTATAGCATTCCCAACGCAAGCCCCCTTCACAGTGTGCACACTGGGCCTGGGAGGGAAGGCTTTGGAGCAGGTGCAGGCCTCCTCAGCACTTGTCAGCCGCCCACTAACCTGCAGTGACATTTCACCATCTGCCCAAATATGCACAGTGTTTAACAACATCTGTAAGATGCTTTGGGCAGGGCCCTGAGGTGACAGGTTCTAGAACATTTCTCCTCTGTCCTTCCGCGCTTAGCGGCCTCTGAGGAGCATTGTGGCACTGCCAGTGCTGGACGGGGACCATTGTTAAGTGCAGACTTGACACAGTGGTTTTGGGGTGCTGTTGAGATTCTGTCTTTCTAAGAAAGAAAAGACAGAGAGTCGAAGTTTAGGATCCAAAACCTGCTATGGGATCATTCCTTCCTCCTCCTCCTCTTTCCTCCTCCTCTTCCTCCTTTTTCTTCCTCCTCCTCCTCCTTTTTCCTCCTCCTCGTTTTCCTTTTTCTTCCTCCTCCTCCTTTTTTCTCCTCCTCTTCTTCCTTCCTCCTCCTCCTCCTCCTCCTCTTTTTCCTCAAAGAAGCAGTAGTGGTATAACTTTTGCGTTGGTAGAAGATGTAGTCTTCCAGTTCCCAGCCCCCAGTTCTGAACCGGAACCTGCAATCTAACAAGGTCTCAGGGGATCCCTGTGCACACTAAACTCTGAGCTGGGCTGCCTCAGAGCCTGGTTCTCAGTGTAGCACGCCGCCGAAACACCTGGAGAGCTTGTTAAACAACACTGCGCAGCTCCGCTCTCAGGATTTATGATTCATCTCTTCGAGGATGGAGACTAAGAGTTTGTATTTCTAACAAGCCCTCGGGTGATGCTGCTGCAGCTCACCCAGGGATTCCAAAGTGACCGTTGCCTCAGAACCAGCCCCGCCTCAGTTCTAGCACTGTCTGGGGACACACTTGCTCCTGCATTTTGGATGTTGACATCTACCCATTTTTTTGTGTGTTGAATTTTGATGGTTTTGCTTAAATGCAAATGTATTTTCATTTTACGGATTTTATTTTGTGAAAAGAGACAGCAGATGTTTGTCTTTGTGGAAAAGTTCTGTGTCTCTGAGCCTCCAAGCTTTATTAGGAAAAAGAGAGGCCTGACAGAAGGTCATAAAATTCTGTAAAATGTGGCAAGAGCCACTTGCCCTGTCTTGTGTGTGGGGGGGAGGGGGAATTCCAAATTTCATCATTTCTTGGTCAGATCCATGATTTATTTAAGTCAAGAACCCCACCCTGTGCTCTAAGTGGCACAATGGGATGGTAGAATTCCCTTCCCTCTCCATTTTATTTATTGTTAAAAACATTATCTTAAAACAATGAAGACAATTTAGGAAATTAAAAACCTCCATCCATTCTAACACAGCAGCTGCTTTCATTTTTCTGTGTTCCCTTTGCGTGTGCGGATGATCTTTGAGTCAGATTCATTTGTGTTCTGCATCTTCAGTGTTTGATCGTAAACATGTCACCAGCAATATGGAAATAAAAGAACTCACTCTGAAGTCATTGCCATTGGCATTTAACTTCACGATGTGGTGGGACCACATGGATGATTTTAAATTGTAGTTGCTATGATTAGAGAATCTGACCATCCTTCCATGTGTTGTTTATAATATGCACGCACTGAATTTTATTATCTGTACACAAAGCCTTTGGGAAGTGTCTAGCTTACAGCATGGCAGTCACTGGTGATCTCTTCTATAGCATTATTTAGTTGCCTTTCTGAGCCGCATTCCTTCTCTAGAAACACTAAGTTAGTGGGAAGCTTGTATGAATTTGTTACAGAATCTAGAATGGTGTCCAGTATACAGTAAAGTTGAGTCATCTGGTGGTCTCTATCCATCTGTCAAGGCTTGGTGGTAGTGTGAGGGGTGGATATTTTTTGAGAAAGGATCTTTGGCTGTGGCCCTGGCTGGTCTGGATATGTAGACCATAAATACAACTTGAAGTCATGTTTCTGCCTCTGTGTGAGTGCTTGAATTACAGGTGAGCTCTACCATATCCACCTCTGGGTGGTAGTCGAAATCTTACTGGTATTCACATTGACTACATTTCCATGAACATATTTGGGCAAAGTAAGTATCTGGTTGAATCCAGGAGGCCAGCTCTCCTGCTTGCAGGCTAACATTTACCCATGAGATGGTCTATCTGAGTGCTTGTTCCCTGGACACAGGGCATTACAGTCCAGGAATGTTAGCCTACATGCTTTGTCACATTTGTAACTAAATGATTTTAAAAGATTTTTAATCTTAATAATCTTGGGCAGATTGAGTTCCTAAAGTTTAAAGTGAATTTCATTTAAATTTAGAAGAATATTCTGAACTTTGAATTGCAAGACTTATTTGCATCTCAAGCAACACATTGTACTAAGCTTGTTCCCAGAGTTCCCATTTAAGAAACAAGGACAAAACATAGGAAAATAAAGACTCTTGCATACCGCCAAACAGAAATAGCTATGGCCAAGAAGAAAGGTTCTTTTTTATAAATTCTCATTCGTTAGTGGCAAACACAACTTTTTTTTTTACCCTACTTGCACACGTGGTAACAATCTATTGAGGGAATTTCATTCATCATTACAAAAGGTTTACCAGTGAACTTGGATCAACCATGAACAATTTCCAAGTGGAGACTCATTATAGTAATATAATATATGTGGGTATATATTTATATTTCACCTGTGCCTTCATATAGAGGACCCCAAGGAGAAACCTCATTTCCTACCATACAGCAAATCAACAAGCATGCCTCATGTGTCGGGCTGCTTTATGGTCTACAGAGCCGTTTCTCATCAATTTTCTAGCTAGAGTCTTGCACCAATCTGTGAGGGAGGTAGAGCAGGCTGTACAAGCCTTCTACCAGGAAGAGGCTATCAACACAGAGAGAAGTTTGGGTTTGCCTCTGTGAGCAACAGCATTGTATTTGCCTGCAGGTGTGCGGGGCTCTGGACAGGAGCTCAATGCACCTTGAGGAGGTTAGTACCACTGAAACCCATTGGCCTTGGCAAAATACACTAACCCCATGTGGGCTGGAAGGAGCATCTCCCAGTTTCTCAATATAATTCCCAATTGAGAAGACAACTTTGCTAGGAAAGGCAAATGTGTGCTGACTGCCACTGGGGATGGTAAGTTTGGGAAGCTGGTGCCAACTGGCCTGATGCCACCTTCAGCTACCACTGTGAGTCATTTGGCCACGTTACAATGCACACTCCTTAGTTTCCAGGGACCTGGAGATCTCAGAAATAAGCAGAGGGTGTGTTCATTAAAGATGCTGACCTGGCAAAGGAATAGCACACGTTCCTGTCCCAGGGCTTTCTGCTGGTGCAGACTTGTGAAATCCCCAGCCAGATCCCTTCTGGTGGAGTTGGCAGAAAGGGCTGAGGAGGGACACATTGCCGATGCAGAGGAAGGACGCTGTAGACACCACTCTCCTCCCTGCAGCAGTTGGTGTTTAATGAGCGTTCTTTCGACCACGTGACCTGGAGTAACCCTGTGAAACTGGCACCCAAGGTCCCAGACGATAAGATGATTGCTGACTGCTGCTTCAAGCAAGGTTAGGCAGACAGACTTCTTACTGATAATTGTGTGTTCATCTATGCTTTATGTCATAGGCAGAGTTCATTCCTAACTACATAGCTGTTTCTACCAAGATACAATAGGTACTGCATTTATTCCATTTTGGCATCATTATAACACAGTATCCGAGGCAGACTAACTTTATAAAATGAAGAGGTTTACTTAACTCATATTCTGGAAGTTCAAAGTATGAGCGGCATGGCATGAACTTTGGCGAGGACCCCTTTCTCCCACTTTGGGTGGGGGAATGGTGGGAATGTTAGGTCTGGGAGACGGCTTAGTGGGTAAGTGCTGGCACTGAGCCCCTGACTTGTATTCTCAGAACCCATGTGAAGCTAGTCATGTCTGTAATCCAAGCATGCCCACATAGGAGGCAGAGGACAACCCCTGGAAGATGTGGGCCAGGTAGCCTGGAGTATATAGCCGTAAACAACAAAGAAATCCTGTTTCAAACAAGATAGAAGGCAAGAACTGACACCTCAGGCTATCCTGTGATTGTGGCATGTGTATGCCCTTACACACACACACATTTACATGCACTTGCACACACAAACTTACACAAACACACGCATGCACACTCACATTCACACACACATATACAAGTGTTCATGTATACACATTATACATACACATATCACACACATACCAATTATGTCTCAAAGTAGGAAGCAGTGAGGGCAGGGCACAGTCTTTCCCAAGCACAGGTCAGCTGACCTAAGGACCTCCAACTTGGATCTTAAAGGTCCCCAAGTCCCAGTACTACCACTTGGGACCAAGTCTCTAACGCGTGAACAAATAGCATTCAAACTGTAACAGCCAACTTCTATAGTTCCCTGCATCCTCCTGTCAGGGACCCTGAACTGTGACTAAGAGAGGCTGTGGAAGGCAGGATCCCTTCATTCCACAGTATGGGGTTTCAGTCATGGCAACTCCCCTGTCTGAGCTCCATTTATTTAACATTTATTTAATTGGAGATAGCTATTTGTTCGTACTCATGGAGGCAGTGTGTGTGAAAGAACATTTATCCCCAGGCATTTTAAATGTTTGATGTTTTTCGAAGTATGAAAGTATGACACATGGATTATAAGAGCTGAAAAAGTTCAAAGATGCTAGAGAAAAAGACCAGTGCTAGCTTCTAGCCCTGTCCTTCTGAGCTCACCAGAGTCCACACACTTACCAACTTTTACATTCTCATTTGAGAATCTACAGGCGAATACGGACATGTGTGGTTCGTGGGGTTATTTCATTTACTGAATTAGAAGCACACCAAACACAAATAAACTCTGCTATAAATCTGTGGATATCATTTAAGTTAATCTTTGTTTCCTTGAGTTCTCTATAAGCTTACATACTTTATAAACTTACATCCCCCATACATACACTACATACACACACACACACACACACACACACACACACACGAAGTCATTAAAAATCCTTGCCTCCCTTACTCACTAGTCTTAATCACACGATCTTTTCTCCTCTACATCTATTGTATTTTCCTCATTGTTCATATAATCATATATAATATCTGCAACAAAACCCCCATATACTATTTTAGGATTTTTCCATTTTTTTTCAAAAATAAAACAGTGGGATTGGAGAGATCGAAAGCAAAAGGACCTGAGTTCCGACCCCTGATCCTACATAAAAATGCCACAGCAAGTAATAATGAAGTAGAGCAATCCAGGATAATTGCCAAAGTTATCTTTGGACCTCCACAGGCACACGCAGTGCCCTCTTCTCCACACACCCACATAAACCACACCTGCACCTACCCTCACACCACCACATACACACATACACACACACCACATGCACACACATACACACACACAGTATATACATACTCTTTTTTCACTCAATATAGGCTCATGAAAATGCCTACAATTTAGCTGGTTTGGTGTATGAGTTTTAGTCACAAGTTATTTTATGGGGTAGAGACAGGTTTATACTGGTAAACTCTTCCAGGACAGCTTTCTGATATCTATACCTTAAAAATTCCTACTGTGGTTAATATCAAACTACTGATATGTTGGTTGGGTGGAGAGTGGAGGTGGGAAGATTACATGCAGCCTTTCTACAGAAAAGTCCGGAAGGGGCTGGAGAGGTGGCTCCAGGGTTAAGCCTTTGCCTTGCAGTCGGAAGGTCCTGAGTTCAGATCCTAGACCCCACATATAGATGCCGGAAGGAAGTGGGGCGGTCTGCATTTCTGGTCCTGGTAGGGCAGAGCTTGTGAATCCCGGGGGGCAGAGTAAACAAGGAGGAGGTAGGAGGTGGTCCATGATGGTTCCCGATTTCGCCCGTGGTTCTACACACATACATACACACACACGTACATACATACATGTACATACACACACACACACGCACACACGCACACATGCACAATTGAATAAATAATAAAAAAAATTAAAAAAAAGAAAAGTCCAGAAAATTACTGGAAGGAAATTCACAAACAATTCAGCTCTTTTCTGTTGATGGGTGGCTTTTCTTGGGTTTTCCTTTCCCAAGGCAAAGACTGATGTGTTAAAGCCACCTGATGGCTGTATTCAGCAAGCTAATCTTTTAGCTCAGTGTGCTGGAGTTCCCAGGAGTGAGCCCATAGACTCATACAAAGAAGATGCAAACATAGCTTTAATTGGTGCTACTAGATTGTTTTTCAAATAGCTTTCTTTAAAAAAAATTATGTGTGTGTATGTGTGTGTGTGTGTGTGTGTGTGTGTGTGAGAGAGGGCACTGTATGTCCCTATGGATGACTAAGGATGACTTCAAGAATGGTCCTGGATCGCTTCTACTTGCTTCTTGCTTGTACCAGGGTGGGTGGTACAGGCTGCCGCCCTTTCTACATGGGACCTGGGATCCAAACTCAGGACCTTCTGCTGGTGAGACAGATTCTTGACCCCTGAGCCAGTCTCTCTGGCTCCAAACAGCTTTCTTAAAAAGCAGTCATACTTCTGCCAGCGCTGTGTGCGGGCTCTTCTTCCTAGGGTCTTTTAGAACAGTTGGCATCAGTGTTCTTTCATTATTTTGTCAGTTGGATGAACAGAGAGCAGGAGGTTATTAATGGTTGTAATTTTCTGTTTCCCTGAACTCAATCCCATGTGAACATTATTTTCTGTTGGAGCCATTTGAATTCCCCTCCTCCCATATCCTGGATCTAAGACGCCTGGAACGAGCACTAGCATGTAGCTCAGGGAAAGAGTTCACATGAAGACAACATGCTCAAAACACTGGCCTTGACCCAGCACCCCCAATCAACACAAAAGTTACGTGGGTGGTTTCTCTGTGCCTCAGTTTCCCTAGAGGTAAACTAAGAGCAGGAATAGGACCCTAGAGGACTGTTGAACTATGGAATGAGCATACTCAAAGCCTGCAGAGTGGGCTTGGCATGTAGAAAACCGAAAAGCACAGCCATCATGTCTATAAGTTTAATAGTTTAGCCTTCATCTACCGTAACAGTGACTTGTTTGCTTTGTTGACTTGTAAGTGCTTTTTATATGACTAGCTCATAGTCCATAGCTATTTGCATTGAAAATATCTTTGCAAACAATTATTCCTCATTCACCCTTTTAGTGATGTATTGAACTATTTAGAAAGTCTCTTGCATATAGTCAAATATGTATTTTTAAAAAACTCAAGGAACAAAAAACAAAATCTAGGTTTTTCTAGCCAGTGTGGTGGCAGATGCCTATAATCCCGTACCTGAAGCCTCAGCACTAGTAGGTTGAGGCAGAAGGAACTTGAGGTTGAAGACAGCCTGGGCTATATTGTAAAATTGTCACAAACACACACACACACACACACACACACACACACACACACACACACGCACAACTTTCTGGGATTTCTCTTCTGGCTCCTGTATTTTTAAAATATTCTATTTAATATTTATTTATTTGAGAGAGACAGAAACACACAGGGAGAAAGGAGAACAAATGCATGCTCACAGTGACACCTGTGAAAGTTGGAGGACAATTTTATTTGGGGGGAAAGTGGTTTTCTCTTTTCACCATATGGGCTCTGAGGCTAAAACTCGCGTCTCCAGGTTTGCACACAAGTGCCTTTACCTGCTTTCTAAACTATCTTGCTGGCCCTGGTTCCTATCTTTTTTTATTAATTTATTTATATTTATTTTGCATGTATGTCCTCGTGTGTGTGTTTGTGTGTGTGTGTGTGTGTGTGTGTGTGTGTGTGTCTGTGTCTGTGTGTCTGTGTGTCTGTGTGTATCAGAGGTCACTCTATGTCTGTAGAAGCTCAAGAGGCTTTATCTTCTCTTTGCTTTACTCTGGAGTTTCCCAGGTTTCACCTTTCAGAGCCAGAAGAACAGACTCGCACCATTTCTGCCTGGCGTTTATATGTGGGATTTGAGATCTGAACTCAGGATCTTTGCTTGCATGGCTGAGGCTTAACCATTGAGCCAGCTCTCCAGCCCAATGGCTCCTGTCTTTTGAGTATAACCTCAGCTAAGACTTCCTGTTGGTCAAATACGGACATGTGTGGTTCTGAAGTTGGAGTCTTTCTGGTGAACAATGGTCTTAAGTATAATTTGTTATTAGACTGTTGAATTTAGTGTCACTTTTCTGTATATTAAATATTTCCTATTTTAGGATCTGTACTTGGATTTTTATCCATTCTATGAAAACAATATTTTCTGTGTGGCTGTACCATATTACTCTGGTTATAATGATTTTCCAGTATTCTGTAATAAAGTAAACCACAAAACCTCCCTCATCAATATCATTTTTACTTTGGGAGGAGGAGTATTCTCTGGCATTTATTATTCCAAGTGAAATTAAGATTATTTAACAAAGCTGTCATGCCTTTATTATTACTACTTGAATCTCATTAAATATATTTGTAGGCCCTGGACTTTTATATTTAACCTTCTTATTCGAGAATATGGTATCTTTCCAGGTATTTGGAACTTGTTTCATGCCTTTCAGTAACCATCACAGGCACATTCATGATGCCTCAGTCTTGCTGTGTTTGTTCCTAGGTCTTACAGATTTTGTCATTATGATAAGAATATTTCCTCTCATACATCCACTTTGAGCTCATTTCTGCAAAGAAATATTATATATAATCTCTGCGGTGAATATTACACACACACGGAGGTTTTTTTCTTTTTTTAATATGTGTGTGTGTATCAGAGGGCACTGTGTGTCCCTGTGGAGGGCTAAGGGTGACTTTGGGAATCATCTTGGATTGCTTCTACCTCCTTTTTGCTTTTCTTTGGGATTTCCCAGGCTCTGCCCACCAGGGCCAGAAGTGCAGGCTGTTACAATTTCTGCCTGGCGTCTTTACCTGGGACCTGGGATCTGAACTCAGGACCTTCTGCTTTTGAGGCAGAGTCTTAATCCCTGAGTCATCTCTTCAGTACCGGAGTGTTTTTTTGTTTTTTTGGGTTTTTTTTTTTAAGTACATTCTTGGTGAGTTACCCAGGTTGGCCTTGAACACTGTGTGTGTGTGTGTGTGTGTGTGTGTGTGTGTGTGTGTGTGTGTGTGTGTGTGTCTGTCTGTCTGTGTATGTGGTGTGCATCTATGTGTACTAGAGGGCACTATGTGTGTGCCTCTGGAAACCCAAGAGTGTCTTGGGGAGTCATCCTTCTACCTCCTTTTTGCTTTGCTCTGGGATTTCCCAGAGTCTGCCTTCCAGAGCCTAAAGTGCAGGTGGCCACCATTTCTGCCTGGCATTTTATGTCTGGATCCGAACTCAGGTCCTTGTGCTTGAAGCATTATCTTAACCCCTGAACCATCTCTTCAGTCCTGACCTTGAACTTTAAGTTTTTTCCTCTCTCAACCAGTTCACCACTATCCTTTTTTAAAAGTTCTCTAAGGGTACTGTGAGGCCTGCTCCGGGGTGCTTGGCCTCCAGAAAGAAATGTAAGTGGTCTTTCTTGTGCTTCCACACTTTTTGCAAAGGGTCTCCGACTGTCGATAGATAGGAAGATATCAGGTAATGCAGTCTAAGAGCTGAATTTACAGAAACTGGAACCTCCAAACTTGAGAAATAGGTTCCCTTCCCCCAAAATAAAATAAAATCCATCCGTCAGACAACTACAGTTTCAGCCAAGATAGAATGGAAGGGCCCAAATGGAGCACGTTCATTTTTAGTGCGTCTGCATTCAATGATGGGAGTCAGGAAACCCGCCATCAAGCTCTTAAAGCCCTTTTATGTCGTGGTGTGCTGTTTTTGTATAGGTGAAAGTTCTAGAAGCCTGCTGCAAAAGTGTGGCATGGACTACCAAAAGGCCGTGTTTCCTTTTAACAATTTTAACTCCCAATGATTGATTTATGAAAAGCACTGAGGGATAAACAATTTCAAGTTGAATCCTGCCCGAAGGAAGTTGTGTTTGTAAGTCTGGATGTGAACATAATTTTAGATAGAGTTGGATTGAAATTAGTATATTTGAATGCCACCTGATAGGCTGCTTATCCTTTATATCGTGATAGCTGGAGGTAAACGGAACTTAATTGGTGAAGGACCTGGAATGGCTTCCCTCTGGAGTTTCCTTCCTAATTAAGATAAAATTTCCAATTCGCCCATTTCCATAGCCTTTGTCTTAATTTGGAGTTGTCTTTTTCTAAGCCACTCCCTCAGCCCTGAAGACAGAATATTTCAGGTTTTAGTACTGATTTTAAATTAGTACTTTTTTTTCTTCTTTCTTAAAAGATGGGGTTTTCCTTTCTTGCTTGAGTATTTTAGGATGCTTTTTAATTCATGTTTGCAAATAAGCTTCTTTATTCACATGTCTGGATCTGGATCATTGGTACTTGTGTGAAGTACAAAAAAAATTTGCTTTCCCCCGCAATGATCGTATAGTCAAATACTGCAATAAAAGGTGGGAATTCATTTATCTTGCATTGGTATAACTTGAAGTATCAATGAAGTATCAATGAATCAGTGTGCTATTCTGAGATTTTCTCATCTGGAAATGTCAGGTATCACCTTGCAGATGTTTCTGACCCTCTTCCTACAACAATTCTTATTTTGATTTCAGCCTGGGTTCCCAACATCAGTGTCCTGAACCAAGTCCTTCCTTCCTGATTTTTTTGAAGCAGTAACCAAAAATGACTTGTGTTTTCTGGAACTAATGCCCTCAATCCTCTCCCTCTCCTTTTTCTCATCCCTTCTCTCCCTTCCTCTTATTTGGTGATACCACAGCATCGCAGCTAAAACTTCTCTAAGTGTGCCATGTGCAAGCATGTCCTGCGGCTGACAAAAATGAAAAAGGAAGAAAGGGAAAGAAGCACACAGAGACAGAAATAGAGGGAAAAACAGGACCCATATAGGTAGGAAAGTTCATTATCCCCTCAGAAGGAGAATAATGAAAATCCAACATCCAGTTCTGCCAAATTTTATTTATACACAGGAGATAATTAGGGGCCTAGAAATCTTTATGCAAACCGGGGCATGTGACTTCTGATTGTATAGAAGGATGGATGACTTTCCTAAGTGTCATAGTTGGACACAGGTGTCAACTTGGTGGTTTCGTGTTTGAACTCTGGGAACATTTGTGGAGAATTAGCAGTTGAGTTGAGTCCAGAGTGAACCTGAAGGAGATTGTCTAGCTGATGGGGACGGTCCAGCTCATGGTGGGTGGGATTAGACCCTGGAATAAATCACGGAGAGCTGGTTGAGAGAGTTGGCATCCTTCTGTACACTTGGCCAGATATGCTGGTCTGGCAAGTAAGGATTGTCCATCTCTCAGCCGTTATGTGGTGATGGTGTGGCCGGTTCCCTCAGCCCTGGTGTTGGTGTGTGTTCTCCCGTCAACCTGGACTGAGAACTGTAACCGGACTATCAGTAAGCGAAAACAAATCCCTTGTTCCCTTAAGTCATTTGATGGTCATTTATCAATAACCATGCAAGTGAACCGCAACACCTAGTTTCCCCAGAGTGTTTGGATGGTCATGCTGAGAGCCAGAGAATCAGCATTTCTGATACTTAGTGTGGGTCAGAGACTGTTTATACATGAGACACTTGAAGATCTCAGGCTATGGCCTTAATTCTTAAGGGCTCCACAAAGCGACAGTCGATTAGACGACCACTTCTGTACTTCCGTTTGTCAAGGAAAGCTCATGATTTCACCTCCTCTCAGACTTAAATACTTTTTTTTAAAATATATACCACTTTCTGCTAGGTGACTCTACAGAACTCCGGGCTCGAGCAATCCTTCTGCCTTTGCCTCTTAAGAAGCAGAGACTGTAGGTCTAGGCCGCAGTGCCTACTTCTATAGATTCAACCAATCATGGCTTTAAAATATTCGCTGAAAAATTCATCTATACCAAACATCCACAATTCCTTTTCTTGTCATTATTCCCTCATTAAAGTTGTATAATAAATATTTACATAGCATTTGCTCTATATTTATAGAGATGATTTCAAGTATTCAGTCATATGCCAATATGATTCTATTTTTTAAAAGAGTTTTGAACATTTACAGATTTCAGTTTCTAGGGTTTTGAGCCAATTTTTCAAGACTACTGAATAACAGCTGTATATATATATATATATCACTTTATACCTAGCCATATCACAAAACTCTGCTTCTAGTCTAGTAGTTTAAAGATGTGTTTCTTGGTGCTTAGTCATAATCTCTCCCTGTGCCCATAGGTAACTCGTGGAGGATGGGAGCAGAGGCAGTAGGATCAGGAATTGCTTTATTGAGTCAGCTATCTCTGATGTAATCAGGGAGTTACACACAACCAGCATTATCGTGGCCATGGAGCAAGAGAGCTGGGATATTTATACCACATCCGCAGCCATAGTTTAGTAGTGCTGCTGGGGCGGGGATCTGCCCATGTTTCTTGTGCCTGTCTGTGAAGTCTCTTGTAGGCAGCAGAGAATAAAATCTAGTTCTTGGGTCGCTTACAGCTCAGGACAGCCACCTACCAACTGAATATTTCTTGTACTTTTGAACTTTACATTTTACACTATACTCCAGATTGACTTTTTATTCAAAATGATGTAAATGATTTTGAAATAAAAGCTTTTGTTTGACTATTTTTCTTTTCCTTTTTTCAATTCCATGTGTATGTGTGTAAGTTGTGTTAGATTCAGGTGTCAACCTGATACTTGTAGGCTGTGTTTGGAGCACAGTTGTGAAGAACGGATAATTAGGGCCTTGAACAAACCTATAGGTGATAGTTTAATTGATATGGAAGACTCAGACCATAGTGGGTGGTGTTTTCCAGTGGTAGAGCAGATAAAAAGAAGTGTGTGTGGCGGGGTTTGCCTCTCCTTTGCCTCATGTGTATTTGCCGTGTTGATTATTCTACTGCTCTGTGGCTGCCTTTCTCCTTCCTCTTCTGCCGCTGCTACGTCTTTGGTTGACATTGGAGCCCACCCTCTTGGACCGTGCTGCTGCTCATCACTGATGTTGAACCCCAGTCTCTTTGACCCTCCAGCGTGACTGAGGCTCAGGAATCCATCTTCAGTACTAGACTGGGATGGCTGAGATAATCAGCTCAACAACTGAGTAACTACAGGCGCTACTGTCAGACTACTCTGATGTTTATCTTCATTGATGTCAAGAATCATCTTTGATTGCTTACTCTTTAACATGATTTCTTTAGTCTAAGCCTCTTAGTTAAACCCAGAGCTTGCTGATAGGATTAGTCTGGCTAGCCAGTTTGCTCTGAGAATTCCAGGTTTCCGCTTCTGATTCGGGACTGGCAGGCAGGCACCCACACTCACACAATATTTTATATGGGGGAGTCTGAACTCTGGTCCTTTTATTTGCATGGCAAGCACTTTAACTGCTTATTCATTCATTCATTCATTTTTTAAAATATTTTATTATTTATTCAATTGTGCGTGTGCACGTGTGTGTATGTATGTCAATGTGTGTTTGTGTAGAACCACGAACAAATCGGGAACCACCATGGACGCCTCCACCTCCTCCTGGTTTACTCTGCCCCGGGATTCACAGGCTCCACCCTACCAGGACCAGAAGCGCAGGCCGCCCCCGCTTCCGCCCGGCGTCTATACGTGGGGTCTAGGATCCGAACTCAGGACCTTCCGCCCGCAAGGCAGAGGCTTAATCCCTGAGCCACCTCTCCATACCCCTCATTTATTTATTATTTATTTATTTATTTATTTATTTTTGACAGAGTCTCAGGTAAGTAATTCAAGTTGGCCTTGAATTTGATATCCTCCTAATGCCAGGATTAAAAGCTACCAAGCCCGGTTGAAAAGATTTTACTTATAATAAGTTTCATGGACCCTAAAGATGTACCTCGCGACCTCAGGTGATCGTATCCGATGACGTCAGCACCTCCATGCTCAGCAGAATGAATTATCTTGTCTGCTCTTGGACTTTCCATCCTTATTTCCATGATGGAGCTGAGCCACATTCTCCGCGGCCAAAACTTCACCTTCCTTGCTCCACAAATGCTCTTTGTTCATCAGTCGCAAAGTGTCTTTACACACCAGGAAGTTTCCTCCTGGATCCCTCCTTCCTGCTAGGCACTCAGCAAAGAGTGCTTCTCCTTCATGCCTGTCTGGTCTGAGTCCAGGTCTGTTGCAGTTTGCCTGCATGTTGCTGATAAATTCACAACCAAGGAGCTTCAAAGAACAAAGGAGTCTTATTCTTTATGATTCTTGGTTACAGTTCTTAGACAGCTTCATGTCAACACAGGAGCTGAAGGGAACTGGCTATATACATAGGTATTGCTGAAAGAGGGACAAACTTCGTTTGCCAGACAGCAAATCAGTTCAAAGTATGTGGAAGAATGCCAACTGACTGAACCGCTCTCCCAATCTGTCTGCTGCCCAGGAATGGTCCCAACCCACCCTGGCCTGGGTCTTCTCACATGGATTAGACAGAAGCAGGTTTGCTCTGGACTTGCCTCAACTACTGATTCTTCCCAAATGTGCCCAGAGCTCAGCCTTCAGTTTTCAAGTTGACATCTATATGTCTATCTAGCACAAGATTTTTAAGGGTTCTTCCTTGAGACCCAGCTCCCCAGTCCTTTATGTTGCCTTCTTCAACCCACTCTCTTGAAAGTCACTTGGACTTGCTTAGAATCCCCAGCGACCTGTCCACGGCAGGTAGGGTTGCAGAATCTCTTGTCTCTTGTTTCAGTGTCCTTGTATGTCTGCTTGCTTCACCTCTCTGCAGTGAAAGCCTTACTTTATTCCTGGTCATTCTTGATATTTGTTGGGAGTCATAATACTTTAAGAGCAAAGTCAAATGCTACTTCTCTACAAACCTTCCCTGATACTTCTGCCTACCTTCCCTGCCCTTGGGCTTATTGCTCCTTTTTGTATTTCACAGAGGGAATGTTTTCATTCTAGCCTGTGTTCTGTCTCTGCCTCCTGCAGACTCCCAGAGCCAGCAAAATCCTGATCCTCTGGTTTTGTGTCTAGAGTGGCGTTTGGTACAATGCAATACCTGGAAATAAGCAAAGACCACACTGACAACATCGAATGTACACTCATCTTTCTTTCTGACTGTTCAGCTCACTGAAGGAGGCTTCTTGAATGGGACTTTCTACCTTCTCAAGGAGTCATTGGAACCTATTTCCCTAGCCACCCATGCATTCACACTTGGAGAGAGGCAGTGGCCCTGTCGACAGAATCTGTGGCACATGCAGTCTATGGGCCCGTGACCACATACAGAATTGGCTCTAGCCAGAGTAACAGCAGGCAGGCCAGAAGCATATGCGATGGTCCTCAGCGTTTGGCATCATGCAAGCTGGGGTATTACCTGCCGCATCGTGTGTGGCTTTGTCCCGGGATGGGAACATCTAGGTTTGACCCTTCTGTACTTGAAGGGTGTCTCTATGCTGTTGCTAGGGACTTCACCTACAGTCTGGACAGCAAGGTCTGAGCCAGCTCTGTTGTTTGCATCTGAGAATGCCAGGGAGATAATGGTTCTTCCTACAGCTGGAAAGGACTGCTGTTTAATAAAGGGGAGTGGTTAATTGGGAGCGCGTTTCCACTTTTTTTGATTTGGAAAGATTATTGAATAGATGAAGGATTGAAAAATATGGACACCAGGACGTCATAAAGTTGCAGGTCACCAAGAGAGTGCTTGCAGTTATATAAGGGGAGTTGGCTGCCTGGAGAAGACACACACGGTCTGTACCCCATTCTTAGAGACAGCGACAGCTGAGTGCAGGGCCTATACTACGATCTCGTCTGGCAAGTCCATGTGTCAATCCCCAGAGAGCAGGCTTTAGGCCTGACAACTCCCACATTTTCTATATTTATTTTAGATAAGCCATGTCCTTTCCCGGAAAATGCTTTTTTTGAAGCAGTTTTTCCCCATGTTGGACCTTGTCAAACAACATGGTTGGCGGAGAATGTGACATGGGATAGCAGTGCAATTAACCACCATCTTGTGCACTCAACAATGGCTTAAATGGTAAATCTTATTTCTATTTTACCAAATCAAACAAATACTGTGTGTGTGTGTGTGATGTGAGTATGTGTGTGTGTGTATGTGAGAGAGAGAGAGAGTGAGAGAGAGAGGACACTGTGTGTACCTGTGGAGGTCCAAGGATGACTTTGGCAATTGTTCTGGATTGCTCTACCTTTTTGCTTTGCACTGGGATTTCCCAGGCTCTGTCTTCCAGGACCAGAAGTACAGGCTGCTTCCATTTCTGCTGGACATTTTTACATGAGAGCGGGGATTCAAACTCAGGTCCTTCCACTTGTGAGACATAGGCTTACTCCTTCAGTCATCTCTTCAGCCTCATATCTTTTAATAAAGACGTGCACAGAAGAATAAAGGGTGCAAAGACCCTTTGCAGAGTCTGTGATATAGTTCATTGATAGAGCATGTATATAGTCTGGAAAAGGCCCTAGGTTCCATTGTGTGTGTGTGTGTGTGTGTGTGTGTGTGTGTGTGTGTGTGTGTGTGTGTGTGTGTGCATGTACTCTGTGCATATGCATGCATGAATGTGTGATGCTAGGGCTATACCTATTCAGTAAACTCTCTACTTACCACTGAGCTCATCTCCAGCCACAAATTTCATAGATTCTAACAATTACTTTCAAAAGTCTTTGTTATAACTTAACTAACACCATTTTCTTACTGGGGCTCAGCACAGTCTATTCCCCAAACACGGCGCCTTGAAGCTGAAAGGATTGGAAGATTGGCAGGGCAGACAAGTGTCTGCACTTTCCTGAAAATGTCACAGGCCCTCCTGGGAGAGATGACCTTCTCGTACCTGAGGAAAGGGGTGGCACATCACAGAGAGAATCAGAGCAAGCGGGTTCATCTGAGGCCCTCCATTTATTCCGTACCCATTTGTCCTGGAGTAATGATCTCCAGCTCTTGCACTTCATCCTGCCCAGTGTTAGAGTACTGGAGTATACTGTCTTTGGATTCCCCGTCATGGTGAACTATTAAACCAAGGTCGTGTGCTGCGCTTGTTCTCCAGGGAAGCTGAAGTTCTCTGAAGAAGCTGTATCTGAACAAAGATCCTGAAGTAGGCCTGACCTTGGTTGGGTGGAACATTATGACTGTGGAGAAATGGAATGCGGCAGGTTAAGAGCCCAGATTACCTGGGGTTATCTTAGTCCTTTTTAATAGCCATTTACTTTCAGCCTCTGCATCTGCTTTAGCATCCTCGTCATCATGAGGCGAAGCTCATGGAATGTGTGGCTGACCTTGGCTGGCCTCACAGCCCAGCAGCTAGGCACGCTATATGATGACATCTGAAACCACCAGAAGACCCCCTGCCCCCCCCCACTGCCGTAGCTGGTCCACCATGTTCCTCATATATATTGGTTTAAAACTTTCTTTGTTCTGTGGTTCTAAAAGTTCTCGCAACCTCTTTCTCAGCAAATCATCCCATCCATGACTTGAGTTCATTGTGTTCCTAGGCCCTGGTCACTCATATTGACTCAGAATTTTTAAAATCAATATTATTCGGTCTTTTATTGTAGGGGACTTGGCCAGAACCTAAGGAAGAAAAAGCAATCTTTGCTTCTTTATGTTAATCTGTCTTTTCTGATAAGGGCCTTGGGACTTAAACCAAGCCAATCTAAAATGAGATTGTTTTATTTCCCACAGAGACAAGAAGGGGATCAGTCAAAGGCCCTGTCTTCTCCCTTACCCCCAGGATCTACCCAACAGTTTGAGGGGCACTAAATGAAAAGAACACACTGACCGCATAGTGTGGGTATAGTTCCAGGCCCAGAGACATCAATGAGTAGAAATAAGCTCTACCTGGATGTTCTTATGCTCTGGGGGGAAAAGATACAGCAAATAAAGTGTAAAACAAAACACTCCAAAATACATTTTTTTTGCCATATTTTGAGCTGGTTATTCTGAGAGCTAAATGTTTGCAGGGAGTAGCATCTACAAGGGAAATGTACACGAGGGAAGTATGCATCTCTGGCAACTTTATCATCTGAGAGGCTCCAACTGGCATAACGAGACCACAAGTCTCCCCTGCCCTTCACCTGTCCCGCCCCTCCAGCATCAACCAGGCCTTCATTCCTTCCAACAACTCAGGACACTATATGGGCTTCAGTTACCTGACTGTTTTAGTGTTTCATGTTTTGGAAGTCTACATGTGTAATTGAATGTGAATTCTCTCCTATAATTAGACTTTAGCTGATATCTAGCTTAGGTAAAGAACCTGTAAGAGTGGAAGAAAGTCATTTTTTGTTCCCCTATAGCTTTTTGTTGTTGAATCTAAGATGAATGTAAGACTATGATATTTTTCCATCTCACATCCTTCAACATTTATAAATAATTCTATTTTATTTTCTTTCTTTGTATTCCAAGAAAGCTAACAAAAGCGTCCCCAAGGCACAGTGTTGGAGATTGAGCCCAGAGCCTCTTGCATGCAATACTGGATCCTTGGGGGTTTCTGAGACAGGATCTCACTGTGGAGCTCAGGCTGGAATTGAATTTGTGATCTTTCTGCCTCTGTCTCCTGGGTGCTAGGATTATAGTTGTGCAGCCCCACGCCTGGCTGAATTTAGATTTTATTAAGTCAGACTTACAAATAAGATGACTTGTAAAAATTCTCGTCTTAGAATTTCCAGTTTTATCTTCTAGCTTTATTCTTTTGCACTTTTCAGCTTAAAATCTTAAACCCAAATCCATCACTCAATTATACATCAAATTGGAACAACAAGTCTTATCTGTAAGCTGTTCTAATTGTCAACTTCTGTAGATTGGACTAAGTGTAAACCACAAACATCGCTTACGTCATCTTGCTTCTCAGAGTGAACATCCCTTAACTTACAAGAAGCAAGTTGCAAGTTGTCTCAGGTGGGTTGGACTTTCTACCTCTGCAGGCTGAGATTAGATACTCATCAGAGTTATTTGGCCAGGAAAGAGTATTTAACTTCTAAGATCCTGGTTATGCCATTATGAACTTTAACTGAGGTCTTGAGTCATAGAGAGATGGTGGAAGCCAATGTTGCCCTCTGAGGCATCTTCTACCTTTTCCTTGAATTTGAACAGATTCTTCCTTTGATTTACTGATGTCGCCCTTATTTTCTTTTAGGTTATTTCTTTGGCTCTCTTCTTATATTGTATTATTTTATTTTTTTACTTTGTGTATGTATCTGTATGTGTGTGTCTGTGCCAATCAGAGGGCACTGGAGGTTCAAGAGTGACTTCTGGAATCATCCTAAGTTGCTTTACTCTGGAGTTAGGCAGTTTTAGAGCAGCTGTGCTGGGATGGTCTCTGAAAGTCTTCGAAGGTCATCCCCAGGGCTGGGGTTACCCTGAAGGTACACACCCTTTGTTCATGAAAGGATATGGAGATTAGTTCTCCTTTACAGATTAACTAGTCTGGGCCCCAATATGAGCAGACCAATGAGATGCAGAGCACCAAAAACTCTAATCAGGTTTACAAAAACTGGAGTTAGCCAATAAGGAAAAGCCACTTTTCATGGACCTAAGAGTATTCCAGACCTTGGAAGCCGTTTTGGCACCCTTGCCCCCATGCTACTCCATGTCTGCAGTCTGGTGAGTTCTGGCTTCCTTGTCCCTCATGGGATTCCATGTCTGGAGTTCATGAGTTCTCTTCCAGCTCCTTGCCCCTCATGGAGTCCATGTCTGGAGACCATAGTTCTCCAGGGCGCTCTTGTCCCAGAATTCATGTCCATGAGTTCCATTCTTTCCTCTAATAAACTCTTCCTTAATCTTCTATGTGTGTTCTGGTTTCAATCTTTCACTCCTGAGCACAAGAACCTGGACACATACACACTCCCAGGGGGACCCCACATCACCAAGCTCCACCTTCCAGGTTTACAAGTGCAGGCTGCCATCGTTTCTGCCCTTGTGTGTGTTTTTTATGTGGGATCTGGGATTCGAACTTAGAATCTTCTGCTTGCAAAGCATCTCCCCAGCTCTCCAGCCCTCTTCCTATATTTTAAAGCTTATTCCTAAAAATCTATACAGTACTTACCTCTTTTCTTTTTGATGCTTTTGTGATTTTTTTATTTTTGTAACCTCTTAACTTCATCTCAGGACTTAGAATAGAATGTTGGGTTCTTTTTTGTATTTTCCTGTCAGGCCAGACCTTTACAGTTCTTAGGAAACATCCCAGTCAGATGCCTTGATTTGATATTCTTGTAGAAGAGGAAAAGATCACTAAGTCTGTGGTCAAGAGCCGTACAGCAAAAGGAAGAAGGAAGAGGAGGAAGCAGAGAAAAGCCGCCCCCACTTTTCTTTTCTGAAAAGCAGCTTTTCTAGAAGCCTCATTGTGTATATTCCTACTTACACCCCAGTGACTACAGCCAGGTATGTGGCCACCAGAGACACAAGGGCAATTGCTCACTGTAGTCCCGTACTTCAAAAGGAAGTGAAGACCCAAAGACACAGGTAGACCTGTGTGTGTTTCTTGATGCTAGGTCTAATGAAGACAGGGAAGCTGCAGAAGAGTGTGAATGTTAACAAACATGACCCAAAATGAAAAAAACAAACAGACAAAAAAAAAACAAAATAGGGAGATATCGTGAAGCTAGGCTCTTCTCTGTGACTACGCTGTTTACAGTCACGCAAGTTCCTTCTCTCTGGGCACAGGGTGGCATGCATTGCATGAGAGTCTTCATGAGCTGCTTCAGAGGAAAAGGGAAGGAGTGGGCAGTGGTGTCACTTGCTTCCACTGTTTTGTTAAATGTTTTTATTTTGGAGAAGGAGTATCCCCAAGGCCCCACAGCCTTCTAGGGCTTCATCCTGGTGACACGCACTGTTTTTATAATAGCTATGCTCCCTAATGGAGGTGTTGCAAGTGTGCAGATGCATTGCACTCCCACAAATATATTTAGGATTGCTCAGGTGGCAGCCTGCCGTATGTGCTACTCTGCTGCTCTGTACCGCACTGGTTTGCTGCATAGTATATGCTAGTGATGAATCTTACCTGGGATTATCTTAGTGTGTGTGTGTGTGTGTGTGTGTGTGTGTATGCCACAGTGTTCATGTGGAGGTCTAAGGACAACCCTGGGTGTCAGTCCGTGACTTTCCACCTTGTTTGAGACGGTTCAGCGTCTCTTCCCTGTGGCATAAGCCAGGCCGCCGACCTTCAAGCCTTTGCTGATTCTTGAGTCTGTTGCCTGATTCCCATAGGTGTTCAGGAATTACAAATGCTTATTCCACTGAGTGTGGCTTTCATGTGGGTTCTGGGTATCTGAACTCAGGTCATCAGGCTTACACAGCAAATACTTTCACCAACTAACCGACCTCCCTAGCCCCTTATTCCCCATAGCTGTTGCTTGCTGTCATTTCTTCCAAACCAACTCAACTTTACCTTCGCGGGGGACTACAGTTTGCAGCACATACTAGCCAGTCATTTGAGGTGTAAGTAGCGGTATATTGACTGGTATTTCAGGGAAAGGTCATTTTCCAGGGAAAAAAAAGGAGGGGTAGTTTTTCTCTCCTTCCTCTTCTTTCTTCTTCCTTCCAGGAATGCAGCTGTTGTGGCCAAGTGTCCAATAGTCACATTGTGAGCAGTGGTAAGGGGTGTCATGCTTCGGGTAGTCTATCAAAAGGGTAGAAGACTGCGTAGACCATCATATCCCCTGTGGTTACCTTTCTTTGGACTTCTCATTACCCAAGAAACATTCCTTGTTTGTTAAAGCCAGAGCAGCCAGATTTCTACTGATGGCAGGGGAATCAATTTTAAATGATTTGATAGCATGCACCATTATTTAACTAGTCTTCCAGAATTGAAAAAAAATACTGCCATAAGAAAACTTTCACTATGTTTTTATTCACATATGAGTACTTTATCTACACCACAAGTTCCTATAACTTTGAATCACTTTGTCAACGGATAAATGTATTTTAAATTTCAATTGACGATGCTTAATTTCTCTCCACAGAGATTGTACCAATTCTTGGAGAATTCTGAATGTGTAGGACAAAAGTCATCAAAACAAAATCTTAATCAAAGGCTTAACTCTATTTTAGAACTTCTCCTGGTGAAGCATTTTCTTTTCTTCTTCGAAGGAGAGTGCTTCAACAGGCTCTACAAGTGAGCACACGATGCAGGGAGACTCACTACTAATGGAGAAGGATGAATCAAAGAAACATCCATGGTGGAGTGCTATGCAAATTCTTTCCTGGAACTGACTTCAGGGCATACCACAAAGAGAAATCAGAGGCCCTTTATTAGATGTGGACCCTAGTTCTAGTTAGCAAAGACCTTTGTCCCTCCTATTGTGTACCTGATAAACTGCTGACGTGATTATGTGCATATGGAACAATTATTAAGTCTCGGGAACCAAGCATGATGCAGCGAAGTGATGAACAATGTTCAATGATGTCCCTTAAAACAATTGATTCCGCTCCTATCTCCTGTGAAGGAATTGCATTTGGATGCACAGTCCTTGTGAAATTGTAATGCGGGATCAGTCCATTGACTAGTATCTTTCTAAGAAAAATGATAGGGCCATCGGAACAAGGAAGACAGAGACAGAAACTAGTTATGCAGTTATAACCATGGAAAGCCATAGATGATTGAGAAGCATCAGAACTAGAAAGAAGCAAGGAGGAGGATTAGAAGACGGCTCAACAGATAAGTCACTTGCCCTGTAAGCATAAACTACAGTTCAGATTCCCAGAACCTGTGTAGAATCCAGGACAGGTATGTCAGCTGATTGTGGGGAGGCACAGGTAGGGAATCCCCCGGACAGGCTTACTAGCTAACTTAGATGATTGGCAGGTGCGTGGTTCAATCGGAAGACCCTGCTTTGATAATAGAAGAGACAGGTGATGGAAAAAGATACCTGAAATGATCTTTGGGCCTCCACATGTCCTTGAATCTGTGCAAATGTCTGTGCCTCTGTTGGCCACTGTTGGTTCATAAGTCAATTTTTAAAAAATTAATAGTGAAAATTAGAACAAAGAACATTTATTCCACATGGCTAGGAAGAGAGATATCCACTGTTTGAAAGTCCATCTCTGAGGTTCTGATGTAAAATTTAGGTTTCAATACAGAGCAAGCATTGCTAAACACTTCTGTCAGGGTATGTATGGTTCTGCCTACCATTGGCCCATCATTTGCCTGGCTCCAGTCTCTCCTGCAAGGTGGTCTGACAGTTCTCAGAAATGATTGAAATCCTCTTCTGGGGGAGAAATCCCTCCTCTGGTTGGCGCCAGATCTGACACATTTTCAGGGTACTTCCATACCCTGATAGGCTTCAGAAATCTGTCTCTCTGTTCCAGTGTAAGATTCCTGGGGGAAATTCCAATTTCTCCAATTTCTTAGGATCCATTGCTTTGATAATCTGATGGAATGGCGGCGAGATGGAAGGAGGACACAAGCATTCCTTTCAAATATTTTTTTAATCTCTGTGCTGTTCAATGACACACATGCACCCGTGCATATGTGTGTGTCCACACATATGATGAACAAGCATGCAAGCATGTTTGCTCTCTAACACACACACACACACACACACACACACACACACACACACACACACACCAAGGAGTGATTCTTTGCGAGAGCCTTCAGAAAGTTTGTGACCCAGCCAGTCTCTGGATTTTGAATTTCCACTTTTCAGAACAGCAAAGGAATAAGTTTCTGCAGTTTGAAGCCACCCAGTTTGTGGTACTTTGCTTGGCAGCCCTAAACACCACGCAAATGTCAGAGTTGAACTCCTCATGGCCAGGTAGGGTCTCTTCCCTAGAGGACTTCGGTGATGTTCCCAATATGGTATATTGTCAGCCGAGATACTGTCAACTTCCTCTCTCTCTCTCTCTCTCTCTCTCTCTCTCTCTCTCTCTCTCTCTCTCCTCTTCTCCCTCTCTCCCTCTCTCTCTCTCTCTGATCAGAGTTTCCTTAGAGAACTGACTGGGTCTTGTTGGTTTTAGAGCAGGAGAGAATGGCCAGTTTGTGAGGCATTCGCTGAAAGTGGCCCAGATTCTGGACTGGGAGGGAAGCGCTACCAGATACTGAGTTCAGTTTCCAGTACTGTAAGTGAACATGCATGTGTGTGGTCAGATTCTGTGTTGGAGCTTCTCAGATCCCTCGGGACACTGGATTTGCCAGGGTGGCCCTGGCTCCTCTGGTTCTTTGTTCTAGCAGAGGTATGGCCATTCTCACCATCACCCAGTACAATTTCAATGCCTTCTGCCCCCTCCCGCCCCTGCGGCTGCTCTGCCCAGTCTTGACTCACTGCTGTAACCCATTCTCATTCCACCCTCCCTTGTGACTCTAATTTTCAGGCTCCCCGTGGGCGAGCTCCAGCTGCTTATCATGCACTCAGGTGACCTGGGCTTCAGACTCGGCTCTGCAGCTTCTCCCACACCCTGCTTGTTGGCTATGGCTGCGTGGACTCAGCCCCTGGCCACTGACCTCACCACCTTCCAAACCAGACCTGCCCTTCTCTCTTAGGGTCCACCTCAATGCTTAGGCCCGACTCTGTGTCGCTTACCCAGGAGACAGTCCTTCTTGCCTGGTCTATTCTCATCTGCCATTAGGCGCAGTGAGGATGACTGACAAGGAAAAGCCACTCCGTGCCATCATGTCCCCACGACGTCGCGGAGCCCTGGGCGCTAGGACAGAGCTCCTCTCCGTGGTTCATGAAGCTGTTCTTTGCCAGCTGGCATCTCCTTGTCTGGCATGTTTTGCTCTAAGCATACTAATATTCCCTTTGGTTCTTCAAACTCACTCTCTCTCTCTGTCTCCTGTCCTTTCTCTTTGTGGTGCTTTCTGTCTAGAAGCTTCCTTTCTCTCTTGCCAGCTGAACTTCCTCAACTCAATCTCTTCATCTCAGTTTGCAAACTAAGTTCTCATCCTAGATTGCTTTTCCTGGCTGTCCTCGCACTCCGTCTCCCAAGACACTGTTCCATTGTCCCTTGTTCTCAACCTCACGCTGGTTGTTGTGTTCCTCTTCACGGCTGTGTTCTTTTCTATGCAGAATTCCATAAGGACAGAGTCCTGTGTCTCCAGAGCCCAGCCATCCTGTCCCATATGGTTTGTGCTCGATAAACACCTATTTATTGGATGGATTAATCTTCAGGGCGCATCATAAGAGCTTAGTAAGAACTAGCTGAATCAGCGCATTTCAGTTGTAATCCGAGTGAGCCTCGATCAACTCAAAACAGAAGTTCCCACCGTCCCGTTGCTTCTCTCTCTTTCAGCCTTTAGTGCAGAACACAGAGACATTAACTGTCACACAGCATCACATTCATTAGGTAACTTCTAGGGGAAAAATGTATTCACAACTCCCCCACAAATAAAGAGCAAAATCCTGGCTCCATAGCTGGGCTAGACCCTACAAACTTGGTAGAATGCATTTCTTTTATTTCTTCTTATAATGTATTTATTTGAGAGTGCATACTCTCAAAGAGAGAGAATGTGTACCACGCTGTCTGTACATGTGGAGGTCAGAGGACAACTTTCAGAAGTAGGTTTTCTCCTTCTACCGTGTGTGCTCAGGATATCAAATTCAGGTCTCCAGCTTTCCATGCAGGTGCTTTTATCTGCTGAGCTATCTCTCCTGTCCTTCATGAATTCTTTAGACGTATCCCAATTAAAGAATGTATTGTGGGCTTGCACCAGCCAGCCTAGCATCTAATTACTCAGTCCTGTTTGTTTGAGAACTGAGTTCCATATCCCAAGCACCCTGCTGTAAAGAAGTGCTTGTAGCTGCAAACTGTGATTCAGCTGAGAGTTGTTTGGGCCTTGAACTTGGTCATCTCTGAAGGTCACGTGTGGGATGTGCCCAGGCAGTCAGCAGGGACATGCCCGAGGGCCGCTGATGATCCCTAATCACTGGCCAGGCTAAGGAAGGTCAAAAAGAGTGAGGAGGATGTGCGTGGTGCATGTTCAAATGGCTGGTTCTCCTGAAGCTGTCAAACTTTTAGTGATTATTTGTCTGATAATTAAAACAAAGACAGTTAGGAAGCTCATTGTCCTTGGGCTCAGAAATATCTGAGTCTGGCTTTTTGCAATTTGCAAGATGTTGTCACCCCAGCTTTGTGGGGGCTGTACAGTGGGAGGATGCATTTCTTTTTGGCCTCAGGTGTAATTGTTGGTGCAAGTGTTTTGCCCATGCCCAAGGTACAAGCAGGTGGCAGTCTCTGGCATTAACCACCTCTGGGCACTTCCTCTGCCAGGCTGGAAGCAGACTCGGGTGTAGTCCACAACCATGGCTCCTGCGCTTCCCTCCCAACTTTCGATAACTCAATGAATGGGACACTTTCAGGAGTCCAGCACTTTCTTCCAGCTAACGAGGAAATCAGGCCATGGCAGAGATTGGACACTACATAAAAGGACACCTGGATTGTACCTCAGCCCTTGCTTTGCACTCACTCACTCTTTAGCCTTTCCTGCTTGCATCTTATCATCCATACATTACAGATGACACTGGTTTCTAGAGCAATTTAACTTGGGTGAATAGTGTTTTCCTGGGCCCTGAAAGCTGCTTATTACATATCAGCTTTTATTATCACTATCATAGTTAGATACAGGTGTCAACTTGACAATTGAATGCTGAAACTCTGGACATAATTGTGAAGAATTGTTAGCTGAGTTAAGTCCTGAGCAAGTCTGCAAAATATACCCCTCCACACACATATGTATGTATATGTATGTATATATGTATATAATATATATATAAATGTATATATGTGTATGTGTATAATTGATAGGGAAAGCTCAGTCCATGGTGGGTGGAATAAATCCCTGGCAGATAGATAAGACAGAGGGAGCTGGTTCAGGAAGTTGGCACTCTTTGGATATACTTGTCCAGACATGTCGTCTGGCTTGCGGGGTTTGCCCTTCGCTCAATGGTCCTGTGGACTTCATGCGACCCCATGGAGTTCTTATGCCAAGTTGTGCTAAGAACTGTGATCGGAGAATCATAAGCTAAAATAAACCCTTTGTTTTCTTTTTTTTAAATATCAAATTATATTTATTTTTTAAAAATGTAGTCACTTTATTTTTTCTTTTAATTATTTTATTTTTCTAGTTTTACAAGCATATTGAGTACTTATCTCTGCTTACCTTCATCCCCCCTCTTTCCATCTCCTTCCCTTCATCAATCCATCCCACTCCCTCCTGCCTCTGATTTGTCTATTCTTGTGGGGGTTTAGGCCTCTCGTGGCACAAAGCCCCTAGTTTTCATAAGCATTTTGTTGTGAATGTATCAGCAGCACCTAGGCAAACTTGAGAAATCATTAACCACCCATAGGGTGAGGGAGCTCGGATGTGACTGGATGTGAACCCTGATTGTGGGTTTGGAAGTGGGGGGAGGGAGTATTACTGCGTAAGCGCCTTGGGAGACATGAGTCGGCATTGCAGAGGTGTGTGAGGCCGGCCAAGACTTGTTCCCAGGGGCTACTGACACACACAGGACAGGCCTTTCTGGGGTCACTTGGAACTGGAGACCCCTCTCCCCCATCCGAGGAGCATCTTTCTAGCTCCTGCTCCTCAAAGGTGCCATCTTGTATTCTCTTCCCCCACACACCGTATCTGAAGGTTAGATGGTGAATTCATTTCTGAACTGCACTTTACTCGGTCCCTCCCATGAGGGCTGCCCCTGGCCTAGGACATGTGACCATGCTAGTGGCCTCACCCCACACAGCACACAGAGCTTGGTACTAGTCCATGGTTTCAATTATTGCTCAGGCTGGAGGGATAACTGGGAAAGGTATGTCCAGTCCATAAAGACATCTGAGCTTGCGGCCCACTGGCCTGGGTTAGAAATGTTGGATGCATTATGGAGATGGCTCGAATGACTCTGCTCTGGAAAGATCTCCCAGGGTTTTTGTAAAAAGATTCCTGCCTGTGGCATCTTAAAGGCAGCACCTGGCACCTAGTGACAGATGTCCAACTAGGCTTCCTCCCACCCCTGAAGTTGGGCCAGAGTCGTAAGCCCCATTTGGATTTACTGCTAATGATAATAGCACCATGACTTCTGTGGACCAAACACTCCCTATGTGCTGAGAACACATCATTAAGTTCAATCTCTTCTTATGCTTGTTACCCCTCCTTTACAGATGAGGAAATGGAGGCTTGGAGAGCTTAATGAGCTTAAGGTTAGAAGGTCACTAAATTGTGTTTGGCTCATGCAGATGCTCCAAGCTTAGATTCTCTGCATGAGCGGCGTGATGGTCCTACTGGTTGTCAGGCACTGGTATTCTACAATGCAAGAGACGCGTGTACCTCTAAGGGGCTCACTGTTGCAGATCCTTTGTACCCCCTTGTTATAGAACTTGTGTCTCCCCTCTCAGGTCCCCATGGTTGGAGGCGTGCACGGTTCTTGTCATGGTTTCTAGTCATGAAGCCTAGTTCCTTGGTTCTACCTCTAGACTTCTGAACCCACAGTCATCAGCTCAGATAAGCCCATCTAAGCTTAGGTTTCAGGATCTGCCTCCTTCTCTGGGTTCCTGGGATGAGTGGTCATCATCCATCATCTCCAAGATCCCAGATCTCAACTTCCCCTGTTCTTGCCAGAGCAATAGCTCTTTCTGGATTCAGGTCTTCAAAGACGTGCGCATCTGCCACAGCAAGTCTTCTACAACCAGCAGATGTGTGTGTGTGTGTGTGTGTGTGTGTGTGTGTGTGTGTGTGTGTGAGAGAGAGAGAGAGAGAGAGAGAGAGAGAGAGAGAGAGAGATAGGCCCACAATGTTGACCGATATCTTTGTGGGGTTTTTGTTTTGTTTAGTTGTTTGTTTGTTTTTTTTTTTTCTGGCTTCAAAGTAAATAGTATAGCAGACAAAATGAAGATCCTAGTGTCTGATACAAATAACAAAGGAAACCACAAACACTCATATGGAGCTAATTACTTGACAGTCAGTACAGCTGTCATATTTGTAAAGTATATATCTGTGTCACAAATTTCCACATAATGCATAAACATTGTCCTTGAGTAAAACAGGGTGTTAGTTTTTGTTAGATCGCTTGTGACTCTGAAATTCACCCTGTATAACCGCACTCCTCTTCTAAAGATATTGATAAGCATATTTATTTAGCAGCGTTGATCAGCACTGACATATCTGTGCATTGCTGGGGAACTTCTCAGAGAGAATTTGAGGCCCTGAGAGCAAGTCAGGAAGGAAGTTCTCTCCCACTGTCTCTGCAATAAGAAGGAACTTATCAAGGAGAAACTGGGGTGGCAGGGCACACAGCCCAGCCACTGTGTGTGTGTGGGGGGCATGTCTTCCAGGTGACCCTGGATCATGCTTCTACGGCTGCAGATGAGCCCTTTCCAGTCTATATGGTGGTTAGCGGGATTTGAACTCCTTCCTGCCACTTACTAGTGGGGATCTTTTTTCCTTGAGAAACAATCAAAGCAGTCCAGTTGAGGATTTTTGCTCCTTGCTGAGGAACCTGTCTTGGAAATATCTACTATTTGGCCCACCTGAAATCCATGCATCTGGTCCCTGAGTCGTCCTGAGCAGCAGAGTGAAGCCTGCCACCCACAAGGGGCTTCAACCAACCTCTATAAGAGCCTGGGGCAGCTGCACCCTGAAGAATGAGAAGGGAAGGGACCTCATCCAGAAGTGGTGCACTGTGCAAACCAAGGCAGCTCACTTCACTTCTTTGTCTGCTCAGGCCTCTGGCATGCTGTTGGCAAGCTAGCACTGAGATGTCCTTCATTGAGCGCTGATAAGCAGTAACCGACCTTTTCGTCGTTCTTATTCTAGTGGCAGTTCTTTGACAAAAGAAGAGATTATATTTGCAGTGGAGAATTAAACTGACTACATACCATTCTCCCATATATATTTCTTCTTTTTCAAATCTGGTCAAATTTCTGAAATAGAAGGAAGATAAAAATAGATGAACTTTTTTTTTCGGTGCTTGTTTTTTGCATGCTAGGCAAGTGCTCTACTACTGAACTTCATTCCACCCCTAAAAGTAGATTTTACTTTCGGGAATATCTGAACCTGAAATAGGTTCTCCATTCAAATGGTTTTATGCCACATGTCCCAATGAGACAGACATTGAGAAGTCTGAAGTGCATGGGGGGGGGTCAAATATTCCAGAAGATGGATTCCCTAGAGTGGTGGTGGGGGGGTGCTCTTACCATTTCCTTGGTGGATGTTTAGAGAAAGAATGCTATGGGGAGTAGAAAGTCATGGAACTAGCCAATTTGAGGGTCAAAGCTGTGAACTTCAGCTTGTTCTTATGTAGAATGAGGCATGTGCAGATTTGATGAAATGATAGTAACTGTCTCTGCATGAGTGAATCATCCGGAATAGTAACTTAGAGCAATGGTATGGGTCATCTAGGCCTCCCTGGCTCAGGAATCCCGTAGCCAGATCTTCCATCTGGGCTCTTTGAAGATGACAGTCAAAGTGGCAGCTTTGGTTTGGGTCATCTCTGGCTTAGTGTGTGGAGTGAGTCTCACGCTCACTCCCATAGCTGCCGACTGCCTCGGCTTCCCACAGGATGCAACGCTAAAGCCTTGGGTCTTCATGTCTTGCTGGACAGCCTCTCCTGCAGTTGCTAGCCTCATGGCTTCGACAGAGGGAGGCTTGCTTCCGAGCACATTGGGTGGAGTCAGACAGAAAGAATGCAATCAAGCAAGAAGAGTGGCATTGCACTTACAGTTAATCCCAGATGTGGCCTTTCACCCCTCTGGCGCAGATTGTATTAGCAAAGACACTAAATCTGCCTGGGAGAGATCCAAGAAGGCTGTGAAAGACAGGACACATTTATCAGGTTGTTCTTTTATAAGCTAAAGCCCAATCATGGAGTGCTGGTGGTTGCTTTCCTCGCCTGATGCTGGTCTTTGTCCATTTGTGTCACTCACTGTAACAGAATCCTGAGGCTGAGTAATTCATAAAGAACAGAATTTAATTCTTACAGTTTTGGGGTTGGGGAGATGGCTCAGAGGTTAAAACCTGTGCTTCACAAACAAAAGGGCCTGAGAGGGCCTGAGATCAGATCCCCAGATCCCGTATAAAAACTGCAGTTGGAATTCCAGTCCTGCAATTCCAGTTCTGAAGGGTAGAGCCTGGGAAACTCCAGAACAAAGCAATAGGGAGGTAGAGCAATCCAGTGTGATTCCTATGTCATCCCGGAGCTTCCACAGGCGCGCACAGTGAAACACCCTCTTGTACACATGCTTACACACACACACACACACACACACACACACACACACACACACTTGGCAAAAAATTTCTTACAGTCTGAAAGGTGGAACATGCATGGGCAGGGGCTGTGCCCATCCATCTGTTAAGAGGGTCTTTCTTTAGAGCCGACCCTCTCTCACTGTTAACCATATTGATTCATTCATGAGGAGAGAAAATGACCACTCAAAGCTGTTGCATGACGGATTAAGTTTCTAACACATGAGCCCTGGGGAACCACATGTAAGTCACAGCTGTGCCCCATTAATGTTAGCAGCACTCCCTGTTCCTTACATATGCTTCTAGAACTTTCTGTGCTGCAATGGCTGCTCTGCTTAGAATAGGTATACCGTCTTCAGAAATCTCCGACCTACCGAAAACTGAGCACATTTCTCAGCTTCTCCCACTAACAGGGTGGATCCCTGTGTGGGCTGTGAGCCCATGACAGAAGTTGCAGGCTTTTTCTAGGTAGTTCCTGCTGAGTAGGGACCAAGGAACCAGAATCAAGAGTTTGCATTCTGCTAAGAAAGCACCAAGCTTGGGCCTGGGGAGATGGCTCAGTTAAAATCTCTTTTTCAAATGCAAAGTGACTTGAGTTCAGATCCCCAGCTTCCATGGTTTTAAAAAAAAATAGAAGCCAGGCCACTATAGTGTAAGTTTGCAATTCCAACCCTGGAAGATAAAGCCTGGGAAACCCCAGAGCAAAGTAATAAGGAGGTAGAGCAATCCAGGGTGATTCCCGATGTTATTCTTGGGTCTACATGGGTAAACACACACACTCAAGTGCCCTCCTGTACACACCCTCACACACACCTTAACACACAAACACCCATCCAACACATGCAAAGCAAACACACACACACACACACACACACACACACACACACACACACACGAAGAAAGTACCAAGCCCCCTATTCTGTGCTGGGAGGCATCAAACCACAGAATAGACTAAGGGTCCTGCTCTCACAGACTTCTTACCCTGGAGGGCCCATGCACATAGATGTCTTCCTCTCATAAAGTCAGAAGTCACTTCTTGAAAATCAAACTTTCTATGCAAAACACAGGCAAAAAAAACCAATCTAGAAGCTCAAATCATACTGTATTAACAGAGGAGATGGCGCTGCACTTCAAACCTCCAGGTGGTTTCCTAACACGTGGCACAAGTTGGTTAGCATCTGTGGAACATGATGGCTGATAATTAAATCATCAATAGTCAGGACCTTTACCCCATCGAGGACATTATTAACAATCATTCTATGTGTGCTAAAGCCATCGAGGACGTTATTAACAGTCATTCTATGTATGCTAAAGCATCCTTGCTTTAGCAAGGGGAGCACTGACAGGCAAAAAAGCAGCAAACACTTTTAAATTCTTAGGTAAATATGCAGATGAAATTCATAGTAAATTTTTATATTTACAATGAAACACACAGAGACAAAGAATGAGAGAGAGAGAACGATTGCCTGAATGGCATGTTATTCACCAAACAATGAATGTAGAACCCAGAGGGTAGTGAAGTTTGTAGATGCCCAGCCTTTTCCTATCACTCAATGCACTTTTCAAAACATACTGATTGCTTCTGACATCCTACCAGTTGCACGTAGAGGGTGACTGGAAAGTCTCCTATACATTATTTTATTAATGATGTCATATTGAATTCATGGGACATGAGTATATGTTTTTTCCTTTATTAATGTGGACTGCAGAAATCCTGCCGTGTGGGAGGAATTTGGGGTAGGAAGAGGATGTTTTGATGGTGAGATGTTCTCTGGAGAAAAGGAAAGAAGGAACCGTGTGCAAGCTGTAATTTAAAATAGTGCAGGAAGCCAGAGGCTGACATTTCAGCGAATTACCTGTGCGTTGTCCCAGCAGATGATGATTCCTGTCTGTGCTCTGTGACCTGCTGTGCCGCGTGAGTTCAGCTACAGCTACAGAAGTAGGAGCCTGCGCTCTGGTGGGCTCTGCTGTGAAGCTTTCTGACAGTTTGTTGAGGTGGGTTTGATCTCTGGGAAGCAGTCCTCAGCCTGGGAGGGGGGTGGCTTTATTGGATGAGCGTCCAAACCTACCTCCTCCCTTGAAGGACTATCATAATACGTGTCATGGTGGGGCCTGAGCTCTGGGTGTCCACCGTGGTTACAGGTGCATGGCTCTCCAGGTGACCTGCTCACCCCTGCCACCCGGAGAGTTTTCCAAGATGAACACCACTGGGGTTGGAAGCTCAGCATGCGCATCTGCAGAAAGCATGGGATGGCCCGCAGGACTTTCCGACTCTCTGTGATAGCGAGCTGCCCTGTAGCTTTACTCCGTTAAGGCAGGTGGTGAAATTTCCTCAGCCTCCTATCCCTATCTACTGAACAAGACTCTCTTGGTCTAAGAAAATTGCTGTGAAGGACATCCAAGGATTGGAACAACTGTGGGTTAATAATAGAATTGAACTGAGTTGTTGCATTTCCTGATATTGATAACTGTATGCTAGTTATAGGAGAAAATGCATTTGTGTGGTTTTGTTGTTTGTTTGCTTTGCTTTGCTCTGTGGTGCTGAGTGGGAGGGAGGACTTCAAGCCAGGCTCTGTGATGAGCTATACAGCCAGCCCATCTTTGTTGAAATAGTAGGAAGGAAACGATTCCGAAACACATGCGTGCACAGAAAGACATTAGTAAGGCTGTGAATGACAAAGGAAATGGAACAAAATGGTACTAATGCAAATCTGGTATGTGAGATACAATAATCTTAAAAGCTTTCACTGAGTTGAAGCTGGGAATGCGGCTGAGTAATAGAACACTTGCCTAGCATGTGAGGGATCTGACTCTAACCTGCAGCACTCACAAAAACTATAACAGCCATTTGAAACGTTAAAAAAATTGAAAAATCTAAGAGTTATATAGGTCAAGTATCCCTTACCTGAAACACTTTTATCCTGCGGCCAGAATGCTTTAGGTTTTGGACCATTTGTGTATACATAATGAGATAGATACCTTAAGATAGAACTCAAGTCTAAATATAAAATTTATTTATATTTCATTACGCCTTGTAGAATGTTTGAAACATTTTGAGCCAGATGCAGGGGTCGGTCGTTGCCAGTGGTCCATGCTCCTCAGGGGGGCTGAGAGAAGGATGAGCAACTGTAACAGGACCCGATGCATGAAACAGCCTCAGCTGAGGAATTTTCGTCTGTTGGCAGCATGTCAATGCTCAGAAAGTTCCAGACAGACCTCAGAGTCTTTCAGACTTTGTCTGTTTTGGATTAGGGGTGCTGGGCCTAGGTGGGCCTCACTGTCACTCTTATCTCTGGGTGCTACAGATCCTCACACGTGGCACATTGTTAGCTGATGCTTTCTGAGGCTCTATAAAACTTCCTGCATAGCAACTACTTCCTAGATTTTGTAAATTCCTCTGTTTGTTTGTTGTTGCTCACTTTGCGTGTGTGTGTGGGGGGGGAGGAGGGATGACATGAATGAAGTACTGAAAGAGAAGAAGCAAACTCCATGGTAGGTAGGGAATGAAGAGGAAGACACTCTCAAGCAGAAAGAATTACAAACATGAAGTTGCTGAGGAAGAACATGTTCTAGAATGTTCTAGGGAAATGGGAGAGGCCAGCAGAGAGTGGGAGGCAGCGGTGAGCCCTGCCATGGGTCAGAGCCTTCGGAAACTTTGCAGCAGCATCAGTCTAAGGGTCCTCAGGGATCTCGGGAGGGGCTGAGTCATCTCTGGATCCCTGACCCATTAAGTTGTGGTTGTGAAAATCACCTGACATCTTCCCCGCTGAGAGGGCATCAGCGGCAGGCCTGGGCATCCAGGCAAGCCAGAGTAAGCTGAGCACAGGAAGATGTGAGAATCTGGTTAGCCTAACCTTTGTCCTGACCTCCCTGGGAAAACTGCGCAAGGTGCAGATCGCCCAGCATGTGCAGTGACGCTGTTGTCGCTGGAGCTATTCTGCAGGGAGAGGCATGTCAGGAGCTGCTGCCTGGGAGGAGACAGCATGCTCAGCCTCCTGGGATTCTTGAGGTGCTTAGAGGCTGTTTCCTATTCCACTTCAACCCAGTGCCCAAGCCATCGCCTCTCCCTCTCCTGTCTGGCAGTGTCCCCAGACATTAAGAGTTTCTGGCTCCAGAGTCCAGCTTCTGCCGGTTGCTGGCTGTGTGGTCAGCATTGACTAGCACAGCACATCAGCAGGGTCAGACAAGGCCCCCCGAGCAGACCTCCACACGGTCAGGTGTTTCTGACCTGACAGCAGGTGTATCTGGAATCCCCTGGGGCAGAAAATGAGTTTGTTTAGTGGAGAAGAGCTATGGTTTCCTGATGCTTTGGTTTCCAGGATGCTTTCCTGATTTCTTGAGAGAACAGAGGCTGGCCACCTTCCTGTCCTCTGTGCTGGGTGTCCTCTATATTATACACTCATCGTTCTAAGTTGGCAATCATTTACATTAATGACGTAAAGATTCCCGAAATGAGTCCTGTCACTAATGCTCAGATGTTTCAGTGGAAGATCTATTGTCTGGCAGTAAGTGCAGAAGAAAAGCCATTTGATAAGAAATTTGGTCCCATTTCCTTTACATAAAAGACAATGAATAAGAAAAGAGTTAGATAGTCTTCTTTTCCCCACCTCACAATGACAGGATGAGTTCAAATAAACACTCAGTATAAAAATCACAGCTGGTTTTCCCTTTAATGCTGAACTATGGAAAAACTTTCATTTTTACCAGTCCTGCGGGCTTGGGGGTATGAAAGTTTGCTAAAGAGGAGGCACCCATCAAGCACATTTTATTAGCTTTACTATCAGGTGGTGTTTTCAATTTTTAAAACAGTTGCTTTAAAAAGCCTCTAGGGGCAATGCACAGCAATCTCTGTTAATCCCATAATAATAAAAACCAGCGGCTAAAATGCTGTTGCAACAATAATGACCCCCACACCGGCTGAAAGATGGATTGTAAGAAGAATATCCTGCCAAGGAGCGTTAGGGATCCGCCCTGACTGCCTCTCCTGCCTTAGCAAGCAGAACTTGTCTCATCCTTCTCCATGGACTTTGCTGAGTTGGCCTGGAGGCACAGAGAAATGAGCTAACCTCTCCATACCCTTTCTGTCCCTGGTGACCTATCCCAGTGGGAGCTACCTTGCCCATCCCAGAGCATAGAGTGAAAAATCAACTCGTTCCACAAATATTTACAGCACACCTGCCCTTTGCAAAACCTGGGGCAGCTCAGGGAGGGGACAGCCATGATGTTAACTCTACTATACTTGAGGAGCTGACCTTTAATGGGATCCAAGCGTGTTTCAAGAAACTCAAAGCTGAATGGACTTCAGAAATAGAAGCTGCAGCACAGCGAGAACAGAGTTTGGAAGAGGAAAGATTTCAAGTGACTCGGGGATGGAGAATATTCTCCATAGTGGGTAGTGACTGTGATACTAAACATGGGGGTCATATTAGTGAGTTCAAAGCCAATAAGAGGACTAGGCAATGGAAGCTTTATTACTTTGCAACAAGTAAGGGGCTTTTTTTTTTAAATCAGGGAAACTTTTTAAAAACAGATGCTTAGGGGCTGCTTTTGCTAAAGAGTACCGAGTCCTCACTGGGCCCATATGATAACTACATTAGGAAGAAGGTCTGGCATCTCTGCCTTCATTCTATGACTGTACAGAGGTAAGTCATGGTCCTTAATCTTCCCCTTGGCTCATCTTTAGCAAAACCTCACAGGACAGACATTTCCTTAGATGATGTCAAATAGGTTAAGGCAAGGCCCTTGGGATTAACATGTCAGCAACCTGTAAACTACCTTGCAGGACAGATAGAGCTGAGCCGACAGGATCAGCTTTCACCAGGACTCTTTTCTCTTTAAACCTTGCTTTCATGTCAGAAGATAAGTTTGGGGGGGTGGTCACTGGACCCTGTTATTTGCATCTCTTCTCAGTGTGGTCACTGTGAATTAATCTCCTTTCTTTGCTTTTCACCTTTACTTGTCTGTTTAACTGGTATATGGAGACTAATGGATGCCTACCTAGCTTGTCGATGCTACCAACATGTACAGTGTGGATAATAGATAACACATGTGTACTGGAAGGACTTGCTGTCACAAATAGACATGGGTACATGTGTCTATTCTGTATGTGTCTCCTTACATCAAAGTGATGGACAGGAACTCCTGGTGGAGAATTTAACATTAGAGGGAGAGTATAATGAGCTAAGTTTATTCTACATTGCCTGGAAGATTGAGATCAAGTCAATCTGCAGTTTTGGCTGGTTCCCTGTAGTTCAATCCAGGGAGCCTTAACCAGACCAGAACAGCTGGATTTAGAACACTGAGAGAAGAGGCCGCGTGCTTTCCATGAACTTCGTTGAAGGTTGCAGGGCAGCTCTGCAATCTCCTCCTCATGTAAGATTAGGTTGTAACCTGTCTGTTAGAACAGATGAGAAGGCCCTGTAAACCACACATGCCTAATGATCACAACAGTTTATCAACAGAGCCCACGCGGCTGAATAGCTCCCAGTTCTACGAAAAGCACGACACAGAAAGTCCCCACCTCCCAAACATGCAACAGCCCCTTAAGCACAGAGCCTGTCTCTGGAGAAACGTAGGTAGACTAGACCAAGATGAGGTGCCTCAACTCTGGAGGTGGGGTGTGTGGGAGGGGAGTGTGAAAGGCTGCGATATTTGTGTGCACAGCCTGGTCTTAGTACTAATAGATTAAACAAGTCATGTTCTGACTGGGTAACCAGTCTGTAATTCAAATGAAATAAAGTTCCAAAATGGATTTGTTCTAAGTCAATTTATTTCAGTTTGCTACATTTTAAACTCAATTTGATAAATAGAACTCACCACATGGAAAGGAAATTGTTTACAAATCTCATTGCCTATAGAAGATTTGCAGCCTGGTAGACAATACAAGGGAAAAAAAGCCAGAAACACAGAAGATTCATAAACAATGGAGACGGTTTATCATTATATTGACTAAAAAGGAGTCTTGGTAAGCATTAACTAAGTAAACTCATTAGTGATTCATTTGGGTTTTTCTTCATTAGCTTAAATACATGAAAACTTATATATGCTCTCAAAAAATGTTGGAAGTGGTTGAAAGCTACGTAAAAATATTTTAAACAAAGAGTAATTGAAACCTTCATTTGGAGGAAAATCAAGCATTAAACAAAAATGCTTTCCTACCTCAACATCATTGGAAATCTTTCTCATAATGCCTATTGGTTCTACTTTCTTGCCCCAGAAAGTCAAGTAGTTGGAGTCTTTTCTAATCTTCCCTTGATTCAAGGATCTGTTTTCGTTTTCAACAACATGGACACTGAACGTGGCCTTGAATCCATAGACTTGTGAACTCTCAGACCCAGGAGCACGGAGAGAAAATCTCACGATTTCTCCACTGTCAAAACACGAAAGTATTCTAAAGAAGTCAAGTGGCCTGTGTCAGCTGTCACTTTGGCCAGTGCCCAGGTCCTTCCACTCTGGCTGGCCTCTCTCTGTTTACATCTGTGTATCACTCCTGAGCAGAAAGGATATATGCTTAGACCCAGAATGTGTGTGTGAGTGCGTGTGTGTGCATATGTGTGTGTGTACATATATGTGAGTGTGTGTGTGTGAGATACAGACTGTGTGTGAGACTGTGTGTGTGTGTGTATGTGTGTGTGTGTGTGTGTGTGTGTGTGACAGTGATTTGGAAATTTTGGTCAGTTATGTCCACATAATTTGTAGTTTTAGTGTAAATATATTTTATCGTGCAATAGCATGTGAAATATCTAGATAAAATTGCTGAAATTATTGAAATGAAGGAAATCCAGAAACTATATAACACCCAAAGCCCACTCAGCTTTGTGTTTATGTGATGGTAATAAAAAAAGGTCTGTGTTTGGATTTCTGTACAAAGATGAACTTTTGGAAAAGATAATTCACCTTCTTCTTTCTTTTTTTTCTTTTTTTTTATTTCCGCTCATACAAACTTATCAGGTACACAGGTCCCCTCCCTTCCTCCACCCCATCTCCATCCCCCTGCCCCCAATTCACCTTCTTTTAACCCTTAGAAGACAGAACACAAATGTATTGTTCCTCCCAAGATAGTTTCCTCTCTCCTTTAACAGAATACTTGGTTTCCAGCACTGTTCTAAGAACTTACAAAGCACCAAATCCTTTGGTATTGAAACCAAGGGCTCAGTGGACATCACAGATGCCGCTGGCCACTGGGATCTGAGACCTTCCCCTGATCGGCAGATAAGAGAAGACACCCTGGGCGGCAGCATAGCCACCCAAAGGCAGGAAGACTGAATAAGGATGGGCCAAAGGAACTGCCTTGGAGCATGATCACTTTATTTCTCACAGTATGGGAACCTGTAGAGTTTGAAAGGAAGGCACTGGCAGGTTGGGTGTCTGTTGAGGGTCTGGGTTTCTGTTTCTAAGATGGGGCCTTGTATGAAAGCCATTCAGCTGTACCTCCCAATCTCCTAGTGCTGTTGTTTTAGGGATTGAGCTTTGACAGAAAGGGTCAAAGGGGCCACGCTGGCTTAGAGGATCCAGTCCATACTCAGCACTTTACCATGGAAGGAACAGTATTCCTCCCCTCTGGAGGTAGCATCCAGGGCTTCATCCTGAAGTCAGAGACTAGGTCCTGGCCTCATACCAAGCCATCTTCCAGCCCTACAGGAGAGGGGTTTCCAGGAAGGGGAGAGGGTGGGGGGTGTTGGTCTGTCATCAATGCTGCTGTTCCTTTCTCAGAGCTAGTTGTGTCTTGATATGCTTCCACCTTCTTTTGTCTGTCAGTACCTTAGTATTGGCTCCTCCTCCTGCAGAATCAGATGGGTTAAAATGACTCAGACACTACCTGTCTGACAAACAAGGTGACAGTTTTTCTGACCATGGGGAGTATAGAACCTTGGAGACAAACAAGAGAAGCATTACCTAGTATTGCTGCTCCCACACCAGGCCCCAAGGATGCTTCCAGTTCTGGTTTCATCCGCCTTCAAACAACAGCTGGAAGTCCAGCCTTCTGCAGAAAAGCAGTGTGACGGCTCTGCAGAGGGCAGATTGCTGAAATGTGTTTTGAAAAGTAGGTTTATTTGTGGCCGCGCCTGAGGCCCCACCACATTCCCCCAAGCAGCACTTTTCATTTAGCCCTTGTGAAACCTAGAAGATCAGGATCCTGCTGAATTCTTGAGGCACTGAAAACTGGCAGTGGGCTCTTAGTCCCAGGCTTTCCTGCCCTGCTCTGAGTAGGGCAAGAGTGATTCCATCCTGTAAATGCCGATTCTGGTTACCATCAGTGGATTTTGTGCACAGGTGTATGATGAACTGGCATCTCATTGAGGAAACCAAAGAAAGTGTTTCATACTACACCCAAACCATGTGCTGTGTGACCTTCCTGCTGGTATCGCCTCTGCCTACACTGGCTCTCAAAAACACTACATCATAATCATATTCAGGAACCAGGAGTCACCAGTGACAGTCGCTTACCATCTGATCTGCCACCCACCATGAGCGCTGTCCTAAACCCAATGCTTTAGTGTTTCATCTGATATTTGAGGTCACCTGAGCTTCTACACTGGCTGCCCCTATAGCTGACCTGTTTTGAGAGTGACATTAATTATTTAATTTATTTACACATTTGTATGTAGAAGGCATGCACATGAAGGCCAGGGAATAACCAATTCTTTCCTTCCATCATATGGTTTCTGGGGGTCAAACTCAGGTCTGCGAGTTCCATAGCAAAGTGCCTATACCCGCTGAGTCACCAGCTTTGTATGCTAATTATTTTTTTCAAGAAAGAACTTTCATTTTTTTCTACTGTATAAATAATAGTAAATTAGATTCTTTTTATAAGATTCTATATTTATAGCTAAGTTTGGTTAGATAAAACATCTGATAAATATAGCAGTCAGTTGTCCTTTACACATTTAAGATAACATATCAATAGCATATGCTAGATCTGATTGGTAAGTTGCATGCTGAGTTCATATATATTAATTATGTACTTCACTATAAAGATTTTATAACTTCACTACTCTGCTCTCTTATCATTTAATAGCAGAAGCTATTAATAACTATTATCATACATATTATATGTTATATATTTATTACATATGGCTATTATAATACAACTATATTAACAGCTATTAATAACTAAAGCCAAATAAAAAAAAGTAAGTGAAGTACACAGGAAAATTGGGTTTGAATGAAACATTCTGGAAGGACAACTAAACAAACTCCAATCCTCCTGCTCCCATCTGTGACACCCAGACTGTCGGGGGCTTGGATTCTAGGCATTTAATTCTGTGCTCTGAGAAATAGACATCAACTTGCCAGCTGCCTGACCAACCAAATTTCTCTCCAAGATTCTTTCCTATGCTCAGCACTTAGAGAAGAAGCTTCTTCCTAAATTCAAAACTTAGGGAAGAGACTGGTACCCCCCAGGGGGCGGATCCCTTTCTATTCATATTAGAGTGTTCCTTAATTTTTAAAAGTGATTTACAAAGTTCAGAAAATAAGTGATTGCTCTACTCCACACAGAGGATGGAAACCATCACTATCCCCCCTGCCAAGGCTTGGGGAGCATTACAGAAGAGGGGGCAGGAAAAATGGAAGAACCTAAAGCTGGGGGTGGGGGCACAGCCAGATGATGTCTTCTAGGCACCCCGGCTCTCCACAACCATGAGCTCACTGCAGCTGGGTCTATTTGCCAAGACTACAAGATTTGACCTATTTAGTCTGCAGCATGAAAAGGGAAAGACGTCAGGAAACACTACACCTTCCTCAGAGACTAACAAGGCTGAGGCTGGAGAGGAGAGAAGCACCTCTCTTCAGGGACTTGCCCACAGGTATATTATCCTTACTCCAGCAGTTACCCAGACACATGTCATTAACAGGAACCCAGATGGGACTTAGTAAGCCATTAAAAACACAGGAGGACATGAGAGCAAAGTGGGGGAAGAAGGAGCTTGAAATGGGAAAAATGGGGGTTTGCGATGGGGTTTAAGGGGAGAAAATAATATGAAGACATCGGTAAAGTCCTAAAAGAATATAAATAAACAAATAAAATGGAGAAATTTTATATTTCAGTGACTTTGTACTTGATCTTGCTGATGTCAAACACTGCAGTGATTATGTATGGCAGGTAGAGAAAACCACCCAGCAGGACTCATTGGTGCACCTAGTAGACTCTCACCCCCTTGGGCCTGGACAACTTCGTGCCTCTATGGACAGCGTAGCTGTCAACTGGTGAGCACAGCTACTGCTCCTTCTGTAAGACTCAACCTTCAATACAAACAAGTACTCTCTCTTCCTGCTGGCAGAGAGCAAAAAGAACTGTGAACATGTATTCTTTTATTATTATTTTTGGACGAGATGTCAAGAGAGGCTTCTTCAGGTATAGACATTCCTTTAAAATAAACAAAAATCAGCAGGTTGCACTTTTTTGTGTGTGAATTCTTGCTGTTCTTTTTTTCTCTTCTGGTGTTCACTGGAAGAATCAGTAACCAAGCTAAAGAACAAATTTTCCTGCATAATACAAAAGCAAAAGAACTACCAGTGATGGTTAAAAAAAAAAAGCTTTGCACCTACAGAGCATTTTCATCTTTAAACCATTTTATAAATATTAACCAATTAATCCCTTTAGCAACAAAGTTCTTGTGTTGCTTCCAGGTATTCAGTCAGTGGTGGTCCAAACGTTGAATTTCCTTGTGGAATGATCTGGCATATTTTTTTTGAATAGACAGCTTTGGATAAGATGCTTTTCTGTCTAATTCTTGAGTCAAGTTTTTAAAAAAATCACCATTCAAGAATGGGCTTAAAATTCTATCCACCATCAATCTGTCTTTGTTGTCAGCCCTCCTGTGCTAAAGTCAGAAACTGTGCTGTCATGGTTTGAAATGTGTCCCCTATGGTCTCATGTTTGGAAAGATCATGGCACCTTTAGGAGATGGAGCCTCATTGGGGGTGGACCTTGACGTGGATTAGTCCCACCTCCCTCCAGGAAAGATCTGCCTTTGCTGCAGGAGTCTTGCATCTCTCAGTCTCCAAGATGTTTGCAGTGACTTAGCCTGCCTCCAGCCAGTCGGCCATGCCATGTCCACCGTGAAAAGACTGTTTCTACCCTCTGGAACTGCAAGCTGAAAAAAATCTCCCATTCTCCTTTAAGTTGTTTGACTTTGGGTGTTCTCTCTCACAGCAACACACAAGAGCAACCAGTACATGTGTCCAGTACGGCATCTCACTTTCAGCTTTCTGGATGCCCACCTATCACCTCCAGTAGCTCCAATGGAAATCTTCAGAAACAAACACACTCGCTTCTGTTTGTAAGTGCTTGGCAGAGAGATGGACACCTGGTTTGTCAGTTAGATATATAGGTGACAACCTGACAGTTGAAAACTAAGCTCTGGGCACATTTGTAAGAATTAATAGCTAAGGCAGGCCCTTGCGCAAGCCTGTAGAATGTCTGATTGATACGGAAAGGCCCAGGTCATAGTTGGTGCGACCATTCCCTGTGCAATGGAGGGGGCTGATTCAGTAAGTGTGGCATTCTTCAGCATACTTTGGCAGCCTTGCTGTCTGACAAATGAGGTTTACCCCTCTCACGGCAATCCTGTGAATATGGTGTGTCCGGTTCTCTCAGCTCCTGGTGTTGGTATGCATGCACTCTCCTGTCAAGCTGGACTAAGAACTTTAACTGAAAGAATAAAACCTCCTTGTTCCCCTAAGCTCATTGGTTATGACTTTATTGGCAACATGCAGGCAAAGTGCAACACCAACATTAACTACTATGGGCTGTTTATACATCTGGTACATTCTCCAATTTCCTTTCTTATGACTTGAATCATTAGACCAGCAAAGACTGTGTAAAATATTAGCCTTCTCACTGGTCCATCTCAATCCACTCCTCTTCTCCAAGCCCTGAGAAGGAGTACTTGCACATTCATGTTGTGAAGACCCCATCATAACACAGTGAGTGTTCGATAGGAGAACACCAGGACATGAGAGTTGCATACAGCTGACATGCTGGTCGGTCGTTTATTCTCAGGAGCCTTTATAATGACATTGCACATGCCCCACACTCTTTGGGGTCTAATTCTATTTTACCAAGGTGCTTGCCTTAGCAATCTGAGGAGAAGAGCTGGACCCATAAATGGAGCAAAAAAAATGGTCATCTGTAGTTTGGTGGTCCACTTCTCAAGCCCCACTCTCTGCTCCCTTCACACCTGAATCATATTTTTATTCCAAGCATTTTGTTTTAGAGCAGTCATCTGAGGAATGGATCATTCTGTGTTTTTGTTGGGACATGTCACGGTTTGAAATGTGTCCCCCACAGTCTCATGTGTTTGGAAAGATCCATGGCACCTTTGAGAGGTGGAGCCTTGCTGGAAGAAGGTGGACCACCCCTTGAGGTGGATTCGTCCCACCCTACCTCCAGGAGAAGTCTGCTTTTGCAGCAAAAGTCTAGCAGCTCTCAGCCTCTCTGATGGGAGTGATGTAGCCTGTCTCCAGCTGCCGCCAGCCCGCCATGTGGCCTCCACTGTAAAAGGCTGTTTCTCCCCTCTGGAACCGTAAGCTGAATAAATCTCCCTTTCTTCCTTAAGTTGATTGACTTTGGGTGTTCTCTCACAGCAGTAGTCAAGAGTAACCATTACAGGACTTTATAACCCTCTGGGGAGTTCTTAATTCTAGGTTAGACTCAGAACACTGTCCAGACTTTTGAGCTCCCCAGCACTGACTGTCATCTTCAAACTGTCTAGAAGCAAGAAGTCAAAGATAAGCCAAACCAGATATCTCTCTCTCCCACTGAGGCAATGGTGCCAGTGGACTAAGTAAAACAATGCAGAAGCCTGAAAATCCCATCACTCAGATCCATCTCAGAACTGGCCCAGCTGCCAGGGCCAAGGATGGGCTATCACATACCTCCCTGTCCAGGTCCAGGGTCAGGCATGGGCTATCATGTACCTCCCTGCTCAGGTCCATTTCTTGTCCAGCATCTCAGTTGTTGGTCTATAGGCTGCTTCTTTAGTCCACCCAAGCAGAACAGGTCATTTGGTACAACCATTTCAGACATCCCATTACTGATCTCCTAAGAGAGATGTTTCCCTGGGGCTTTTCATAGCAAGAGTGGCTCACATTCACTGAGCTCTTAACACCTGATTCCCGGCAGTGCACTTCAAGAGCTATCATCAGAACGCTGCTGCTGCTCTGCAAGGTAAGCAAGCAACCTCAAATTCCGCATGTGTTCCCCCAAATACATGTGTTGGAAACATAATCCCCAGTGCAAGTAGTATTAGCAGGTGGAACCAAACGAGAAGAATTAAGTCACAATTGATTATATGACCATCATGGAAGTAGGCTAGGTGTTTTGAGGGTAAATTTATCTTAAAAAAACAATTTATCTTCTCTCTCTCTCTCTCTCTCTCTCTCTCTTTCTCTCTTTCTCTCTGTCTCTCCCCTCCACCATAGGAAGATGTAATATGAAGGCCATTGCCAAATGTTGGTACTGTGCTCTTGGACATTTTAGCCTACAAAACCATAGCCAAGTGAAAATTTCTATTATTTATAAATTATCTCTTTTAGGAATTCTTTCACAGAGCAGAAAACTAAGACAATATCTAAAGCAGAACTCATGATCTTTCTCCGAAGTCTGGTTTTTTGTTACAGTCACTTAGTTCAGTGAATGGCATGCTTATTTTTCTAGTAGTGTCAGCTGGACATCTGGAAATTATATCAGAACTTCCTCTTTTTTTTTTTTTAACCCCATATCCAACTTCCATGGGCTTGACCTAGATGTGTCTTCAATTCATCTTCTTGTTCTCCCCAGCCATTATCACACGCTTCCACATTAGACAACAAGCTTCCTGAGAACAGAGGAAGCTGCCTGTCTCGTACATTGTTCGGTCAAGGGAATGGAGCTGGAAACCAGCATGGAACTAGCCACAGGCAGGACTGAGTGATCGTCGTGGCTTCCAACCAAGCCATGGCCATCTCTCCTGAGTCATTGCAGTGACCTCTTGACCCATCTCTCACATCCACTCTCTTATTTATTTATTATTTATCTTACTGAGAGTAAATAATAAGGAAATTTATTTTAAAACAATTCTTTGCATATACATTTTTTAACCATTTATCAAAGATGAAAGCAAATTTACCTACTAATAAGATGGATGTGTCTGCTTATTTTCAGTGATTGAAATCTGGGCTGAATATTTGCTACTGCAGACACACAGCATTTTAAATATTTTTAAGAGTTGATTGATGTTTTGATTTCATAATTGTCAATGCTGAGAATATTGCTTTGCATAAATATTCATTCTAAGATGACGGTCAGATGTTTAGGTCAATTCAGAAGTTGTTTCTATCCTAATCCCAAGCCAAAATCCATTGAACAAAATTTTTTTTAAAGAAAATGCAAGTCAGGAACTCAAATTGCAAATTTTTTTTATTTATCCAATTGTGTGTGGGTGTGGGTGGGTGGGTGTGGGTGTGTGTGCACGTGCGTGTAGAACCACGGGCGAATTTGGGAACCACCATGGACTACCTCCACCTCCTTGTTTACTCTGCCCGGAAATCACAGGCTCCGCCCTACCAGGACCAGAAACGCAGGTCGCCCGGCTGCCGCCCAGCGTCTATATGTGGGATCTAGGATCCAAACTCAGGACCTTCCGCCTGTAAGAGGCTTAACCCCTGAGCCACCTCTCTAGCCCTCAAATTGCAATTTTTAAAGTCAAACATAAGAACAAGTTTCCTATTAGAGTTGTAGTAGTATAATATCTTCTTTTTTTTAATGACCACTGACTCCTCATTGCACTGGTCTCCCCTGGTAACACTCAGCCATGTGGGTATCTGCAGGCCTCCTGGAGAGTTTGGGACGATTGGGAAAAATAATTCTCAGAGGTTCTTAGTTACCCCTGTGACAAAACAAACAGCAGAGAAACCAACAGGACTTCATTAACATGAACATTTCACATATTCAGGGAAAACACCCAAGGAATGAATAGTTCTCAAACAGGTTACTTCAAGTCCCAGTTCGCACAGCATCTTTGGTGAAGAACAGTGAGTTTTTAAGGAAGTGATAAGACATAGGAAGAAGACGGTGTTTCTAGAAGGCAAGTGACTGTCAGAGGCTGAGGAGGAAAGCCCAGATTCCCTGGGCCCCACCTCCAGTCCAGCCCAGGTCTATGTGGCCTTCTGTGGGTACCCTTGGCAGAAGGCCAGGCAGGATGCCTTTGATCCTGCTTCTGTGCCCTGCTTCTCAGCCCCTGCAGAGCAGGCATGACGCTCTTCTGTATCTGTTGCCCTTTAGTTGCTCCACACTCAACAGTCTTTCACATTTTGGGATGATATATTCTGGTCCTAGAGAGACTCTCCTGGCACTCAGATTATTTTGGTAACCATGCCAGTGGTTATGATTGGTCTGGCAGGTCCCTCTCTGCCCTCTCTGCCCTGCCTCATCCCTGGAGGCTGATTCCAATGAACTGCATCTCACAGGCCCCATGATTTTCAGGCTGCTGGCTGTGTATTGCCCATGGGCGTATCTGTAGGTGGACGGGCTGAAGAGATGGCTCAGGTGTTAAGACTCTGCCTTGCAAGCAGAAGGTCCTGAGTTCAGATCTCAGGTCCTAAGTAAAAACACCAGGTGGAAATGGTGGCAACCTATACTTTCAGTCCTAGTGGGTGGAGCCTGGGAAATCCCAGAGTGAAGCAAGAAGGAGGTAGAAGTAATCCAGGATGATTCCCGAAGTCACCCTTGGTCTTCCACAGGGATAGATGTGTCCTCTGATACACACACACACACACACACACACACACACACACACACACACACACTAAATGAATGAATAAATAAAGTTAATTTAAAAAGTCAGAGAGAGAAAGATCGTCCAAAAGTCTAGCACTCAGAGCCTGGGGAGACTGTCCTAGAAAGGCACACAGCAGAGAGCTCCAAGTCTAGGGGTGCAGGAGCTTTTGTGAGTCTCACCCATGCTGGGGAGAGAATTTCTGATGATGTGCCTGCCTTTGAGTCATCCTTGCTTCTATATGAAACCCTCACAGGAACTCTTGTAAGTAACCCCAATAAATTCATTGGTTTGTCAAGCTGGATCTTGACACAATTGTCTGTTGATCTGTCGTTGAACTGGTATCTGGGATGGATAGACAGTTGTGTGGCATCTCCCAGGAAAAGTGTTCACAAAACAGTGAGACCCCACATCAAAATGAAAATAGATAGATAAATAAATAAAACAGAAGAAGGGCTGGGACTAGAGCTCAACAGTAGAGACCCTGGATTCAATCCCTGGAATGTAATAAACAGACTGTTATAGTTAGATACAGGTGTCACCTGATGGTTGATGATTCGAGCTTTAAGCACATTTGTAGAGAATTAATAATTGAGTTAAGTCACAGCCCAGTGGTAGGTGGGACTAACCCCTAGGCAGGTGAAAAAGATAGAGGAGCCAGTTAGGAAAGTTGGCGTCCTTCTGTATATTTGGCCAGACATGCTGGTCTTGCAAGTTGGGATTGTCTTTCTCAACAATCCTGGAGATATATAGATATAGTGTGGCCAGTTCCCTTGGCCCCTAGTGATAGTGTAGACACTCCTGCCAGGCTGGACAAGGAACTGTAACCAGACTATTGTAAATCAAGAATAAAATCCTTTGTTCCCCTGTAAGCCTATAAGCTGTTTGTTCCTGAATTTATCAGCTACAATGCAGAGTTAAAGGAAATATAAATAAATAAGTAAATAAAAGTAAAAAATAAAATAATTTGAGATATTTCCTGCATGCAGAGGCATTTTACAGACAGTAGAACTTATCACAGCAGAGCAGGTGCAGTGTTAGTATTTTATCCCATCTTTTTTGCATGTAAAGGTGTGAGTGTGTATGTGTGTTTAGAGTGTGTGTAGAAGAGGGCACTGTGTGTGGCCGTGGCATAAAAAGGTGATTTTGGGAATCATCCTGGGATGCTCTACATCCTTATTGCTTTACTCTGGTATTTTTTTCAGATCAGAAGTGCAGGTTACTGCCATTTCCACCTGGCATTTTTACATGAATCCAAACTCAAGCAAACTTTGCTTGTGAGGCAAAGGCCTAACCCTGAGCCGTCATCTCTCCAGCCCCTTCCCCCTCTCCTGCTGGCCTCAGAGCAGTCTGCAGAACCCAAATGATGATGCCACTTGTGCCCCTGGTTCCAGTCCTCTGGGTTCCCTGTCTTCCTTTCTCAGCTGATTCGTGCTGCCAGCTCCTCTGTCCATCAGACTTGCCCCAGCCAGGTCCTTTGTAGTGTAAAGGTTAAGTGTCATTGCCTTGACTTAAAATAGCAAAGTTAAATCTTTAAGGAGACCTGGAAATATTCCATTTCTCCTCTCCTAATTAAAAAATGTTGCCAGAGGACAACTTTCAGATGTTGGTTCTCTCCTTCTACCATGTGGGCACCCAGAAATTGAACTCATGTCACCAGGTTTACAAGCAGTGCCTTAGCCGCTGAGTCATCTCACTAACCTCACTCCTTTTCTTGGTCTCTCTCTTTCTCTCTCTCTCTTTTTTTTTTTTTTGCACACACCTAAGTATGTATAGTCAGAGGGCACTGTGTATGCCTGCCGAGTCCCAAAAGTGACTTCAGGAACCATCCTAGATTGTTCTACCACTTTTTTGCTTTGCTTTTGGGATTTCCCAGGTTCTACCTTCCAGAGTTGGAAGTACAGGCCACCACCATTTTCACCTGGATTTTTTTTTTTTTTTAATGTGGGATCTGACATTTGAATTCAGGTCCTTCTGTTTTCAAGGCAGAGTCTTAATCCCTGAGCCGTCTCTTCAGTCTATTTCTAATTGCCTTTGTGCCATCCTAAGATATATTCAGGTCCTGCAGTGTGCTACCCTCCTGCAAGACTTGGGTTGAATATCCACACTTGGCAGATACCTACCCTTAGGGGAAACTGTTTTCTCAGTATAAGCAGATGGGGCCCTGGGCTAACTAGCACTTTGGCTCCAGTTGCTCAGAACATACAGCCCTCTAGGCCTATGTCCACTTCCTACTGAGGCGGGGTTTTATGTCCAGGTTCTCCTGTAGTAAAAGATGACTGGCAGGGTCAGGGATATTTACAGGTTCAGGCAGGCTGTGGGTAGGAGAAGTAACTTTTCCTTATTGGTTAGCTCCAGTTTCTGCAAACTTGATTAGGATTTTTAGTCCTTTATATCGCATTGGTCTGTTCATATTGGAAACCCTGCCCAATTGACCTTGCAGCCATCTCATAGTCAAGCTGTTTCTTTTGAGGAACTTAATTTATTTGCAATGTATAGCTCATCTCCATATCCTTTAATAGAAGATTGGGGGAAGTTGGCAACCTTATTTCTGTGGGAGATTAGAACCAGTTCCTCTAGATTGGCAGGGTGCGGTCCTTCAGGATAGTCTTAGTAGTAGGGGATGACTTTTTAAGACCTTCAAAGACCTTCCCAGCATGGCTACTCTGTTCTAAAACTGCCTGCTTCCTTACACTTTTCTTGACTACGCCCGTGGTTACAAGTCTTTGTTATAATAAAATGCTACCCAGCAGAGTCAGCAAGCCCAAGTACCGAGAGCTGAAGCCAGGTCCTATCTGGAACCTGACATTGCTTGCAACTCCAGAGCTTCAGAAGAGGAAAGGACAAAACACAAAACATCTCTGCTTGTCACACAGTGGAATGTCATCTGTGTTTGTGTGTGTGTGTGCCTGTGTCTGTGTGTGTATGCATGTATGCTTAAGCTCCTCATTTTGGCTAAGCTGGCTGGCCAATGAGCTCTTGCTGTCTCTGCCATCAGTGCTGGAGTTCTACATATACACAGTCATTGCAGGCTTTCACAGGGGTGCTGATGATTTGAACTCAGGTCCTCAAGCTTACCTGCACTCCTACCCACCAAATCATCTCTCTAGTCCCCTAGTGGACTATTTTAAGATCAGAATTGGACCTGATTCTAGTCCACAGCTGGATTCCCTGAGGGAGTAATTTAATTTCTGTTGGACAGCCTGTGCAGTTAGGAATAGCCTGTTCCTGTGGAAACCGAGCCTACCACCCCTCTAGTCTTTACCTTACTTTCCTGGTAACCCCTTGGACACCATTAGCAGTGCAAGGACTGTGGAAGACTGTGGCTCCACCCATCATCCTCTCTCCTCTTCGCAGTCCCAGCAGAGCAGCTCTGACCCCTCCTAGCCGTGTGCTCATGGTGGCGATCTCCTGTTCTCTCTGATCTTATCTCCCCTGCCCTCATTCTCTCCCATCTTAGGGTTATGGCTTTCTCCCTGCCTCTCTTGAACCAAGCATCCCAGAGTTTTCTTCCCTCTTCTCTCAGTTTAAATTAAAATCCCTCCACGTGTTCTATCTGGTTTCAATCTTCAACTCCTGAACTCAAGAACCCTAAGAAATAGCAAACATGCCCAAAACATGCCCAGTGGGCTGTGCTGGGTCACAACTCCAGTCTTTGGGCCAGGCCTCCAGTCTTTGTCAAGTTACTGAGTTTCTTGAGACTTAGATTTCTTAACTGTAAAATGGGCTCAGGTCCTCTACCACAAATGACCATTCACAAGGACACAGGTATAGACTCTCCACTTAGCCAACATAGATACTTCTCACTGGTGGTTCAAGACTCAATAAGCCAACTGGAGAATTGCCTGGAATCTCTCCAACCTTCTGAGCATTTTGGCTCAGCATCCCAGTGCACTGGAAAGCCCACAATGCCCCTTATCAGTGCAGGCTGACTAGGAGCTACACTAGCTGCTGTTGCCCTGACTCTAGAGGAAGAATCAGAGTATATTGTTAGCTTGAGAAAAGTTGGAGATGAACTGTCCGAAGTACAGCTCCTATTGAGAGAGAGAATAACTTCTGTTAGGCAGTTTAGTTTTTAGAACAGAGTAGCCCGGCTAAGAAGATCCTTAAAGTCACCCCACTGCTAGGACTTTCTTGCAGCGATTGGCTCTAATCCCCCCACTGAGATGAGGTTGTCAGTTTCCTCCAACCCTTTGTTTATGAAAAGATATGGATATGAGCTCCTGAATTGCCATGAGTTGAATTTCTTGAAAAAAACAGCTCTGGCCACAAGTTCCAGAGTTGAACTCGAATCAGACCAATTAGACACAGGGGAGACCGAGAGACTCAATCAGGTTTAAAGAAGCTAAAACTAACCAATACAGAAAAGCTACTTTTCCTGGGCTTACCAGATCTATAAATACCCCTGACCTTACGTGTCATCAGATGGCTCACTTGCCCTCTCAGACTCTGTGTCCCTGGATTCCTTTCTTCCCTAATAAGCTCTGGCTTAATCCTCTACACGAGTTCTGATTTCAATCTGCTCCAGAGTTCAAGAACCTGGACAAAAATTCCCATAATACAATCGAAGACATATGCCATTTGAACCACTGTAAAGTCAAGAAATCCTAAGTCTATCTGTACTAGATAAATATTGGTTCCCCCTTTTCTCTGTTGCTATCATGAAGTGTTCAGGATATCTCATCCAGGTTATTTCTTTATGAACGCAGTCCAAGACTTCCATCCTGCAGATCCACCCACCAAGAGAGGGGACCTTGGGAAGACTGCGTGGGCTCCCATACCCACAGCAACCCCCAGGTGCAGTGAATTCTTGCCCACACCCACACCACTCAAGCTCCCTGCGTTTACCAGCTGGTGCGTTCCCCTGCAGATCTGTTGCCATGGACAACAGCAGCTGTCCCTCTGTTGTGGAGAGCGCTGCTGTATTCTCTCTCACAACAGGGAGGAGAATGTGTTCTAATGAGGAGTAGGGTGTAAAAGTTCATTGACACCAGGACATTCTGCCACTTCCTCATCCTGAGAAGGAAGCACATTTAACCCAGAGTAGCCATTTGTCCATGCTAGTGAGTTGGCTCTGCAACCTGTCTTGTTTCCTGGTCAAGTAACATCCCAGTTACTGCACTGTTGTTGTAACTTGGAAGGAGGTTCATAGCACCAGGAACTTTCTCTTTTAAACAGCCAGATGCCAGGGCCCTTTCTAGTCCATCTTAGCCAAGCTGATGTGCTCTTTTTTTTTTAACACTTTTTTTTTTTTTTATTCAACTGTGCATATGCGTGTGTATGTGCGCGCGCGCGTCTGTGTGTGTGTGTGTGTGTGTGTGTGTGTGTGTCTGTGTGTGTGTAGAACCACGGACGAATTCGCGAACCACCATGGACGCCTCCTCCTCCTTCTGCCCCGGGATTCACAGGCTCCGCCCTACCAGGACCGGAAACGCAGGCCGCCCCCGCTTCTGCCTGGCGTCTATACGTGGGATCTGGGATCCGAACTCGGGACCTTCCGCCTGCAAGGCGGAGGCTTAACCCCTGAGCCACCTCTCCAGCCCGAAGCTGATATGCTCTTATGTGAGATTTCTGCTCCGAAGGTTAAGGCTTGCCATTGGCCGGCTCTCTCTCACTCTTGAACCCTGCGACAGTCCACCTACCAGAGAAAGACTCTTTCAAAGGCTGGCCCTAGCATTTGACTGGGCAAGGGGAAGTTAGCATTTCCTGGGAACTTCTGACAAATAACCTCTTTTTTTTTTTTTTAATTCAATTGTGCATGCGTGTGTGTGTGTGTGTGTGTGTGTGTGTGTGTGTGTGTGTGTGTAGAACCACGGACGAATTCGGGAACCACCATGGACACCTCTACCTCCTCCTTGTTTACTCTGCCTGGGGATTCACAGGCTCCACCCTTCCAGGACAAGAAATGCAGGCCGCCCCGCTTCCACCCCTAGACCCTATGTAGGGTCTAGGATCTGAACTCAGGACCTTCCACCTGCAAGGCAAAGGCTTAACCCCTGAGCCACCTCTCCAGCCCCACAAATAGCCTCTTAAAGGGAAAGGTATAGTGAGAAGGAGACCAAGCTGAGGTCTAGACTTGGCTGCCACCCTGGCAGGTGCGCAGATACTGATGGTTGGCAAGGCCACGCACTCAGGAGTCACACCATCAATCACTCCACAGGGTAGGAAGGAGATAGGGTGGAGTGTTCAGAACACAGAGGGACTAGGGGTCCAACAGAGACCAACAAACCCATATCGTTAAGCAGAAATGCAGATGTGAGTGTGAGCATAGTGTGTGCAATACCCCAGAGTGTCTTTTCTTGGCTTTACCTACCACTTTAGTCAATACAGATGCTTCAGAGGTGGAGGAAAGGAAAGTCTTCACCCCGGTCCAGGCTAAGGTAGGCTTCATGTGTACCTCTTAGTGTAGATGAAGAAACAGGGACTAAGGATGGAGAAAAGGTGGCACTTGTTGGATTTAAACCTGTAGCCTAAGTCTGCCGGAGGAAGAATGCTGGAGGGCAAAGGGAACTGAACCTAAACAAAGATACCACGGGCCTATGCACAGCTCTGGTGGCCCTCCCAGAGGCTGTGGAGCAAGAGTTGGCATGTTGTGATGAGTAGGAGTCAGTTCATGTCCAAAGCAATCCCAGAGGGCAGGGATCAACTGAGAAACGGGGCAGTAACCCCAGGGAATACACTTCACTTGTTTGAGGTATATTAGTCTTAAGCCAGGGAACACAGGTAGAAATCGATTGTTTCTGATTGGAAAGGATCAATAATAGCTCCTACACAAAATGACAGAAAGAAAAGAGCTGGGATGTGAAGACCAGAGTTGAATCTCCACAACCCATGCAAAAGCCAGGTAGATGTACTGAACCACCTGGAATCCCATTATGCAGAAAGCAGAGACAGGATTCCCCAAAGCAAGCTGACATGCCAAATAGTGAGATCCAGATTCAGCTCTGCCTCAATATATAAGGTGGAAGACGCCCAGCGTCAACTTCAGGCCTCTACACACATGCACGCATGTGCGTACATGCATGTGCTAACATATGCTCATATGCCCACAGACACAAATATATATGTGCATATATCCATATGCAAAAATATTAGCTCCTCCTTAAAAAATTAGATTTCTAAACCCAATCAGCTAATAAATGTGCTTAAGGACCTGCAGTTGAGCTGGCGCTAAATAGTCTGCCTTAGGCTGCAAACAAATATCAAACAAGAAAGTGTTTTAGATGTGTGGGCTCTGCTTTCTCTTTCCAGATTGCTTTGAGTACTGATTGTCATTGTATGTCTAATATCTGTTTGTATCTCAACTTGAAAAATCATAGACATTATTTTGTTTAAAATGAAAACTGTAAAAGGATGAATTAATGCTTTTAAAACTTAGTATCTAGTCTTGGCACATACCTGTTACTCCAGCACTTGGAGGCTAAAGTAGGAGAGGCTGGAGTTCAGGCCAGCCAAGGCCACATAGTGAGACACTGTCAAACAATGATCACAACATATAAGCATTGAAAGAGAAAGGTCTTTTTTTTCTGGTGAAGTGGTTCATAGGCTTGAGTTTTGCCCTGAGAGGCCCAGCATCAGTTCAGAGCTCAGCCTGTGGGTTCTGCTTCTGTAGCATTTTCCAGTTCTCCAAAATCACTGCCTTAATCAGGCCTTGAAGAATCTTTAACATAGCCATGACTCTTCTTTATGAGAACTTAAGCTCATCCTGATCTTTGGGAGGAACCCCACTCCCCAGCATTGGCCTGGTACAGGATCCTGGGATCCACTTGTAGGAGGTCCCAGCCAAGCACAGCTCAAGACCCAAGTAGGAAAGGGATTCAGGAATGGGAGGGGTGGAGATCTGGGATTGAGAGAAAGCAGTGTGCGGGAGGAGGTGCGCGTGCTGCCATACAACACGGGTCAAGACACTCCCCAGACGACTTTGCATCCTTCGGGTTCACCCCAAGTTCAAAACCGCGAGAGAAGTCATCCAGTGCACCCAGTTTCTGAAGTTGGAGATGAATCATCCGCTCTCCTTTTGCCTTCCCCTTTTAAAATAAATGTATGAGTAATACTGCTAATATTTTCTGTTTTAAGAGAAACTCAGAGTTAGGAGAGACTGCAGGCCTGTTATTTGATTTTACCAGAATTTTTTTCTTTTAAAAAAATTTAGCTGTAGATGGAATCAAATCTCCTGTACACGTGTTCACATGCCTCACAGCAGACACAAGCACTTGACTGAAGAGCTCGCATGTGGAAGGACACAGAGAGAGATCTCTTGGTGTTTGGAAGAAAAGAAAGAGAAAACAGTGGACGAGTAGGTTGCTGAATGACACTAATACTCCGTTGGCTGCTGGGGACGTTTGAAGGGGCGTTTGTGACTGAGCTAAGAAGTCGCTGGGCAGAATTTCTTCATGGAAGAATGCGTTAGGTTCAGAGGCTCAGCGGGAGAGGCTCGGAGGAGTCTTCTTACAGTCAGGGCACTAATTGTCAGTAGCCCAAATGACTAGTGCGGGTCACGCTGGCTGAGCCCCGTCAGTCAGTTGGGTTGTCTATTTCGGGATGGTGACAGCGTGGGGCAGGGCGTCCTCTGGCTGCTTCCTTCAGGGGTGCTGAGGGCGGACGCGGGGGCCGGGCTCCCTGCGTCTGCAGATCTGCACCCTGCCTCTCTCCCAGCTGCCAGTTTGAAGGGCATGTGGGTTGCGATCCTTTTGTTCCTTTGAAAAAGGGGGGGAATGTGCTCCGGGTAAAAATAGGGTTTTAAAGACTTTAAGAAAATAACGAGGGCGCATCAGCGCTGATCGCAAAGGAGGGAGGTTCCCGGGAGACACCTGGAGAGGCTGCGCTGCGCGGCCCGGGGGTTCCGCTGCACCCCGCGGCTTTCCCTCTGCGGTGGTTGGGGGTGTGCCCAGGATTCCGTTTATTTCTCCTGTCACTTGCTTTCAGGGTTTAAAGAACGTTCATTCGCTCTGGAAATAAGACACAAACAGGGTTTGGGGCGGTAACCTGGGCTGCCTCGCCAGGGCACCCGCTTTTCACCAGGTCGGGGTGGGCGTCTGGCGTCCTCCGGGAGCCTCGGCCTCCTTGTTTCCGCTTTGGTCTCAAGAGTTCCTCTTCCGTTTTTTGTTTTACTTAAGAATCCCGGTTCTTTCATAAATGCTTTCTGTTCCTCCTCAGGTTTTTGTGTATCTCCTTTCGGCAGCACAGTGTCCCTCGTGCCAGTGTGACAGATGCTTAAGGATTTCGAGCTCCGTCCAGGGGCACAAACTTGGAAGCGCTTATTCAGGAAAACGTCTTTCTTCACCAAGAGACCCAGGAAGCTCAGGGGGCGGGGAGAGAAATGGACCCCCACCCTGGAATCCGAAGACCCCCGCAGCACTTTTGCCTTTCTTCGAGACACTCTCCTTCCTTTGGGATGGGCACTGGGTCTGACGAGAGCTAAAGGAAATGCAGTCATTAAAGTAAAAGTCAAAGCGCCCTGGGCAGGGCAGGGATGGCCCCTGCTTGTGCTATCCTTGGCTCTCGGCTCGGCACCCCCTCGTGCAACCCGGTTGCGCATTCCGGGCTTGCTCCACACCAGAGGCCTGGAGGAAGAGACCAGGAGGGCAAACTGGGTACATGGTTTTAGGGGGTTCTTCTTATGGAAGAAACCACTAGTGTCTCGCTCAGGCTGGCCTTTAACAGGAGGAAGGGGAGACTCAGAAGTGTTATCTTACTTACCCAGTGTCTCTGGTTGGTTGGTCTGAGTTACCTGGGATACTGTGGTTTTGTTCACAGCTTTTTCTGCCAGGCCAGGACACCTCACAAGAGGGTGCTAAGGTCAAGTCATTGGACACCGGCAGTGTGTATGTGTATGTGAGCCGTGGTCTAGGGACAGAACCTCGTACCTGCTAGGCAAGAGCTCTAGCACTGAGCTGCATCCTCCACCTTTGATTTATTTATTTATTTTTGTACTTTCTACAACAGTTGGCTAAAGAGGACTAATTAGTCTTCTTCACAAGAGAAAAGGATATGTGTGTGTATACACTATATATAGAGGCAGACACATATATCCATGTATTATATGTAAAATATACATAATATATTTAAAACATATATTGTTTAAGGAATATATAAAATATAAAGTATGTACATAACTATATATATAAATAATAATGGAAAAATAACTGAAAAGTCAGTGTTATCTGGCCCTGTAATTGCAGCACTTGGGAGGCTGAGGCAAGATGATCACAAATTCGAGGCCAGTCTGGATTGCATAAGGAGACCCTGTCTTTATACAAATGGAAGAAGAAAGTCAGCGATGGTTGTGGTAAGACTGGAAGCTGCCTTGACTAAGCGCTCCAGTTCCTTCAAGGATCACAGGAGACAGGTAAGTGGCCAGGCCTGGCGGCGACAGGCCTGCAGTGATTGCAGCTTGCTCTGGACTTCAACAGCCTCCTGAAAATAAAATTCAAAATGGATTTCCTTTCTGGGTATACAAATAGGGCATCTTAAACATGATCGGGTTTCTCAATTCTTCCTGAAGACAGCCCCTCTTTCCGAACATTTGATCCTATTGACATTCATCATGTGTCCCTTGTGCCGAGTGTGGATGGCTGTCCTGTGCTTTCCCAACTGGGAATGGGCTTCACTACCCAACCATGGGCAATAGAGGCCTGTCCAGGGCTTCGGCCCTCGTCCCAATGTCTCAGTCTGTTTTCTGTTGCTATAACAGAATACCATAGACTTGGTGTCTATTTCTAAAGAAAGAGGTTCAATGCTCCAGGGATTGGGGGGAAAAAGGGGGCACTGGGAGGGGTGAAAAGAAGGGGAAAAGGGGGGAGGAAGCAAGGGAGTCTGGGGAGGGATGCAGGGAGGGAGGGGACCAGGGTACCTATTAAGTTTGTATGAGTGGAAAAAATAATAATAATAAAAAAAGAAAAGAGGTTCCTTGTTTTGCAGTTGCTAGAGGATGGGAAATTCAGTAACAAGGTGCTGGCATCTGGTGAGGACCTTCGTCTTCATCTTAACATGGCAACAGCACCACATGGACAGATGGTACAAGTGTGTCACCTGAGAGCTCTTTTAATAAAGTCACTAATCCTTGTCACGTGGGTTCCATCCAACTCTCCCTCCCAAACGCTATCAGCAGTGACTTTGGGGATTGAGTTGCCAAGGCATGAACTTTGAGGGTGCACATTCAGACCACAGCATCTGGTGCTCACATCTAAGTCTCGGAAGTGGATGATGATTGTCCGGAATCATGACCAGTCATTTCAGTTTCTGGTCTTCGCCATCATATCCGTGACATCCAGGGTGTGGGCAAGGTTTACCTGAGACTGGGTACGGCAGGCGCCTGAAGCATACCAGCCATCTCTGCCTAAGTGATGAGTCGTTCCACGATCCTCTGACTTAGCAGATGTGAGGCAGTGCAGGGATGAGGAGCTGGGAGCGGAGCAACAGGTAGTTTCTACGAAGAAGTTGGTGGGTAGCATCTCAAGGCTCCATTACTTACGAGAGGCTCCACATGCGCTTGACCAAAGCCATGTGTTCTGTCCGTATTCACACGCTGATGTCTTAACTTCTCATCCCTCAGTAGGTGACTGTATTTGAAGATAAAGTCTTGAAAGAAGCAACTAAATTTAAGTGAAGTCGTTAGGATCTCTAACCCAGTATCACTGATGTGCAAACCATGTGGACACACAGGGAGAAGACAGCGGCTGCTACACAAGGGACGAGGCCTCAGGAGAATCCAACCCTGCTGGCCCCTTGACCTAGACTTTGCCTCCTCTCTGCGAGGAAATGAGTATGTGCTGTTTTAACCGTAGTTTGTGATCCTCTGTTGCATCAGCCCTCAGCCCTGGCAGATGGGTGTGGCCTGTGTTAGCCTTGCTCTCCAGAGAACATCAATGGCACATATGTGAATGGTGGGAGGAGATTTATTACAAGAGCTGGCTCATGCAATTATGGAGGGTCAGACACCCCATCTATCACCTGGAGACCTGGGAAAATGGGTGGCATTACTGAGTCTAATCTGAGGGGCTGTGAGCCAGGGAAGCCACTAGTGTAGCTCTTAACAACTGGCACAGAGATCGGTCAGTGTACATTCTAGAGTCTAAGGAGGGTGGCTGACCCAGCCCAAGGAGTGAGGGGGAATGCCTCTGCATTTGGCCTGAAAATAGCCATATGCGAGCTCACTGGCATCCCTTAGCCCTTCCAACTTGTCATATACAATTAGCCAATGTATTGCCTTCCAAGATACCTTCAGGCAGTCCCTTGTCACTCTGCAAGGTGAAATCCTATACTCTGAGCTCTCCATTGTCCAGTCTTAGATTCACTTCGAGGAAAAAAAAAAGAAGTGAATATTACCTATGTGCAAACTTCTTACATATAAAAGAAATGCCAAGGTTGACATCACACAGAGAATGGCAGTGAGAATTCCCGTGAAGGGCAGGGAATGATTATGGTGGAAATACTGGCATCTGCATCCATGAAGAAGGGTCTGGGAGGGGCCACAAGGAACCATCAGGAAACTGGGAACTAAAATCTGTACAGTTTCCTCTGAAGTCCATCACCGTCGCCATGGAAGTGGGACCTGGAGAAACCAGAGGTGCCCAGTGGTGTGTTCCGCTGAGCCACATGTTCCTCTCTGCAGCCAGCAGATAGTGCCCAGTTTTTTGTCATGCCAGTGCCCACATGCACGCTCTGGTCATGTGTATGGTAGAGGGTGGGGAACTTTCAACAACTAGGGTGCACCCAGCTTGTGTTTCCATCAGAAAAGGCTTGCTGGTGAGATCGACTGTCCCTCCCCAAAGGGACGCTTTGCAGTGGTTATTTGCAGTGTTTGGCCGGCGCCCGAGGGCCTCACCATGTCTGTACCACACCTCTCCCTGTGCCACACCGAGCCTTCCTGGGCTTTGGCATTAGACCTGCCCCTGGCCTGACATCCCAGCTCTGCTGACTACTCTGGGCAAGCAATTAATGAGTCAAGGTTTCCTCTGGAGAAACTGAGTTAATAACACTAGGACAAAGAGGCTTTTGAGTGCACAAGAGAATTTGGTTGAATTAGAGCAAGAAGTCTTTTCCTTCAGATATTTTATTTCCTTTTTTGTCGGAGAATTATTGTAACCATCACTCAGCTCTGGGTGAGTGGTCGCGGCGGTCGTCCTTTACACGCAACCTTCCAGACAGCTCCAGAAAGGACTCTGAGAAGGGAAGTGCTCACAGGCTGTGTGCTGGTGGGAGGTACTCCTGGGGTAACAGGTAAGCCAGTGCTGAGCCCCCAAGTCTGGTAACTTGCATTTCAGTGTCCCTTTCTTCATGCTTAAGTCTGCCTTCAAAAAATATTTCTTTCAATTAAACACTCAGCTATGTATCTTACAAAAAAAAGTCCACACTCCTCATCATTCCCCAGTAATTGATCAGCCTTCTCTCAGCTGAAATGCTGCATTAGGAGAACCAATATTGCAACTGCAAAACCACAGAGGTCTTAGGAAGACAGTGAACCGGCTCCAAATGAGGATCTGAGCTGCCAGCTTCCATCCGTTCTTGATGGAGCGGTCCAGCCTTGGTGACCCAGCTTCCTTGTACATTAATCTTAAATTGGGAGACAGATTCTCATATCTCTTGCTGAGACGGCACCAGCTGGAATCTGCTAGTCTTTCTTTCAACGAACCTTTTGAGAAAGCCAGAGGTTCAGGTTCTTGCAAATCTCAGGCTGCTTGCCTTCCGTTATTATTAGAACATCAGCAGCATTTGTAAAAAGCATGTTTGAAGGTCTTATTAGAAGAATCGCGTATCATAGAAAAAATAAAACAAGGAAGAAATCTATTCTTCAATCGTTTTTCATTGAGAACTACCCCCTGCCAAGGAATGGGGTTGCAGTCAGAACTAGCTCATGCTTTCATTATTGGAGCCCAGGGACTTGGAACCCAGCGAAAGCAGCTGGAAAGTCTCTGCATCCTGGACCTGACAGGAAAGTGTGACTGTCCATGAGCATCACTTTCGCTCTTCCCTTGGCTTTCTTGCTGTGCCAGTGTCGATTCTTCAGTCTGCACAGCATCTATCCACTAACCCGATGTCTTGGTCAGCAACTGACCGTGCATACACTGGAGCTGAAACATTTTTATTTCCTAGCTGAGTCATAGGCATCCTAAGATCATTCACGTGTTTGTGAAGACGCTGTTGTAGACACACTGACTGAAAGTGCCAGATGTATGCAAGCAAAAGCACATGTAATTATGTCCAGTATATAATACTGATAATGCTGATGCACGATTGATAACTAGCACGCTCATTTACTATGCTCTTTAGTATTACCTGAGAGTAGATTCCTGCTTATTGAAAAAGAAAGGTTACCACAAACAGTAGGCTTTATTCTGCTAGCATCTGGTGTTTACTCTGCCTCAGCTACATCAGGAAGCCACACGGAGTGAGCGGCCTGCCTCATCTAGGCTGTGTAAGTACACTGTATTATGCTTGCTCAACCATGAGATCTCGCAGCATGCATTTCCCCCATTGTTAAATGATAATAGGCTGGATCTGAGCGGTAGCCTACCTACCCCTTCAGTTATAGCATTCAGATATAGCAGAGAATTGTGCTTTGAATTGGAAATAGTCCAATAAAAACCGCTGGCATGCTGCCTGGGAAGGTTGTGGAAACTTGGGAGGTGAGACCAGGCTGGAAAAATTCGGTCACTGGGGAGTGGGTCTGTAGGGTCCTATCCCATGGCTACATCCTATATCACTTGGTATTTCCTGTTCCTCTGTGATGGAAATAGCTGATCTCTGTCACATACTTCTGTTGTCAGGATGCTCTGCCCAGGCAGCTATGGATGAATCCTCAGAAACCATGAACCAATATAGATATTTCCTTCATTAATTTGTGTCTGCCGTACATTTTGTCACGGCAACAAGAAAAGAGAAATCAAAGCGGCATCTTACATTTTGATTTGCTAAATCTGGAAGCTCTATTCAGGAAGGTAATGAGAGCTCCCTCCTTCACCCCCAACACACACACACACACACACACACACACACACACTTCTGGAGCTATTGGCTAAAACTCATTCTTCCTCACGAGCACTGTGGGAACTGCTGTGATCTATTTCTGGGAAACAATTCCAAGGAAGTGATTGGCATGCAAGGCTGAGCCGAGAGGTGGAAAGAACTTCCCCTGTGGTGCCTTCAGAGCCTCCGGATCCAGCTGGCCTGGGAGGCCCTACTGTCCGGCAAGGCAAGTCAAAGCCACGCTTCGTCATTTGTGACTGAAAAAGCCTCGCCCAGAAGACAACGGTCACAGCTCCGCACTCTGGCTTCAGTTACCTTGATTTCAAAAGATTTTCTTCCTTGAAGAAGTTTGCTGCATTCCTTTCTTCTCCAAAAACACTTTCAGTCATTCCCAGGAGCTGGTCCATGTGTCTCCAAGATCACATACAAGTTGGTTTTGTGATCTGGAAGGTCATATGCCCGGTCTGGAGACTTGGTTTATTTTAAAGCCCTGGATATTCTCTGGGTCTTAATTGTTTCCAAACCATATGAGGTGCCGGCAACATTCCAGACATTTACTGTGAACAGAAGCAAACGGCAGCTGGAGGGTGGCAGTGCTGTCTTGCTCAGAGTGGCAGAATTTTGCAAAGCCTTTGTGCCTGAGCTTGGAGCCCACATTTCCAAGGTAAGGCCACTGACTTGTATGCATGAATGCTCACATGAAGGCTTGGGGGCAACTCATCTGTGGGTTCCACATCAGTAGATCCAACCAACCTTAGATCAAAACATTGTTTTTAATATTGTGTCTGCATTGAACATGTATACACTTTTTTCCTGTCATTATTCCCTCAGACGATGCAGAATAACAATTTGTGTGCAATGTACACTGTATTAGATTTTATGTCATGTCCTGATGGTTTAAATATATAAGGGAGGATGTTTGTAGGTTTTATGGAAATGCTCGGTCCGTAGTACTTAATCCGTGGGGGTCCAGGATATGCAGAGATGACTGCACCATGTGGGTGCCCTCCCTTTTGCCCCCCTCCTCTGTTAGGTAGTGAGGTGTGAAATAGCATGACTATTTGCTACCAACTGCTTGACTTGATATAAAAGCATTCTGAGATCCAGCAACTGGGGAATTTTACAAAATTCTCATGATATTCCTTTGGAGATTAGAAAAATTTAGAGAAAGAGAAAATTTCAATGTAAGTGACAGTAGGCTGGCACAACTTGTCCACAGAAGTATTCTTAGAGATGAGGTATGGCTTACTAAAGGTTTGTGCTTTTTTTCCTGAGCTTATCAATTATTTAAGGCAGTGGAAGGTTCTACCAGCTTCTCACAGAGGTGAGAAGAGTAGGAAAGATAGAAGTGAGATTAGATCAATTTAATTTTCTGAATAAGTAGTTTAAAGCTAACCACACACACATATATTAGTCACAAACACATGTATATTTAAATGAGAGAGAGAAAGATCAGGTTAAGAAATGGCCAGCCACACTAATGGAAGAGAGACGTGGTTCACGTGAGAGACGTCTGGGCACTTTGCTTTATGACATCTGGGGTACAAATCCTCAGTAGCTGTCCAAAGAGCAAATTCATGCTAGACTGTATCAGCAGCGCCACAGTGCCCAGCTCATGGACTGAGAGTACCGTGAAGCCAGCCTGGATACACCTCTTATACTAATAATGTCATTGAAGCTCATCCCAAAGAGGCGGATATCTCCGGATGGAAATGATCCGTTCATGTATTCATTCAGCTACATGTACCTTTTGGTCCTTCAGCAATGGAGTCGTCAAACTTTGATTAGCAATGATCTTAACTCCTTTTTGAGTTACAGTAAATAACTGTTGAGGTAGAGTCTAAATTAACTAATTCATTAGAATAATTAAAATATGCCAGGAAAACATGCTCCATTCAAAGTTGTGACCTTTCTGTCACTATGACAAATCCCTGAATTGATCAACTTATAGAGAGGAAAGGTTTATTTGAACTTTCAATTTGGGGCCATTGCTTTTGGGCTTACAGAGGGACAGTACAACATAGTAGGAATGTTCCACATAGGAAATCACTCTTCATGGTGACCAAGAAGCAGAAAGACAGACAGGAAAGGACCTAGATCCCAGTGTCACCAACAATGCGTCCTCAATGACCCAGCCTCCTCCAGCTGAGCTCAGGCAAGGCAATACCTTCATTCCTTTCCCCAGGTGGTTAGTGCTGTGTCCTTCCATTTCTGTGCTTTAGTAGATTTCTGTTTAAAATTATACTCAAGCATAACGTTGGCATGTCATCTAGTGTCCTTCAGCGCAGAAGGCTGCATGTGCTCTGCAGGGGAGCTGTATGCTTTACATAAGCTATGCTCAGGTCTGAGGCACACAATTTCTGGCTGTGAGTTCACTAGTAAATAGAAATTTTTTTTATGAAACATAGAGACATGGAAGAGAGGCATGGGTCTTGTAACGGTTACTCTTAACTATTGCTGTGAGAGAGCACTCAAAGTCAATCAACTTTAGGGAGAAAAGGAGGTTTATTCAGCTTACGATTCCAGAGGGAAGGTACAGTCTCTCAAAGCAGAGGCGGCATGGCTGGTTGGCCAAAGCTGGAGGAGGCTAAGTCATCGCAGACATCTTGGAAACTGAGAGCTGCAGACTGCTTGCAGCAAAAGCAGACTTCTCCTGGAGGTAGGGTGGGATTAATCCACCTCAAGGCCCACCCCTTGTGACTGCCTTCCTCCAGCAAGGCTCCACCTCTCAAGGTACCATGACCTTGCCAAACACATGAGACTGTGGGGGCGCATTTCAAACCATGACAGGTCTTTAGTACACACACACACACACACACACACACACACACACACACACGCACGCACACATGCGCACAAGCACAAACACACTCCAGTTGACTAAAAGCTCAGAGGTTCATAGGAAGCTAACCTTGCATTTTCCTTAGGAGCAGTATTTGTTAACTCAGTGTTCACAGTTTTAGAGAACAGAACTACTGGAATGGAAAATGACTTACCTGGACTTCATGACTTTTCAGTACTACACCGCACTTTGTAGCATGCTTTTTTTTAATGGATCCACTATTCACACACCAGGGTTTAACACCTAGAGGGCCTCCACCCTCAGTTTCACAAGCAAAGCTGCATCAGGTACTCTCAATCCTCTCAGAGACCACAGTGAGAATGTCTCTGGAAGGGTTTCCACAATTAGGATTTCTTGATCCTAGGGTAAGTGCATTTGGCAAAGTGCTGCCCTATTGCTCTGAAGACAGGCTGCCTGCCCTCCTGAGGGTTCATGCTCCCTTCAGCCCTGTCCTAACCCCAGGCTTCCAGCCTTCAAAATGTTGCCATCTGGTAGACAGAATACCGTTGTTCACTATGGTTGTCATTTCCTACCTGATTGAGGCTGAGCATCTCTTCACGTGCTGAGCATTTTGGATTCCCCATTTCATGAACTAACTATTCCTATTCTTGTGCCCAATTCATCTGCTAGGATCCCATGACATGTCTTTGAAATTGATCTGTAAAGTTCCTTGTATGCAAATCAGTATAGCGATATGAGAGAATTTGTCAATATTGACCAAATTACATATGTAACTGGATTTAGTGGACCCACTCCTTGGAAATCTTAGGAAAACACAATAAGATAATATACAGGGATCTGTTCATCACTGAACCTTTTGTTGATGTGTGGTGCTAGGGATGAAACCCTCAATCTCATACATGCTAAACAGATGCTCTACCACCGAGCCCACACCCCAGTCTCATTACTGTTCCTTTTCTTCACCCAAGTGCTCATCACTAGGGAACCCGTTGCAGGAATCATGGATCAGCCTAGTCCAGGCAATGAGGAGCCACACGTTATATACAAGGGCAGGAGGCTCAGCTGAGGCCCCACTGCAGGGAAGCCCCTAGGGCACACTGTTCAGTGGAAAAGATGAGCTTAGACTAGTGTGCACAATACACGGCTTCCTGTCTCAGAGCCAGAGAGAACAGTGCATGTGCCTATTGTTTTAAAATAACACGGAAGAGCATTCAAAAGCAAATAAAAGTGGTGAATTAAGTGGAAGGGAAGGGACAAGGTGACAGGGAGAATGTGACAAGCTAGGTCAACTCAAAGGGTTTTATTTTATACATTGGAACTTGGAGATAACTGGAAGTTTCATAAAATAAAATTTCATTTGAAAGAAAACTGCTTATCCAAAATATGGAAAGCAAGATAAACCAAGTAAGCCTCAATGTGTATAAATGTAGTGATTTTAGCCTTGCAGAGAGGAATTACTTCGAGTGACCTTAAAATATAGCAATTTCACTTCAGCTCTTCAGTGGTGTATATGTCCCAAGAAATGAGTCATGGAGAAGCTTCCAAATACATCCAAAGATGTTATGGTTAGTGATGACAATATACTTAGCAACAATGTTACTAGGAATATTATCATTGTAATCACAATTGGTGTTGTTACTTTGGGTCTGTCATATTTGCATATGTAGATATGAAACTAATCTGCCTTTTAACTACATGTAGAGTTGAAATTATAAGACAGATAATTTAATGAGTCTAGTGACTGTGAGAAAGCATGTTTAGCATACGAGAAAAGAGGGTCTATAAACTTGTGTCTTTTGTTTTGAAAATTTTTATAGGTCTATCCATCAGAAAGATCTTGAAACAGGAATCACCTTGGCAGCATGAGTATCCCCAGCACCCAGATTCTGGTCTTGGAAGATACTTCCCACTAAGAAGAGCCAGGAGCCTGTGCAGAAATGGCTGTGAGAGGAACTGGGAACGTGTTATTGTGCCAAGCAACAAGAAAGATGGACTTACTAAAGGTTCTTCTAGAGGACTTTGAAGTCTTCTTTTTGGAAGCAAAAACTCTTTTGGCTCAATAGGAAGCCATTTCAGCCACAAAAAGACGGAGAGCTGTTTGGCGGCTCACACTTGCAGTCTTAGCACTTGGGAAACAGAGGCAGAAGAATGGAGCGTTTGAGGCCAGCTTGGGTTACAGAGCATGTTTCAGACCAGCCAGAGTTACAACGTGGGAAACAAAGAAACGCTGCATGAATAACCTAAGATGGACTAAGTAAGACACAACAAGAACTAAAAAACCATGAAGAATAATAAATTTGTCAAGGCTCTCTGGTCACTGTCACATGATTTTCTAAAAATTGGTAACAGAGAGAAAGAATCAAGGTCATGTTCTGTGGTTCTGTACAGCTTGTACTTCTGAATGACAAAGTTGGTGTGGGAGAAGCCTGCCTTCTTTCTAAGGTTCCCGTTACAAAGTGCAGAAGAGATAAGATTAGTTCCCTGGGAACTGCTGTGATAAAGTACCTCATGTGAGAGGCTTGGACAGCAGAAAATGTGTCTTGGTTCTATTGTGCCACACAGGGCTGCCTGCGTTCTCTGCAGGAGGAAAAGGGAAAGATTCTGGTAGTCTCCTGGCTTATGGCCCTGCCCACTCCTCTACAGCATCCTCCCTGGGGAAGTCCAAATCTCTCCTTTTGATTATATAAAGGACTGTGATATCATAAAGATATTATATAAAGGCCACAGGCTACATTAGTGAGGGGGCCGCTTCCTGACATAGGACCAATAATTCCAGCTGGTACAACCTGATTTGGGAGGCTAGTGACTGTGAGAAAGCATGTTCAGCATACGAGAAAAGAGGGTCTATAAAATCGTGTCTTTTGTTTTGAAAATTTTTGGGTTATTTTTGGGTGGACTTCAGTGGACTCTCAGTGGACTTCAGGAAGATGGCACACGGCTGCTAATGACAGGTGCCATGTCATACAATAAAGTTTCGAGGCGGCATGCTTACTAGCCTTTTGTCTCAGAGATAGAATTCCTGAGCAAAATAGCTTAGAAAGATTTTCTTTAGCTTGTATTTTCTGAGGTTTCGTTCTATAGTTTTGGTTGATTTGGGACTCTTGGTAAGGCAGAACATAATGGTGTTGGGACCATATGGCTAAGGCTGTTTACCTCATGGGGGGACTAAGGGTTAGACGAAAAGAAAGAGACAGAGAGAGAGGAGAGAGAGACTACCTTAGGATAAAATATGGTCCTCAAGAACATATCCACGTGGCCTGTTTCTTCTAGTTTGACCCCATATCCTGGAGTTCCTAGAACCTGGTTAAAAAAATGTGCCAAGGATTCAGGCATCTAGAGAGTGACCTTTCAACGCATGAAAGCTATAACTAGAACTTTGCATCCCCTGGCCAATCTTAGCATCTTAAGGTACCAATCAATCAGACCAGACACAATGGGACTGACCAGACAGGCTGAGAACCACCTAAGTAGCATTCTTACCTTTTCCTGACCAGACCTAAAATCTGAACAAGCCTTAATGGTTAGTATAGACTCAGTTTAGAGGATTCATGGGGAAGGAGAATGTGTCCAATGACACATTGAATCAGCAATGTCTAAAATGTGAGAAACTCCACAAAAGACTTGCTTTCTTCCACAAATGCTGAAGAAATGAAAAGGAGGAGAAATGAGGAACTATCTTTTTTAAAGCTCACAAACAAAATTTAATGTGAAACAGTTTTGAGCTCTGCTTTGAACAATCCCGCACTAAAAATAAAAACGTGTGAGAGACAATCAGGAACATTTTTTACTAACTGGATACTTAATGGTATTAATGACAATAATTTCATTGTGATCATAGCTTTGGTGTGATTTTTAGAAAGTTCCTATCTTAAGGGATATATATTGAAATATTTATGGATGAAAAGCTATTGTGCCTTAGATCGTTTTAAAATAATGCACTGGACTGAAGGCGTAGCTCACTGGTAGAGCACATGCTTAGCAGACACAGAGCCAGCCCTAAGCCGTGTCTACAGTACGGTCAAGTGACAATAAAGCGAAACCAATGGTCTGAAGTGCTGCCTGGGTAGAATTGCAGAGATGAGATGGGTCATGTGACTGAAGCTGGGGCCATGGGTTGGGGCATTCTTTACCCTGGGCTCTGTTTGTTGGTACTAACAACCCTGATGTGGAAACTTTCCTGTGTGTCCTCTATTCTGGTTGCCATTCCATCCAGTCGCTTCAAGGATTTCCCTCTCTTGATGGCCTCTCTGAGCCCTGTCAATCCATCTTCCTCTCCTGAGTCATCTCCTCAGCTAATAAACATGCTCTGCCACCTTCCACACATCTGAGAGAGAGAGAGAGAGAGAGAGAGAGAGAATCAGGAAAACCCATTCCAGTTCCTCCCCTGGCTTTTTAAAATCTGTCTGCATCCACCCATTTGTTCTTTTTTCTTGCACAGCTCAAATTTCTCTTCCTAACACCTCGGCATCTACCTGGTTCCCATCGGCTGCATCTGGCTGTTACTGGAACAAGGGAAGGAGAAGGGTCTAGGACACCTTTCCCATACCCATCACTAACTCCAGGGGCCACATTCTGTCTCTCACCTGTGTGAACCCAGCTCCTGGTCCCTTTTTCCTTCACTCTCAGACTATGTCTGTCTGTCCAGTCTGGGAACCTTCCCTCTTCCCCGGCATCCCTGAATGTGAGCGCCTCTCTGTTTCTCAAAATCTCATTATGTGTATCTGTCCTGCCTGTCCCACACATTCCTTTTTTCTGGAATCTTCCATGGGCAGCTCCTTTCTCTCTCTCTCTCTCTCTCTCTCTCTCTCTCTCTCTCTCTCTCTCTCTATCTCTATCTCTCCCCCTTCTCCTTTCTCTTCCACTCTGCATCTTTCTTTCCTCCCTCTGTCCCTTCCTCCCTCTTCCTTCTTTTCTCTCTCTGTCTCTTCACCCTTTCCCTTTCTCTTCTCCCTCTCAGTCTCCCTCTCTCCCCTCCCTCTTTCCCTGACCTTCAGAATGACCCTCACCATCACTGAGCATCTGACCCCCCATAAGCTCTGTGGTGGTGCCAGCCTCCCTTTTGTCCTGTCCTGATTCACTGTGAATGGAAACCACATTTACGTTTGTTTCTTTTCCACTGGACTCAGCCCCATAGGACACCAGCCAAGTCTGTGTTGTTTGGCTCTGTGTCCCAGCAAATAAAGTGGCTCCTGCATACATGGCCCATAAGTGCTTTGTTGAATGAAAGTATTCAATGATACATTAATCAACAATTACACAAATTAGTATAATTGCAAACTGTAAAAACACTATGAAAAAAGGCACATCAGGAGTGTGGATCTTGTCTGAGAGGGTCACTGCCCCCTTGAAGTCACATTTGAGCTGGGATCTGAGTGGTGGCAGGGAGCCCCCAGGGGAAGTGGCACGCATAATGAGAGAAGGTCAGCAGACCCAGTGAGCCCCCTCGAGGAGGCCAAAACCTCTGCCAAGTGAGCTGGGTGTGCTTCTTGGGCACACAACATGGGGGGAGAGCCAAGGCCAGTCTGTCGGGGCTCAGCCGCAAGGAAGCCCATTCCACTTAATCTTGGCTCCTTTCCACACGGGCAGCCAGGATTAGGGAGGGCTTTAATTCCAATTGAGCTGAAAATGTGCTGGTCCAGACTGGGAGGGAAGGCTGCTCCCTCCCTCCCAACTTCTCACCTTCTGGTGTGATCCAAGGGCTACAATGACTACAGAGCCCTACAATGACTCCCCCTGGACAGGCTTCTGAATCAGATCAGTAGGTCTGGCCTTAGAGATCCCCAGAGTCCAAACACAACTTCCCAAAAGGGCAGTTTGCAGAAAGAAGAATCTGAGACTCACATAGCCAACAACAACCAAAACTGGTGGAGAAATTAGTGTTTCAGACTGACCCAAAGGAACAAAGGAGAGAGAGAAAGAGAGATAGAGAGAGACAGAGAGATAGAGAGAGACAGAGACAGAGACAGAGACAGAGACAGAGACAGAGACAGAGACAGAGACAGAGAAGGCCTTCTGGATACATGACTTGTCCTTTGACCAGTGACTGTTCCAGGAGCCAGACCTCAGGAACAGAGACCAATGTAGACCAGTGCCCTAGCGTGCTTGCTCTAATACTATTTGCATAGTAAAAACATCAGAAACACCTAAATATCCAAAATAGAAGAGGACAAGGTAATTAAAGCTTAGAGGTGGTCATTATAATTGTTTTTACTAATACATTTTAATTGTTTGGGAAAATGTAATACAATGTCAAATTAAGAGCAACTTCATAGAGTATGGACTCAAATATTTTAAGTTTTAAATTTATATTAGCAATAGATAGGTAGATAGAAGATAGATATAGAGATAGATGTAAAGGAAAAGTTAGGTAGAAATCATAAATGCAATTAATTCTGATTAGTATAAAGTAAAAAATTTTAATTCTGTTTTTGCATGCGTTTCACAAATGGTTGAAATTCCAGTTGAGGTGAAAACTTATTGGTCTAGACTGGGAGGGAAGGCTGTGCTCCTGCACCCCCTAGCCTCTCACCTTCTGGTGTGATCCAAGCCCCAGGACATGACAGTAAAAAACAGTAAAAAGCCTTTTGACTTGTTTATTTCCTTTTTCATATTGTAGTAAAAATAGATGTAACTTAAAATGTGCTATATGAGCGAGTTTTAAAAGTGTAGTTCTAGGGGTTAAGATTCTGCCTTGCAAGCAGAAGGTCCTAAGTTTACATCCCAGGTCCCATATAAAAACACCAGGCAGAAACAGTGATGGCCGGCACTTCTGGCGCTGGCAGACTGGGCCTGGGAAATCACAGAAGGTAGGAACCATCCAGGATGATTCCCAAAGTCACCCTTGATCCTTCACAGGGACACACAATGCCCCCCCCACCCACACACATCACAAGTTTGCCTATCCATTCCTCATAAAGATGGCATTGACAGTGCTTAGTCTTTTACTTTGGGCTTATTCTACTTAATATAGCATCCTAAGGTTCACTCATATTTGATTCATTTTTAGACAGCTTAGTACTGTCCTCTGTTCTGTCAGGTCACAGTGCTAATCTGTAGACATCTCTGAGGTCTATACCTGGAGCTCAAAGTACTGTAATACTTTGCAATGTGAGAGTCTTTGTCATGAACCCAGGGCCTCTGAGATGCTAAGAGATTATACTGAATATTGCTATAGTCTTATATCTAAAATATCCCCCGAAAGCTCCCATGTTAAAAGCTGAGTCTTAGGTTTGGTACCTTTTGGAAGCAGTGGACCTTTAAGAGGTTTGACTTCACGAGACGTTTTAGATCACCGGGAGTATACCATTAAAGAGTGTCTCCCTTTCTTTTCCTTCCTTCCTTCCTTCCTTCCTTCCTTCCTTCCTTCCTTCCTTCCTTCCTTCCTTCCTTCCTTCCTTCCTTCCTTCCTTCCTTCTTTCCTTCCTTCCTTCCTTCTTTCCTTCCTTCCTTCCTTCTTTCCTTCCTTCCTCCCTCCCTCACTCACTCCCTCCCTCTCCTCTGTCTCTCCCTCCCTCCCTCTCTCCCCTCTGTCCCTCCCTTCCTTTTGTCTTCCTTTTTTTTCTTTTTTACTCTTCTCATTCTTTTGCATTCTAATTATAAGGTGATTGTCTTTGCTGCCCAAAAGCAACAGGATCAATTAGCCTTGGACTGAAACCTCTGAAATTGTGAGTCTAAATAACCACAATAAGCACATTCTCTTTCCAAATTGGCCTCAAGTATTTGTTACAGGAACAGAAACCTGACTGACACAGATGTGAAAAGCCCACAGTGGTGTGAAGCAGTCGGACATGACACTATATTGTTGCATTAGGTCTGGAGATGAGCAGAACTTGATAGGAGGACTTGGCTCGATGATAGGAAGACTGGGGAAGGAGCTTTACATTTACTAACATCCCTTGTTTTACTTAGATAAGTTGCTTTCAACTGACAAGGAGGCTGGCATACAGTCAGGGTCACAGCCTCGAGGCTGGTTTGATTCCAGCACAGTCTCTGAGGACCAGGTGACCAGAGGACGACATCTGGACCCCTGGGCCTCCTCCGCAATGTCAGTATTGACACTGTGCCACTGCATATAACTGAGCAGGTTACATGTACAGCTTGGGACACAGCAAATGCCCCAAAAGTGCAGAGTGTTATTTCAGACTATTATTGGAGCTGCTCTCTTAGCTCCTGTAACTAAACTGGTTTTATGAAACTCATTTTACTTCCACATCCTTCCTTTGAACTCTGATTCATTTTATTTTTTAGTTTTTAATTTTTAATTTAATTTTATTTTATTTTATTGCATCAAAGCATCAACTTAAAGTCTTGTATGCTCTTAGCAAGCACTTTACTACTGAGTAAGACAAAGTTCCTTTTTGTGTTTTTTTAATTTGAGACAGAATCTCATTTAGTTTCCCAAGCAAGTCCTGGATTTGTGATTCCCCTACCTCAGTCCACTGAGGGGCAAGATTACAGACTTGTGCTCCCAGACGCAGCTGGCCTTGATCCTCCACTATTTCTTCCTCTGTAACCTTCTTTCCAGAACTCTGGCTCTGCAGAGAAGAAAGCAAAACATAAAAGAGAAGAATAATGAAGACAGGAGACTCTTTTCATTGTAGTTTGCATTTATCTGCACAGATAAATCTGGAAATGAATCTGTGGTCCCTGTTTTCAACCTACAGGTGACACCCAAACCCTTTGCTGCATTCCAGCTGCATCTCATTTGCAGAACAAGGATTTCCAGCAAATAGCAGGCAGAATCATTTTGATTATAACAAAAGCTTTGATACACCTGTCTCTTTCCAAGATCTATTCAATGCAAACAGGAGGTAGGTTCTAAATTTCTAGAATTTTCTACATATTCTGACTTTCGAGATTAGTCACGATTCTCTTGGAATCCCACGTGTAACCTTTTAGATCATTCCTGTTCTTCCTCTGAAATGCCGTGTGTTCAGAGATTCCTCTGCTTTTTTTCCTCTTTGAAAGTTCTCTCTTCCAATCCATTGACTGTGCGTTTTGCTGGCTGAGGATGACGCCCAGACTTCCGCTGCTTGCACAGTCTGGTAGCCACAGCCCCAAAGCCTCAAAGCTCTGGAGTGATCCAACTACAACATTGGACCCACAAGGAAAGGCAAACATTTGTGCCTTTCCCAAACAAAATCTCTGTTTTGTTTCGAAAAAGAAAAAAAAATAACTCTATGTAAATACCATATGCTAAGTTTGCTTGTGCTAATTAAGGAATATTAGGTATTTGTTTTGAATGGGCTTAACAACCACTCTTGTGGAGTGGACTCTTTGGGAGGGATTGGCATGATCGGACAGGCTGCCTTATGGAGGAAGCTTGCAGGACAGGCACAGCCCACCAGCCCCGTTCCTCTCTCTTTCCAAAGCACCTCTGTGAGGCAAAGCCCCTCCCCCCCACACACACCAGAGGTGCCTTTTCTCAAGGCATTTGGGCAGACCAGATGTGGACAGGTCAGTCACCACGTGTCATTCTGAGGTGCTGAAATGTTCCTGTCTGAAGACATGTGCCCAGGTTGGCCTCTCACTCCAAGGGCATAAAGCAGATCAGGAGGTGGAAGAAAATGACTTCGGACAGAAGTTTGCAGTGACACCTACTTTCTGTCCTTTCTCACCCTGCTGTTCTGCCTTCCTCAAGCCCCTTAACATCTAACATCACAGTTTGGAAACACTTTCTCCTTGCCCCCTCCTGGAAGTCTGCAGGCTTGGCGTGTTGTCTGCTGCTTAGGAATTCAGGATGTGATGTGTTGGCCAGCCTTAGGCTTGCTCCTAGCTTGGCTGAGACCACCTGGCTCTGCCTGCGACTTTGAAGGATGCGATCTTGAAGAGGGAGCCGTAGCTGCCCTTGGCCTGAATTCGTCAAGCAGGATTTATTAGACAACCTGAGAGAGGCAGAAAGAGTGACAGAAAGTATCCTGAGGGAACTCTGGAAGTGGAGTTGAGGTCCAAGTTCTCATTGCAGGGGTGACTATAAAAATAGGACACCCAGATTTTGTTTTAAATACTCAGCCTGATGCAAACCTTACTTCAAGGCAGGTCACATGGGGTTACACCATTCTAGGGTTCCATTGAATCTTCCCAAGGAGATCTGGGCGGGCCGCCCAATTATTTTGGATAGCCTGAAAACAAATTTGGAAGGGTTGATACAACAACCTCACCCAGCTTTTGTTGAATTTCTGAAGATTGAAGTCTCTGGCTGTCTTCCCAGTGCCTACCCACATACCACAAAAAAAAAAGGAAAAACTCTTGCTCTTTATGAAATTACCTGCTTCGTTAACTAACCAGGATAATGGACATTCATGTTGGGGAAAACGGATGAGCGCTCTTCGTGTAATCATTGCAACTTCTCTGTAAACCAAAACCTATTCCCAACTAAGAAGCTTATTTTAAAGAACTAGGCCACAATCTGGAGGTATAAATACTTTGCAAGGCATGCAGCGCGGATAACTCCTGTCATCCTGCGTAGCCGCGCCTAATGGTAGAAAGCCTGCCTGCAAAGTCAGTGTTTGTTAACTATCACCCAGGACAGAACACGCAGGAAAGAGAGGGATGGAGGCAAGTAAGTGATAGGGCCCTCTTCAGAATGAGAGATCCCAGACAGAGCCTCAAAAAAGGATATATACAAATTTTAGTTTATTAGTTTTCAAACATTCTAATAAATAATGACTATGAAATGGTTACATGTTAAAAATCACTTTCAGTTAATGGTGTTTCTCTTACTTTCATCATGTCTTTGCCAAACAATATTTAACAAAAAAACATACATTACTGAAACAAGTAATTTTTTGGAATAGCATGGGGAAAGATATGGTGCTATGGAAGGATGAGTTCAAATGCCAGTGACTAACTTACTAGTGATTCTGGCTGATTCACTCATGGCCTGTCAACTTTAGACCCATCATGAATAAAATGAAGACAACCTTAGCTGCTATGGGGCACTATGAACAATTGGCAAATATTGATATATTGATATTTACTGACATGCTAAATGTGAGCAGGAGATAAGTATATGAACAAGTGATTAAATATGATTAGGATTAAAAATTCATGTCTAATTTAGCAAAAAATGAGCATTGCTAATGAGATCAATGCACTGCTGAGTTAGTACATAGACATTCCTGGGCTTGCCTGTGGTGGTGTTTCCAGGCAATTGGTTGTTGGGGTGCCAGTATTTAAGCATGCCAGTATTTAAGCATGGGATGCAGGAGCTGTGTACCAAACAGATCTAGTTGGTACTCATCTCTCCCTTGGATGCTCATGGGAAGCAGAGTCAGACATTTAGACATTTAGAGCTAGGAGCATCCCACTGGGGCTTCAAGATGAAGGACATGGGAGGACGCACAGGGGCAGGCAAAGCTTTCTACTCTGAGGTTATAATTGTGACACAATTTTTTTATGGGACTTTAAAACTTAGATCTTGTAGTCCAGGTCTGCAATGACAACTACCTCAGAGGCATGTGCCTTACACATGCACATGAAAACATTTTTTAAATAAATATGCTGGAGCTATAACTCAGTGGTAGAATTATTTCCTCGTATCTGATGCCTTGGGGTCAATCCTTAGTGCCATGAAGAGAAGGAAAAACAAAACAAAAACCTACTCTCTCTCCGTCTCTAAAGAGGCGTCAGGAGCCCAATGTGCTGGGTAAAAGGGAAGCACATGGTCAAGGGCAGCGCTGCGGCACACAGAGGGGAAAGGCCGGTGGAGTAGGGGTGGGGAGCTCCCTTTTTTGAAGCATCAAGTCCTCCCTTCATCTGTGACCATGGAATGAAACCTTTCCTCCTTGCACAGTCAAGCTGCCTTTTTAATTAGTGATCAGTGTGCCAGGCTACTGTCTTTACTCACTCAAAAATCAGCCTCAGAATGGAGGAAAGCAAAGACGGAAACCGCCTGAATGCATTGGCCAGAATCCCTGTGCATCCACACGTTGATCTCTTTTTCCGCACTTGCTCGGTCATCAGCATTAAACGCCAGGACCACAGCTGGGGAGCTGCTTGGGCCTGCAGCATCTTCCTCTTCTATCCCACAGGTGGCTGAGGAGCAGGGAGTGGACTACATAGTTTTCAAAATTCATCTATACCTAAATCAGTTATTTCAAAATAAATACACGCCTTGGGACCCTCATCTCAAATATGCCCAAGAGGGGCTTGTTGGTGATCAGGTTTAGTTTAAAACTCAAGATTCTGGAAGCCATTTCCTTCCTACAGCATAGATGCCAATCCCTTCTAGCCTGAAGTTCAGCAGCCAGAGGAGCTTGCTTGAATTCCAATGTGCAGGCTCTGCCTGAGATGGTGGCTTCAAAAATTTTCCATTCCAGGGCTAGGGAGAAGGCTTGTAGATAAAGGAGAGACAGCTCTTGATGCACAAGCATGACAGCTGGAGTTCAGATCAGAATTTAGGTAAAAGCCAGGCAGGCGTGGCAGTCACCCATAATCCCAGCACTTGGCAACAGAGATAGTAAATCCCCAGGGCAAGCTGGCTAGTCTAGCTAGACTAGCTGATCGATCAGCTTGGGATTCAACTGAAGAAGGATCCTGACACTGACTTTGAGTCTCCACATAACACACACTATACACACATTTCCCATACATGTGCATGTGTAGGAAAAATAAAAGCCCTGTTTCCTCCTAATCCTTGGCATCTGGGAAAACAAACTCACCTTTGAGTCTGTCTGCTCAAGGTCTGCTCTGAGGTGCAATAATGTCACTCAGGAGCTCTTTGGAACTGCTGGCTCCAGAGTCCCACACAGAGCCTGCTGGCTCAGAAACTCCTGATCGTTCAAAACTTAGAGGGAACTGGCTTGAACCCTGATTCTCAGAAGCTGGGAGAGAGATACATTCACGAGGCTGGATATGTGTGTGTATGTGTGCACATATGCATGCATACATGCGTGCGTACAAATTCATGTGTGTGGATGTGGGAATGGAGGTCAGAGGACGATGTTGGATGTCTGTCCTCACCTTTAGTTTGTTTGAGACAGTCTCTTTGTTGTTTTCCATTGTGTACACCAAAGTAGCTAGTCTTTGAGTTTTTGGGAATCCTTCCGTCTCCACCTTCCATTTCTCCAGGTAGGATCATGAAATCACAGACATGTGACATAATTTGGCTTTTACATGGCTTCCGAGGTTCAGACTTACATCTTCCTGTTTATGTAATAGGCATTTACCCACTGAGCTATCTGCCCAGACCTAGACTATGACATGATCCTCAGCACTACACACAGACACACACACACACACAGACACACACACACACACACACACACACACACACAATCCACTCATAAACAATCAGTAGTTCTGAACCTGTTTATACAGTGGAATCATCTGATACATTTCAAAACAACTGAAGTATAAATCTTAATGCCCAGGGTTTGGGAATTGTTTTCAACTCCCCGAGTGACTCTAATGAGCAGCAAAGCAACAACTAGACAAATGGATTAAAATTAAAAACCCAAGAAACCACTGGGGGAGGGGTCAGTAAAATGGAGAGAGTCAGTTGCCAGGAGAGTCAGTGTCTCAACAATGTTTTTGTCTATTTCCTTTCTCACCACAGAGACAGCAGCAGGAAGAACAGCGCTTCTCAGCTATGGCCCTGAAAGCTCTGGTCAGAAGCAGGGGAAAGGGGCACAGGCGGTGGATGTGACCGTCTCCGTGTAATGACAACATTTTATGTTCTCCTCTTGGCACCGGCAGGGAGGAATGGGATCTCTGGGCAGGCTTTCTGCGTGGGGGCAAAGCACACCAAATCACAATGCCACACCCTACTGCTCAGCCCCTCTGGGCAGATCGCTTCTGATATTCTAGTTCAAGCATATTCCTCAGTCAGAAGCTAAATTTAGTTTGCATACCTATTGGACGTGGTAAATGTCCATTTTAGAAAAAACAACAGAACCCAGCTGAAAGTTCAACTTTTAATTTCTTCTGAATTTGCTTCTCAGCACCTCAAACCCCTCACAAAGCCTTTGCCACCCCCAGAATCAGCCTGAATGAACCCAGTCATGCATAAGCTGGGACATCCGTGCTCATGGAACGCACGGACCATCGATGGCTGGCTGGCTGGAGTGGCTGGCTCGGATGGCTTTGGTGGGGACCTAAGCCTTCTGCTTCCCAGTCAGCTTGTGGACCCATCAACGCCCACACTGAACAATCTCATGTGCAGGAAGGTTAGCAAGACTGGGGAGAAGGACCAAGGGTTTCCCTCGTGGGCTGCAGCTTCATGAGCTTCTCAGTTAAGTCGGGTGACTTGGGAACAAGATGTAGCTGTCTTCTGGCTTTGCTTGGTGAGGGACGGTGCTGCGGTCCTGCAGGGACCCTCACCTGTCCTCTGCTCTGCAGGACTCTAAGTTGGCATCACCCAGAAGAGCTTCATCACTAAAAATAGCTGGACGAAGGTAGCAGCTGCGGAGCTGCAGGCTTCCATGTGAGGAATCACCTTTCCACGGTGCCCTACAAACCTCATAGAAGACACGCCTGAACCCCTAAATCTAAAACAGACCCTTGAACCCAAGAAGGTCAGTAACTGGGAGATGATTTGGGCTGCTTCCGTTGGCTGACCACTCTTCCTTGGGGGAACTGGGGGGACTTGGAGTTGGACTCAATTCACAGGGATGTTAGATGTTAGATGGGACAGAGAAGGAAAATCTGGAGGTCACAGAGTGACGAGAGTCTCGTGGTGAAGGTTATGACCCCACGGCTGGGTCCCTGACTCTTGGCTGGTTTGAAGGTGGGTGTAGGGTGGGCCTCTCTGTTTCTTCAGGGGCCCCTCCCAAGAAAGGTCTCTCTGTTTAGAATCCAGCCCAGGCCTTGGCAATCCCTATAAACACCCTGCCGGCTGTGACTCTTGGAATTTTCAGTCCAGGAAAAGAAAAAAAGCAAAAGAAATTCTGAAATGCTGGCGAGAGTATAAGATGCTATTTTGGGATGAAAAATAGTATTTTGAGTGGGTCTAAGGAAGTCATTTTGTGAAGTTTTAGATAGAAGTGAGGAAAATAAAAAAAGACAGTCCAAATAGAGAAGATTCGCGGCCTGGCATTGCAGAAGGAGGAGAGGAAAGCTAAGTCTCCCCAGGAAACCCATGGGGTGGGCCCAGGCACACCAGCTGCGGTGCAGGCTGGAGTCATCAGAGTCGTCTGAGCCCCGTGGCCCAAAGGAAAGGGCACTGGCTACTGGCCCCTAGAGCAGCAGTGTGGGGAGGGTGGAAGCACACGTAGCAACTGCAGCTTCACCCATTTTCCCTGTGTGTTGCTATGTGCAAGGAGCTGCTAGATCCTGGAGCCATGAGGCACTCCAACTTTGACAGTGGAGAGGCGGCTTTGGTGATAATCATAGAAACGGTCCATCATTTAGGACGTCTGTGTACCAGAGTCATGAGCTAATCTGTCCTGGCAGTGTAGAGTGTGAACCTTAGAAGCAGGTCAGAGTTCAAAAACCTACCCCGGGTTTTTGTAACTGTGTGATTTGCTTAACCTCTTTATGTATTCATTTGTAAGTATGTTAATGATATAAGGGCCAACTTGACAATTGAAGGCTGAGCTCTGGGCACATTTGTAAGGAATTAATAGTCGAGGCAAGCCTTTAAGCAAACTCATAGGAGATTGTCTGACTGATACGGGAAGACCCAGCCCATAGTGGGTGGGACATTCTTTGAGTGGCAAGATAAGACAGAAGGAGCTGGTTCGATAGTTTAGCATTGTCCAGCATATTTTGGCACACCTGAGCAGAAGTAAAGCAGGATAGTGAGAATCTGGAAACAGCGTCAGGGCCCACAAGAGGAAATGGAGTTATTGACCCCTAATGATGGGAGAAACTACAGATGCCAACTGAACAAATGGAGGTTGAGTCTTATGGACATAACTATGAAGAATTAGTAGTTAGGGTAAGCTTGGAGGACATTGTCTGATGGATGTGGAAAGACCCAGCCCACAGTGGATGGAACCATCCCCTGGGCAGCGGATAAGATGGGGAGAGCTGGTTCAGTACTTTGCCCTACTTGGGCATAGTTTGGCAGACTTGCAGTCTGCCAAGTGAGGTTTGCCGCTCTGTCAGTAATCCCTGTGAATATGGTGTAGCCAGTTCCCTCCTTGGACTATGCACTATAACAAAGAACCATGAGCCAGAATTCCTCTCTTCCTCATCCCCCATTCCTCTAAGCTCTTTGGTCATGAATTTATTGGCAACATCAGAGAACTGCAAAAATAAGGTAGGAATAGCAAGTGTGCTCATCTTCTAGGATCACTGTAGGTATTGTTTGTTTATATATTGTACCAGGAAAAGAGACTGGCATATAACAAATACCATGCAAATACTGGCTACTAGAATCATCATTCCCTTTTGCTGGCAAGATGCCAGGATTCACAGAGGTGATCTGTGTGGCAAGGGCTGGCCTTTGGGCTCAGGACTCTCTGCTTTAAGCTTCCCGCTGCTCTGCCTCTAGGCCTGTCTACCCTCCTGTGCTATGAGTTTGGCTAATCTAGGAACTTGTGCAGAACTTGAGCACCATCTACCTTGGTGTCTCAGGACATGGGCTGTGCAGTCAGCCTGCATGGTTGCTGATTTTATCATGATAAAATCACAATCAAACTGCTTAAGGGAACAAGGGATTTATTTTTTCTTATGATTGTCTCGTTACCATTCTTAGTCCAGTTTGACAGGAGGACTCACACCAACATCAGAGCCAAGGGAACCAGCCACTAACTGCTACCTAACTGCTGACAGAGGAACGATCCTTACTTGCCAGACCAGCTCTCTGTATTTTATTTGTAGGCCTAATCCCACCCACCATGGGCTGGACCTTCTCCATCAGCCAGATAATGTCCTGCAGGTTTGCTCTGGGTTTAACTTAACAACTAATTCTCTACAAATGTGCCCAGAGCTCAAACCCTCAACTGTCAAGTTGACACCTGTGCCCAACTATGACAGGGTAAGTGATTTATTTGAATGTGGTTAAGTTCTACGGGCCACATGTGGACAGATGCTGCCCAGACGATAACGTAGGAAAAGGAGTGGCCAAGCAGTAAGGTTTGGCATTTTCACATCTACAGACTACCAAAGAGGGCGTGGGTCTCCAGAGCCCAATGGCCTGTGCCAACTTTCTAGTGACATCCTCTGGTCCTTGTGGGAAGGATGTTTCTCTGTTGCCTCCCAGTCTCCAAATATCACTGGAAGACCTGGTTTTAAAAGCTCTGAGTCGGCTCCTTTGTGTGCCCAGGATCCATTGTCTCCACCTGATGCCGGGGCTAGCTAGCTCATGGGCGTAGAGATGAATTCTCCCCTCCCCCACAGTAAAGTGGGGCTGTGATTTATGCTCTGAGAGAGGGCTGCACGCCTCTTGCAAGTTCTACCTCGCATTTCCACAGGTTGAAGAGCAGACCCTGACGACATTCCATTTCAGTCCCACAGACCGCAGCCCCTCCCTTGACACCATGGAGCCTGAATCTTAGGACCACCTTGAGGAGCCCAGTTACCTACTTTTCTCCATTGCCACCCTTTGGATGCTTAGAGGAGACTGAAACACCATCCACTCAGCTTCCGTGGTTTTAGTTCTTCATGGAAGCAGACATCCCCATGTCCTAGAGAGCACTTCCTGGACTGCTTTCAAGTAGGGATGAATGTCACAGGTTCCTGGAGAACCTTCAAAAATACAGATATCTAAGGAACCAACAGACCAAGCAGCTCTAACTCTCTGGGAATGGAACAAAGACATTTTAAAGCTTCCCAGGTGAGCTGCAGACTCACTAGCAAGATCCACCAAGGGAAACAGCCAAATTTATACTGCTCAGCTACTCCGGCCTCTGGCCCCTGTAACCATCTGCAATTGACTAGAAGACCTAGGGATCCTGGTCCAGCTCACCTGGAATTATACGAGGGGCTTTTTTTGTTGTTGTTTTCAACTGAGTCATAAACTTAGACTGCAGTGACAGTACCCTTTCTGTCTGTGTCCCTTGAAGCACCTTGAAGGACACTGGCCATGCGACTCAACAAGGGAGGGACCATCAGGAGACACAGAGAGGGACAATGGTAAGGTCCAGCACCATCACATAACTAACAAAGGAAATTGAGTTTCAAAAGGCTATTTTGAATCAAAATGGTGGCATGTGAAAAATACATACATACAGATGTCTTTCTTTTAGTGTAAAGGGTTGCCATGGAAACCGGCAAGCCAAACATTAATGTCTGGGGTAAGAGCAGATCAGACTTAGTACACTGAGCCAGATGGAGTGCTGCCTGTTGTCCCTGCAGCTGGGTGTTGGGGGCACCTGTGGAGTACTGGTCAGAGAGGTGAGTTTAGTTCCTTCAACCCAGAAACTTTTCAACACTGAGGATGTCCCAGCACTCTTCCAAAGAGGATAATTATGCAAGGCAAACAGCATCTGTGTCCGGAGATCAAACCTTCCTCATCTTAAAGCTTTGGACCACCCTAATCCGGGTCTGGCTTTGGATGGCAGGACTTGGCCTCTTGGGCCCAAATGTTCAGCTCACCCTTCATTTTCTACATAGAAAAGGAGAAGCTCCCAGGCCTTAGGCCAGCCATATCTGCTCATAAAAACAACCTAATTAGCAAGCCGCCTGGCACTGATGTAGCTTTGCAGGAGGTGTATGTGATGCTAATAATTAATTGTGCATCTAATTGCACGGAGGAACTCTTTCCTAAGCCATGGAGACCTGTACTAGGGCTGCATTTTCTCCACCTGATCTGCATTTTTGGAAGTAAAACCATGCGAAAAACAGATACCACTCTGACATACAAATATTGCAGAATGGGATCAAGAACCAAGGCATCCTTTGGGATACATGGGAACATTTGCTTGGCTTGGGAGCTGACTGGGAATGTGACCTCACCTTCCCACATATATACCCTATGCTGGGTCATAGAATTTGACACAATCAGGTGAGTGCTAAACATGCACTGAGCCACGCCCCCAGCCTACAGACTGGCTATTTATCTTTAAAGGATTCTTTCACATTAGAAGCAGGTCAGTAGACTGGGAGGCATTTCGTTTGAATTCTGAGACAATGTCTTCTGCTCTGAGGTGGAGAAACGTTCCATGTCTTCAATAACTTGCCACCTCTCTATCTGTTCCCAGACCTTCCCTCTTCTTTCAAAAACTGAATACTGCAATTGGGGAACACAGAGGGTTCAGTCAAGCAATCATCCTTGTTCCTTGTGGATGAGTGAAGTGGCAGCGAAATACTTTCTCAGTTGTTGTGGGTTGCTGATAAATGACTATCAAACAACTTAAGGGAACAAGTGTTTATTCTCTCTTACAATTCCTGGTTACAGTTCTCAGTCCAGCTTGACAGGAGAGCATGCACCAACACCAGGGCTGAGGGAACTGGCCATACCATCACCACATAACAGCTGAGAGAGGGACAATCCTTACGCCAGACCAGCATGTCTGGCCAAGTGAACAGAAGGATGCCAACTTCCTTAACCAGCTCTCAGTATTTTATTCACCTATTCAGGGTCTAGTTTCACCCACCATGGACTGGACCTTCCCCATCAGCTAGACAATATCTTGCAGGTTTGCTCTGGGCTTACCTCAACTACTAATCTCCACAAATGTGCCCAGAGCTCAAACCCTCACCTGTCAAGTTAACACCTGTGCCTAACTGTGACATCAGTTAAGGATGCAAAATGGGGATGGTCACCCTTGTACCTCCACAGGCGCGCACACACACACACACACACACACACACACACCACTCAAGTGCCCCTTGTATATACACATACACATACATATACACACACAAAAGCAAAATAAAATTGAAAAGAAAAAGGATGTAAAAAGGGCCGAAGACAAGGTGAGCTTTTATACAGAGGGCAGATCCTCATCATTCCCTGCCGCAATCCCCTCCCCCTGAATCCCCCACCCTAGCACTGTCCCCAGTTTTAGGGTGGCTTACAGCAAATGCTAACGAGGTCAAGCAGGGCCAGCAGCAGCTCCGATCCCCCCTCCCCTCCACACGTCCTGGCTACTGGGAGGCATTTTGAGTGACAGAAACATGGCTTGCTCCATGCAGAGATATTTTCTTTGGCATCATTGTACCCAATTTCCTGCTTTCTGGTAAGTACTAATGTCCCTGGATTAGTCAGTGATTCCTTCTCCAAAGGAGTAGCCCTGCTCCTGGACTCTAAATAGCACCCTAAAAAAATACCTCAACCCTTTCCATCCAGAGCCCTCTGAGCAGACTCAATCACAGTCTTGGGTACTCTCTGGTGGGGAGAGAGGAGGCAGAGAGGTTGTTCAGCAGAAGGTGGGCTGGTCATAGAGCTCTGGGCTTTCCCCAGCACAGGGCAAAGTGTGTGATCGGCTTCCTGCCCGTCCAGTGCAAGCTTTCCCTCTCAGTTCTTAAGTGGAAAGAGCAATAGTTCTTCTAGGTGGGATTGTGGTGAGCGCTGAACGAGGCACCGCATACATGGGGATCCACGGTTTCTTGCCTATTCCAATAGTGTTATTGTTAACGATGTTAATTTGAGGATTCAGGACAGTATGATTTGCCGGTATTTGTCATTCATGAGATGCCATAACCACTCATTAATCCTCCATCTCACTGCTCTGAACCTCCTCCTTCCCTATAAGTCACAATTTTTATCTGCCATAGTTATCCATTGTTTTGTTTCCTATGGTTACATAAACAATGTGTTTCCCAAAGGGCTGTGGTGTGGCTCAGAGACAGTGTGCATGCTTAGCATGTGCAAGGCCCTGGGTCCAATCCTTGGCACTGGTTGACACAAAAAATTTACATACACATGTGTTTATTGCTTAGTCTGATTGCTCTTGACCTTTTTTTTTAAACAAAAACTGTCTTTTTCTATGTTGTTCTTTGGTCCTTGCTTTTATCACTTCTTATAACATTAACCAATATTATACTAGTATCGTCATTAGTCATCATTGAGCAATACAACTGTGGTCCATTTGTTTTTCATCATTGTATAATGTTCTGTCATGTAAATATAGTATTCCTTGTGCAGTCATTCTCCTCTTCTTGGCATTTGGGATTTTGTTGGTTTATAAATAGTGTTATTGACATATAATTCACATTCCATGCAAGTCATATATTTAAAGTCTGTCATTCAGTGTTTCTTAGTATAGTTACAGGCTAGGGAACCAATCATCAACTGTAGAGCATTCACAATACCCCAGGAAGAAAACACTACTCCTTACCAGTCTCTTCATTCCTCCACCCCCTGCCCAACAGCTGCTAATCTGCTTTGTCTCTGTAGAACTCTCTCCTCTGTCCATTTCATGCCAGTGGAGTCACATGTAGGGTTCTGCGCCTGATTGCTTTCACTCAGCATGTTTTCAAGGTTTGTCCACATTGTGGGGTGCGTCAGCACTTTATTGCCAAATCATCTCCCACATTTTATTTATGTGTTCGGTAGTTTATGGGCAGTGGGCTGTTTGTTTATCACTTTCTGCTCTTGCTAACAGTGTTTTTATGAACATCGTGCTGTGTTACTTCCTGGGCACGTGCGCAAGAGTCTCTCCAGGGTATATTCTTGGAGCGGTTGGAACAGAAGGAAGGCAAATGTTCAGCTCTACAAGAGAATGCCAAATTGCTTCCCAAACTGTTTTAATGATTCACACTCTTGCCAGTAAAAGAGAAGATAGCATGACCCACATCCTTGCTAATACTTGGCCTGGCCAGAATTCCTACTTTTCCTAAAAGCTGTTTGCGTTCTCTTTTTCTAGGAAGCAAGCTGTAGCGCTGCACTTGACCCACTGCCTGCTAATGAGATTCTAATGGAGATCCGGACAGAAGCCCATGGTTCCTTCCATAATTAGCAGCTCTTCTCTGTAATTGTTCTAGCTTTAGCTTCCTGACCCAGAATTTCAACGTGGCTGCTTAGATTAATGCTTTTCCTTCGTACATGGACTGTGTTCTATCTACTGGCTGAGGCTGGAGGCCCACTCTAGCCCTTCTTTGGTAAAGAAGTAACTGGCTATCCCTACCCTGGTAATAAACAACCCTCTTGTACACACACGTGTGCATGTTCACACACATACTTCCGTACCCTGGATGTCAGAACATATTCGGGCAGCAGAATTACAGTGCAGGAAGTGGGCTCCTATCCCAGAGAAAACCCTATCCCTTCCCCTTCCCTTTCCCTCCATTTGAATGTCTCATTCTATGAAGGCCTAAAAGACAGGCACTCTCAAAGTTTGCTTTTTTGCTGTTTGCAATTTCCAGGCCATCAACTTCAAGTTGCATTGAGCATGGCTTCAGTTCCCATGCACAGAATTCTCTCCAGAATCTTTTATTTACTTACTGTCTTTGCCATTAATTAAATTGTGGTAGCATTTCCCCTCCAGAGGGCTCTGCAAATAACTTCTACAACAAATACTTCATAAAAAGACTAACTTGAAAAGTCAGTAGGGACTGTAGACGCAGAAGAGAAGTACCTGGAAGAGGAGGAAGCGAGGAATTGTACTGCATCCAATTGTGCTGTGGTTATGTCTTTGTTTTGAGACAGATTCTTTTTTTTTATTATTCAATTGTGTGTGTATGTGTGTGTGTGTGTAGAACCACGAATTCAGGAATCACCATGGACACCTCCACCTCTTCCTTGTTTACTCTGCCCCGGGATTCCCGCCCTACCAGGACCACAAACGCAGGCCGCCCCCTGCTTTTGTGGGGTCTAGGATTCGAACTCAGGACCTTCCGCCTGCAAGGCAGAGGCTTAACCCCTGAGCCATCTCCGCCTGCAAGGCAGAGGCTTAACCCCTGAGCCATCTCTCCAGCCCCTTGAGACAGGTTCTTGCTGTGTAGTTCTGACTGAATTCTGTCCTGTGGTCCTACTGCCTCAGCCTCCTGACTGCTGAGATTCCAGGCATGGGCACCTCGCCCAGCTTATGGCGGATGTTCAGAACTCTAGTGGAAAAATGATGTATTTTCCCTCCACAGAAATACCCCGGGGGGAGGAACATTCCCTGCTGTGCTCCCATGGGGTGGGCTCAGCTATGCAGGGCCACAGCTTGTGACCCGACAGGAGAGTCTGAGAGGTTGACCCTTCCCGCCTGTCTCCCTTGAGTCTTTCAAGGCTCTGTCAGGCCTACATGGCTGTTTTCTCCACCAATTCTGGCTTCCTCTGTCACTTCTCACAGGGTTGACTCTTAGTAGACTGTTTCTATTTTCTTTCTAGAGACCCTATGTCATAATTAGGCACAGGTGTCAACTTGATACTTGAGGGTTTGAGCTCTGGGCACATTTGTAGAGAATTAATAGTTGAGTTAAGCCCAGAGCAGACCTATCTAGCTGATGGAGAAGATCCAGTCCATGGTGGGTGGGACTGGGTCCTGGAATAAAAGACAGAGAGCTGATTGTGAGATTTGGCATCCTTCTGTACACTTGGCCAGACATGCTGGTCTGGCAAGTAAGGATTGTCCCTCTCTCAGCCATTATGTGGAGATGGTGTGGCCAGTTGCCTCGGCCCTGGTGTTGGTGCATGCTCTCCTGTCAAGCTGGACTGAGAACTGTAACCAGACTGTCATAAGGAAATAAATCCCTTGTTCCCTTAGCCATTTAATGTTCATTTGTCAGCAACCATGCAGGCGAACTGCGACACACCAAGACTGCGTGAGTGTATTATTAACTACCTAGCCAAGCTCAACTAGCTTGGCTTGGCATACAAGGATCCTCTCTTACCTGCAGGATATATGTTTTAAGAATTCTGCAATGGCTGGGCTGGAAAGGTGGCTCAGGGGTTAAGCCTCCGCCTTGCAGGCGGAAGGTCCTGAGTTCGGATCCCAGATCCCACGTATACACGCCAGGCAGAAGCGGGGGCAGCCTGCGCTTCTGGTCCTGGTAGGGCGAGCCTGTGAATCCCGGGGCAGAAGGAGGTGGAGGCGTCCATGGTGGTTCGCGAATTCGTCCGTGGTTCTACACACACACACACACACACACACACACACACACACACACAGACGCACGCACATACACACGCATATGCACACAGTTGAATAAATAATAATAATAATTAAAAAAAAAAGAATTCTGCAATGGATGTCTGCCAAACCATAGTACCAAACCCTATAATATTAAGCTTTCTCGTGTGTGTGTGTGTGTGTGTGTGTGTGTGTGTGTGTGTGTGTTTCAATTCCTGTGATACACTGTCTGAGAAAAATAGTCTCTGGGAGATTCAGGGGCTTTGGCCTCCTGTGTCAGGGAGAGCCTGATAAAGGGGAACAGCTCACATTGTGGTGGCCAGGAAACAGAAAGAGGATGTTTGCTAGGGAGTTTCCTCCTTTTCCTTCAGCCTATGACTGAGTGCTGCCCAAATTCTCTTCCTCCTAATCCTCTCGGGACACATCCTCACAGACACATCCAAAGACAGACTTTACTAATCTAGGTGTTTTCAGAGCAATCAAGTTGATGTCTATGATTAGCCATCACACCATACACATAGATGATGAAGGTTTGAGTTATGATCCAGAAACAGTAAGACATTAACAATAACTTAGTATAGCTCTAGTCAACCTCCACATGCAGTTTTCTTCTTTCCTTATTAAGTCAAAATTGGTTACATTTTTACTTAAAAGAAACACTGCGTAGCTTCCCCATGGCATGTCCAAATTACCAGCATTGTTACTTTTATGCTTTGAAGCCACTGATAAAATATGTATTATTTGAACAGGAGCATCATGGTGCCCTGACAGTACTCCTGATAATCAGGGCAGCTGCTCTGCACTTTGTACTACATCCATATGCTGGGTTCAGGAACCACGTGGCCCCCGGAGGGAAGGAAGAAGCAGCATAAGTCTTCACTACAGTCTCCAGAATTTAAAACTAATTAATTGCTTATTTCTAGGATTTTCCAGTTTAATCGTTTTTTGGACTGTGGTAGACCTTAGGTAGCTGAAACCATGGAATAAAAAACTATGAGTAAAGGGATATCAACTGCTATTTAGTTTATTTGACCTTTTTAAATTTCAAATATAAACAGTACTGAAGTCACCTTTACAGCTATGTGCTGCTCACATCTGAAGATGAGCAGTATCCTCAGAGGTAATTCCAGAAATGGACTGGGTCAAATATTAGGCACATTTTCAGACATTTAATACTTATTAGCAAATTGCCCTTGGAAATGTCAAACCAATTATTGTTCCCATCATAATGTTTGGAAGTGCAATAGAATCTACTTATCTGTGTCTACTTTGGCATTTTATATTTGTAAAATTTTTTCCAGATATGTGGAGACAGTTGCATTAGTTTTGCTTTTATTTTTATTTCTTTGGTTACTTGTGAAGCTCCATGATTTCTTTAAAGATGGGAAGCAGCAGAAAACCATTTTATATGAAGGTAAACAGGAAGACGGGAGGTAGAAAGGAAAGTGAAAGGTAGCATTGCAAGGATGGAGATATCTTTTATTGTTTCATCTTAGATTGCTCTCCAAATATTTCTCAATCAAACTGAGAACTCATTTAGTGGCTAGTCTGGCTAATCAACTTCCTCCTGGGATCCCCAGTCTCTGTCTTCCAAGGTTGGAACTACAGGTAGGCAGCTCCTATGTTCACTTGGCATTTTACATGGATTCTAGGAAACTAAACTGTAGCCTTCTTGCTTATGCAGCAAGCCCTTTGACTGTCCAAAGATAGATTTATTTTTACAGCAGTGCTAGGGTTATAACCTAACTACAACAAACTGTACCTAATTAGGTGTGTAGCTGGCAGGCCTTGAAACAGAGATATACTTGTGAAAGGTAGGAGATGAATTTGTCTCTTATTTTTCTATCTTGACCAGAGGCTTACTGACATTTTTTTTAAAAGCAGGTAAACTGATCTTACATTGAACACCTTAAAACAGTTTACATCTATGTGTCTTCCTTTTCTTTATTTCTATTTTTATTATTAAGTTTATTTTTTACTAGTTACATAAACTCAATGGGTAGGTACCCTGGCCCCCTTCCTTCTCCCTTCCTCCCTTTCTCCCCCCTCTCCCCTTCTGTTCCCGCATCCCATTCTCTGTCTCACATCTCCCTCTCTTTATACCCTTCCCCCTCTCCCTCTCCCTCTCCCTCCCACCTTCCAGAACTTCAGCTTATATGGACCCTGAAGTTCCCTATGAATCATCTACACTAGTGAAAATTCAGGACTCCATGGCATACATTGGGATCCCTTCTTGGGCTGTCCATTAATGCAGGAACTCCGTTATATCTATTTGCCTTTAAGGATCCCACTGCCTGAGGGCTTCTCTCATGAGAGCCGCATAGTCTATAGGCACTTGTTGACATGACAGCCATTGTGCAGGTCAGGTAAGGTCTGGTCACATTGCAGTGAGATCCTGACTGACACAGCCTAGATTTGAATAGAGTATCTTGTCTATCAGTGGACCTCCCCATCTTTAGGCTCTTACAATCTTGCTGCCTCTTCTTCTGTAAGGTTCCCTGAGCTAAACTTAGAATGGGAAGAGATTTGGCTAGTCTGGTTCTGGGTGGACATTGTAGGGTCATTGATATTCTGAGTTGGTTGTTGTTTTCAGCTTTGCAGTTCCTGCACTGCACTGAGCTGCATCCTCCCAACCAAAGATAAAAGAGCATTTGAAAGAAGGTCTTAATAAAAGAGGCTTAAAGGTTGAGAGAAGAATCGGAATAGGGCACAGTAGTGAGTGGGGTCAGTCTCCCAGTTTCAAATTGGCTACCATCTAATTGCCAGCTTCCATCCCCTCCATGACTGGGGACATATGCCCAGCTCTTCAAACCTGTCTAATCCCAAGGGAGCAGGATGGGCAGTGAGAGTGAGCTGTATCAGATGTCTTGCTACTTACCAGCCATACTTGACCTTGGCCTAATTTCTCTATTGAACTGTGCTCTTTTGTCTCCTTTCTCTTGAGGTCTTTCCCCTTCCCTCCTTTGTGGTTATAATAGGTGTTACAGAGATTTACCTTTAAGTATGTCATTAAGAGGATTTGGAACTAGGATCCACTTATAAGGGAGAGAATGTGATGCCTAACTTTCTGTGTCAGAGATACTTTGCTCAGTATAATTTCTTCTAATTCCATCCATTTACTGGCAAATTTCATTAATTCATTTTTTGATGGTTGAGTAGTATTCCATTATATAAATGTATCACACTTTCATTATCCATTTGTCAGCTGTTGGGCATTTGGGTTGATTTCATGACTTTTCTGTTGTACATAGTGCTGCAATGAACATGGATGTACTCATGTCACTGTAGTGAAATAATGCATTTTTAGGAATTATTCCCAGTAGTGGTATAGCAGGGTCACATGGATTTCAATCCTTAATTTTTTTAAGAAATTACCAGACTGCTGTTCAGAGTGGTTGTACTAGCCCGCATTCCCATCAACAATGTGTGAGAGTTCCCTTCTCCCCACATACGCATCCACATTTGTTGTTGTTTGGATTTTGGGTTTTTGCCAGCCTGAGCAGGATGAGATGATATCTCAGGGTATTTTTGGTTTGTATTTGTTTTGTATTATTTGTATTTGTTTCACATTTCAATTTCTTTTTTTTTTTTATTTCAGCTCATACAAACATATTAGGTACACCAGTTCCCTCCCTCCCTCCTCCTCCCCCCGTACTTCCTGCTCCCCCTCCCCACCCCTCTCCCTCCCCATCCCCCAGTGCCTCCCACCCCAATTCCCAGAGAGTCCTTTCTTGTGCATGTCTGATTTTCCTCTGGGTCCTCCTCTCCGATGACGTACAAGGACCCAGTGGCCTTTCCCGAACCCCTTCCCGTGTTCCCCTTAGGTATAGGAACACTGCTGTGGCTGCCAATCCTTTGCCTCCGAGGATCTTGGTGCCTTTAGCAGATGCTAGACTTTGTGAGGTCAACAGTGTGTTGGACAATGCGCAGGGCATGCAAAGTCCAATTATGATTGCTTCAGCCCTAACTAGTATAGAGTATCTTACATATCATTGCTCCTCCCATCCTTATGCTCTTACACTCTTACCGCCCCCTCTTCCGCAAATTTCCCTGAGCTTCAAGATGGGGAGAGATTAAGCTGGCCTAGTTCTAGGTGGTTGATATAGAGTCTCTGAAGTTCTGGATTGTGGTTTGTTGATTTTCTTTTGCAGTTTTGCTGCTCCTGCAATGCCCTTCACTCCATCCTGGTGAGCATTGTATGTTACCCCCTGGCCAGAGACAAAAAGCTGTTAGAGTCTTGTGATAAAAGCACATTCAAAGGTAGATGTAATAAAAGTGGGAAATCACAGTGAGGGAGGGGTCTATCACCCATATGCAAAATCGTTACTTTTTATCTGCCAGACTATATGCCCTCCTCTTCTGGTGAGATCACTCCCCCTCAGTAGTAAATGATCAGGAACAAAAGTCTGTGAACTTAATCAGATGTCTCATTACTTATTTGGGTCCTTGGTGGAGGCCTATTTTCCCTGCTGTAACATGGTCCCTTCTCTCCTTGTTTCTGGTGTGGCCCTCCTACCCCATCCCTCCTGTTCATAATCCTTGCAATTACTGTCTCTAGGTGGGCTGGGTGGGTTTGGTACTAGGAGCCACCTATTAGGGAGTACATACGGCGCTTAATTTTCTGGGTCTGGGATACTTCACTTAATATAATTGTTTCTAATGACATCCATTTCCCGGCAAATTCCAGTAATTCATCATTTTTGATGGCTGGGTAGTACTCCATTGTATAGATGTACCACAGTTTCCTTATCCACTCGTCAACTGTTGGACATTTGGGCTGATTCCATGACTTTGCTATTGTAAACAGTGCTGCTATGAACATGGTCGTGCTTGTGGTATCAAGGTGAACCTCTGCTGTATGGGGGGTTATTCCCAAAAGTGGAATCGCAGGGTCATATGGCATTTCAATCTTTAATTTCTTTAAGAATCTCCAGACGGCTCGCCAGAGTGGCTGTATGAGCCTGCATTCCCACCAGCAATGTAGGAGAGTTCCCCTCTCTCCACATCCTCTCCAGCATTTGTCGTTGTTAGTATTGTGGATTTTTGCCATCCTGACCGGGGTGAGATGATATCTCAGGGAAGTTTTGATTTGCATTTCCCTGATGGCTAAAGAAGTGGAGCATTTTTTAAGATATTTGTTAGACATTTTAATTTCATCCCTGGTAAAGTTTCTTTTAAGTTCCAGGGCCCATTTTTTAATTGGGCCATTGGTTTCCTTGGTGTTTAGTTTTCTAAGTTCTTTGTGCACTCTGGACAATAGAGCTCTATCAGATATGTGGTTAGTGAAGATTTTCTCCCATTCTGTGGGTTGCCTTTGAGCTCGTGTGACAATCTCTTTATCTGAACAGAAGCTCTTTAATTTCACAAGATCCCAACTGTTGAGAGTTGGTAGCAGTGACTGTGCCATTGGATGTCTATTTAGGAAGTGTTGGCCTAGCCCAATCAGCTCGAGGGAGTTCCCTATCCTTTCAACTATGGTTTTTATAGTCTCTGGCCTGATATCAAGGTCCTTGATCCATTTGGAATTAAGTCTTGTACATGGTGACAAGTACGGGTCCAGCTTTAATCTTCTGCATGTGGAGATCCAGTTTTGCCAGCACCATTTGTTGAAGATGCTGTTCTTTTTCCACTGGATTCTTTGGGCCCCTTTGTCAAAGACCAAATGGCTGTAACTTTGTGGGCTTATATCTGGGTCTTCGATCCTTATCCATTGATCTGTGTGTCTATTTTGGAGCCAGTACCAGGCTGTCTTTACAACTATGGATTTGTAGTATAGACTAAGGTTTGGTATGGTTATACCTCCAGCTGTGTTTTTGTTACTCAGGATTGTTTTTGCTATCCTGGGTCTTTTGTGCCTCCATATGAACTTTGAGATTGTTTGGTCAACTTCTTTGAAGAATTGCTTTGGGATTTTGATTGGTATAGCATTGAATCTGTATATTGCCTTTGGTAGGATGGTCATTTTCACGATGTTGATTCTGCCAATCCAGGAACAAGGGAGGTCTTTCCACCTTCTGGTGTCTTCTGCTATTTCTTTCTTTAGGGTTTTAAAGTATTCATTGTAAAGGTCTTTTACCTCCTTAGTTAGGTTTATACCAAGGTATTTCATTTTTTTAGGGGCTATAGTAAATGGTATTGTTTCTCTCAAGGCTTTTTCACTTCTTTCATTCTGGGTATATAGGAAGGCCTCTGATTTTTGCACATTTATTTTGTATCCTGCCACCCTGCTGAACTTCTTGATTAGTTCCAGGAGCTTCCTGGTGGAGTTTTTGGGATCACTCAGGTATAAGATCATGTCATCTGCAAATAGGGATAGCTTGACTTCTTCCTTGCCGATTTGAATCCCTCTTATGTCCCTTTCTTGTCTTATGGCTTCAGCTAACACTTCAAGTACAATATTGAATAGAAGTGGTGAGAGTGGACAGCCTTGTCTAGTTCCTGATCGAAGTGGGAATGCTTCCAATTGTTCCCCATTGAGCATAATCCTTGCTGTGGGCTTGTTGTATATAGCTTTTATTATATTGATAAAGGTTCCTTCCATTCCTACTGTCTCTAGCGTTTTGATCATAAAAGACTGTTGGATCTTGTCAAAAGCTTTTTCTGCATCTATCGAGAGTATCATGTGGTCTTGGACTTTGGACTGGTTTATATAATGAATTACATTTATTGATTTGCGTATGTTGAACCAACCTTGTGTGCCAGGGATGAAGCCTACTTGGTCCCCATGAATGATCTTTTTGATATGTTTTTGAATCCGATTTGCTAAGACTTTGTTGAGAATCTTTGCGTCTGTGTTCATCAGGGAGATCGGCCTATAGTTTTCTTTTTTAAGTGAATCTTTATTAGGTTTTGGGATTAAAACGATATTAGCTTCATAGAAGGAATTTGGTAGTGTTCCTTCCTTTGCTATTTGATGGAACAGTTTAAGGAGTATTGGTGTTATTAACTCCTTAAATGTCTGGTAGAACTCTGTGCTGAATCCATCTGGTCCAGGACATTTTTTGGTGGGAAGATTCGAGATTACTTCCTCAATTTCCTTATATGTTATAGGACTATTTAAATAATTCACAACTTCCTGATTCAATTTAGGTAAGTTGTGTTTACTTAGAAATTCATCCATCTCTTTGTGTTGTCAAACTTCACAGAGTATAAGTTTTTGAAATATGATGTTATAATTCTCTGGATTTCTTGGGTATCAGTAGTGATAGCTCCATGTTCATTTCTAATTTTGTTAATTTGGGTTTTCTCTCTCTTGCTTTTGGTTAGTTTAGCTAGGGGTGTATCAATCTTGTTGATTTTTTCAAAGAACCAGCTTTTTGATTGGTTGATTTTTTCTATCGTTTTCTTAGTCTCGATTTCAGATATTTCTCCCCTTATTTTGCTAATCTCCTCTCTTCTACTACTTTTGGGATCAGATTGCTCTAGCTTCTCTAAAGCTTTAAGCTGCATTGTTAAGTTGTTTATCTCTGATGTTTCCATTTTTTTGACGTAGGCATTAAGAGCTATGAACTTACCTCTTAGAACAGCTTTCATTGTGTCCCAGAGATTTTGGTAAGTTGTATTTTCGTTATCATTCACTTTCAGGAAATCTTGAATTTCCTTTTTAATTTCTTCCTGAATCCAGTTCTCATTCAGCATCATAGTGTTAAGTTTCCAGGAGTTAGTGTATTTTCTCTTGTTTGATGTGTTGTGGACGTCCAGGTTTAGGCCGTGATGGTCTGATAGGGCACAGGGTAGAATTTCAACTTTCTTGTATATGTGTAGATTCATTTTGTGGCCCAATATGTGATCTATTTTGGAGAAAGTTCCGTGTGCTGCTGAGAAAAATGTGTATTCTTTGGTGTGTGGGTGAAAAGTTCGATAGAGATCTGTAAGGTCCATTTCTTTCAGGGTTTGATTAAGTTCCAAAGTGTCTCTGTTAAGCTTTTGACCTGTTGATCTATCCCATGTTGAGAGGGCGGTGTTGAAGTCCCCAAGAATTATCGTTTGGGGATTGATTTCTTGCTTTAGATGCTGTAGGGTTTTCTTAATGAATGTGGAGGGGCCTGTATTGGGTGCATATATATTCAGTATTGTGAAGTCTTCCTGGTGAATTGTACCTGTGACTAAAATGTAGTATCCATCCGTGTCCCTTATAATTTTCTTTGGTTTGAAATCCACTTTGTCTGATAGCATAATGGCTACCCCTGCCTGTTTTCTGCTTCCATTTGCTTGTAGAATTGTTGACCAGCCTTTTATTTTTAGAGCGTGCCTATCTTTTGTGGTGAGATGGGTTTCCTGCAGGCAGCAGATTGATGGATTGTGATTTTTAATCCAAGTTTGTAATCTGTGTCTCTTGATCGGTGAATTAATTCCGTTAACATTTAGTGTTATAATGGAGAAACTATTGTTAATTCCAGACATTTATTATGTTTAGTAGCTTTAATAAGTATATTGCTTCGCTTTTAATGATGTTATACTTGCCTTCTGTTCTCCTGGATATGCCTGTTTTTTTCTTCACGCTTGAGTATCATTTCTAGCATTTTTTGAAGGCCTGGTTTGGTGGCCATGTATCCCTTAAAGTTGTCTTTGTGCTGGAAAATTTTTCTTTCTCCCTCGATCATGACTGATAGTTTTGCAGGGTAAATCAGCCTGGGTTGACATTTTTGCTCATTCAATACTTGAAGTATGTCTCTCCAAGCTCTTCTTGCTTTTACTGTTTCGACTGAGAAGTCATTTGTTATTTTAATAGGTTTACCTTTAAAAGTGACTTGTTTTTTCTCCCTGGAAGCTCTCAGCACCAGTTCTTTATCTTGAATGTGGAGTGTTTTAACTATTATTTGCCGCGGCGTGCTTCTATTTTGGTCGTATCTGTTTGGGTTGCGGAATGCCTCTTGTATATGGATGGGCCTCTCTTTTTTTAGATGAGGAAAGTTTTCCTTGATGATCGTTTGAAAAATTTCCTCAGGGCTGGTATTTTGAGATTCTTGCTCTGGTATTCCATGAATACGCATGTTAGGCTTTTTCAGGGTGTCCCATATCTCTTGGATATTTCTTTCAAGTATCTTTTTGGCTTTAACAACCTCTTCCATTGAGCTGGTTAGTACTCCCACTTTATCTTCAAGGTCTGAAATTCTGTTTTCTGCTTCATTAGTTCTGTTGATAAGACTCTCTGTGGCGTTCTGGGTTGAAGATAACTTGTCTTTTAGCTCAGTTTTAAACTCTGCTTGAGTTTGTTTTAACTGCTCTATGCCACTTTTTGTTTCTTGCACTGTTTTTCTCAACTCCTCCAGATGTCTGTTGTGTTCCTCTTCAAAGCGATTGATTCGATTATGTAATTCCTCCCGAATTTCCTCTTTCATCGTATTGAACATGGTAATGATCATATTTTGAAAGTCTTTATCCTGGGTGGGGCTTTCTTGGCCTTTTTCCGCGGGTTTGTTCTTGTTGGAGTCTAACATTATGGGATTAATTTCTTCAGTGGGAAATTTGTTTACTTGATTGTTGCTTCTCATGGATTTGCACTTTGACTTTGGCATTGTCATTTTAACTCTTAAGATCTCTCAATTTCACTAAACTGAATTATTTGGCCTGGGGTCCTGGTGGGCGGAGCGGACGGAGACTTACCTAGGTCTTGGGGTGAGGCCTGGCTGGACCGCTCACGCGCGCCCCGACCGGCGGAGCGGGGTGAGGTGCAAAAGGGGGGATGGGGGCGACGGCGTGGAGCTATTTAACCCGACGGCAGCTGGGGCGGGACCGGGCGCGGGGGGGGGGGGGGGGGGTCCTCCTCGTCCCTCGGCCCCGTGCGCGGCTCCGGCTGGATGGTGGGAGTCAGAGCCGGGTCCCTGTGGGCCGAACTGGGGTCCTGGTGGGCGGTGCGCGCGAGGGGGGTGGTACTCACCAGCTAGGGCGCGGGGTTGAGGCCCGGCTGGACCGCGCGCGTACGTCCCGACCGGCGGAGCGGGGTGAGGTGCAAAAAGGCTCACATTTCAATTTCATCCCTGGAAAAGTTTCTTTTAAATTCCACAGTCCATTTTATAATTGGACTATTTATCTACTTGGTGTTTAATTTTTTAGGTTCTTTGTGTGCGCTGGATAATATCTATCAGATGTGTTTTTTTTTATTATTATTATTATTTATTCAACTGTGCGCATGTATGTGTGTGTGGGTGAGTGCGCGCGCGTGTGTGTGTGTGTGTATGTGTGTGTGTAGAACCACGGACGAACTCGCGAACCACCATGGACGCCTCCACCTCCTTCTGCCCCGGGATTCACAGGCTTCGTCCTACCAGGACCAGAAGCGCAGGCCGCCCCCGCTTCCGCCTGGCGTCTATACGTGGGATCTGGGATCCGAACTCAGGACCTTCCGCCTGCAAGGCGGAGGCTTAACCCCTGAGCCACCTCTCCAGCCCCAGATGTGTTTTTAGTGAAGATTTTCTCCCATTCTGTGGGTTCTCTTTTTGTTTTGTTTACAATCTTTTTAGTTGAATAGAAACTTTAATTTCATAAGATTCCATTTTTTGAGTTTTGGTTCTAGTGCTGGTGCCATTGGGGTTCTGTTTAGAAAATGTTGGTCTAGTCCAATTAGCTTGAGGGAATTCCCTCACTCTTTCTATTAAGGTTTTTATAGTCTCTGGCCTAATATTTAGGTCCTTGATTCATTTGGAGTTGACTTTTGTGCATGGTGACAAGTACGGGTCCAGTTTCAATCTTCTGCATGTGGATATCCAATTTTGTCAGCACCATTTGTTGAAGATACTGTTCTTTTTCCATTGAGTTTTCTAGGCCCCTATGTCAAAAATCAGATGACTCTAAGTGTATGGGCTTATGTCTGGGTCTTCAATGGTTATCAGTTGATCTATGTGTCTATTTTGGAGCCAGTACTATGCTGTTTTTATTATTATGAATTTGTAGTATAAATTAAAGTTTGGTATGGTGATACCTCCAGCAGTGTTATTGTTATTTAGAATTGTTTTTGTTATCCTATGACTTTTGTGCTTCCATATGAATTTTAGGATTGTTTGGTCATTTTTAAAATATTTCTAAAATATTTGTGTGTGTGTGTGTGTGTGTGTGTGTGTGTGTGTGTGTGTGAAAGGACATTATGTGTCCCTGTGGAGGACCAAGGGTGACTTCAGGAATCATCCTGGTATGCTTCTACCTCCTTCTTGCTTTGCTCTGGGATTTTTCCAGGCTCTACTCACATGGCTGGAAGTGCAGAATGCTGCGGTTTCTGCCTGGTGTTTTTATGTGGGACCTGTTATCTGAACTTAGGATCTTTTAACCCCTGAGCCAGCTCTATAGCACTAGGATGATCATTTTTATGATGTTAATTCTACCTGTCCAGGAACATGATGGGAGGTCTTTTCACCTTCTGGTGTCTTCGTGATTTCTTTCTTTAAGGTTTTGAAGTTTTCATTACACAGGTCTCTCACTTCCTTGGTTAGATTTATTTCAAGGTATTTCATTTTTTTACTGTCTATAGTAAATGGGTTGTTTCTCTTAAGGCTTTCTTACTTTTTTCATCCTTGGTGTATAAGAAGGCCACTGATTTATGAACATTAATTTTGTAACCTGCTACTCTGCTGACCTTATATATTTAGTTCCAGGAGTTTCCTGGTGTAGTTTTTAGGATCTCTCAGGCAGGATCATGTCATCTGCAAATAGGGATATTTTGACTTCTTCTTTTCTGAGTTAAATCCCTTTTATCTCCTTCTCTTGTCTTATGGCTCTAGCTAAGACTTCATATTGAATAGAAGTGGTGAGAATGGACAGTTCCCCATCAAAGTGGGAATGCTTCAAGTTTTTCCTCCTGCTACAGGTTTGTTGTATACAGCTTTTGTTATGTTGCTATAACTTCATTCCATTCCAATTATTTCTAGGTTTTGATCATAAAAGGATGTTGGATCTTCTCAAAAGCTTCTTCTGCATCTACCAAGAGTATCATGTGGTCTTGGACTTTAGATTTGTTTTTGTGAAAATTATGTTTATTTTTTTAATATATTTTTTATTATTATTTCAGCTCATACAAACTTAATGGGTACGCGAGTTCCCTCCCACCCTCCTCCTCCCCCCCGTACCCCCTGCTCCCCCTCCCCACCCCTCTCCCTCCCCATCCCCCAGTGCCTCCCGCCCCAATTCCCACAGAGTTCTTTCTTGTGCATGTCTGATTTTCCTCTGGGCCCTCCTCTCCGATGACGTACAAGGACCCAGTGGCCTTTCCCCTAAACACTTTCCCGTGTTCCCCTTAGGTATAGGAACACTGCTGTGTCTGCCAATCCCTTGCCTCCAAACATCTTGGTGCCTTTAGCAGATGCTGGACTTTGTGGGGTCAATAGTGTGTTGGACAATGTGCAGGGCATGTAAAGTCCAATTATGATTGCTTTCAGCCCTAACTTGTATGGAGTATCTTACATATCATTGCTCCTCCCATCCTTTTGCTCTTACACTCTTACCGCCCCCTCTTCCACAAATTTCCCTGAGCTTCAGGATGGGGAGAGATTAAGCTGGCCTAGTTCTAGGTGGTTGTTATAGAGTCTCTGAAGTTCTGGATTGTGGTTTGTTGGTTTTCTTTTGCAGTTTTGCTGCTCCTGCAATGCCCTTCACTCCATCCTGGTGGGCACTGTATGTTACCCCCTGGCCAGAGACAAAAAGCTGTTAAACTAGAGTCTTGTGATAAAAGCACATTCAAAGGTAGATGTAATAAAAGTGGGAAACCACAGTGAGGGAGGGGTCTATCACCAATTTGCACAATGGTTACTTTTTATCTGCCAGACTATATGCCCTCCTGTTCTGGTGAGATCACACCCCCTCAGTAGTAAATGATCAGGAACAAAAGTCTGTGAACTTAATCAGATGTCTCATTACTTATTTGGGTCCTTGGTGGAGGCCTATTTTCTCTGCTGTAACATGGTCCCTTCTCTCCTTGTTTCTGGTGTGGCCTTCCTACCCCATCCCTCCTGTTCATAATCCTTGCAATTACTGTCCCTAGGTGGGCTGGGTGGGTTTGGTACTAGGAGCCACCTATTAGGGAGTACATACGGCGCTTAATTTTCTGGGTCTGGGATACTTCACTTAATATAATTGTTTCTAATGACATCCATTTCCCGGCAAATTCCAGTAATTCATCATTTTTGATGGCTGAGTAGTATCCATTGTATAGATGTACCACAGTTTCCTTATCCACTCATCAACTGTTGGACATTTGGGTTGATTCCATGACTTTGCTATTGTAAACAGTGCTGCTATGAACATGGTCGTGCTTGTGCTATCGAGGTGAACCTCTGCTGTATGGGGGGTTATTCCCAAAAGTGGGATAGCAGGATGATATGGCATTTCAATCTTTAATTTCTTTAAGAATCTCCAGACAGATCGCCAGAGTGGCTGTATGAGCCTGCATTCCCACCAGCAATGTAGGAGAGTTCCTCTCTCTCCACATCCTCTCCAGCATTTGTTGTAGTTTGTATTGTGGATTTTTGCCATCCTGACTGGGGTGAGATGATATGTCAGGGAAGTTTTGATTTGCATTTCCCTGATGGCTAAGGAAGTGGAGCATTTTTTCAGATATTTGTTAGACATTTTAATTTCATCCCTGGTAAAGTTTCTTTTAAGTTCCAGGGCCCATTTTTTAATTGGGCATTGGTTTCCTTGGTGTTTAGTTTTCTAAGTTCTTTGTGCACTCTGGACAGCAGAGTTCTATCAGATGTGTGGTTAGTGAAGATTTTCTCCCATTCTGTGGGTTGCGTTTGAGCTCGCGTGACAATCTCTTTATCTGAACAGAAGCTCTTTAATTTCACAAGATCCCAACTGTTGAGAGTTGGTAGCAGTGACTGTGCCATTGGATGTCCGTTTAGGAACTGTTGGCCTAGCCCAATCAGCTCGAGGGAGTTCCCTATCCTTTCAACTATGGTTTTTATAGTCTCTGGCCTGATATCAAGGTCCTTGATCCATTTGGAATTAAGTCTTGTACATGGTGACAAGTACGGGTCCAGCTTTAATCTTCTACATGTGGAGATCCAGTTTTGCCAACACCATTTGTTGAAGATGCTGTTCTTTTTCCATTGGATTTTTTGGGCCCCTTTGTCAAAGACCAAATGGCCGGCTCCGACTCCCACCATCCAGCCTGAGCCCCGCGAGGGGGGGGGGGCGCGAGGAGGACCGCCCCAGCTGCCCTCGGGTTAAATAGCTCCACACCATCGCCCCCATCCCCACTTTGCACCCCACCCAGCTCCGCCAGTCGGGACGCGCACGGTCCAGCCGGGCCTCACCCCGCGCCCTTAGGTGGTAAGACTCCGCCCCACGCACCGCACACCAGGACCCCAGGTCGGCCCACAGGGACCCGGCTCCGACTCCCACCATCCAGCCGGAGCCGTGTGCACGGGGCCGAGGGACGAGGAGGACCTCCCCCTGCGCCCGGGCCCCACCCTAGCTGCCCTCAGGTTAAATAGCTCCACGTCGACTCCCCCATCCCCCCTTTGCACCCCACACCGCTCCACCGGTCGGGTCGCGCGCGCGGTCCAGCCCGGCCTGACCCCACGACCTAGGTAAGTCTTCGCCCGCGCCCGCCCACCAGGACCCCAGGCCAAATAATTCAGTTTAGTGAAATTGAGAGATCTTAAGAGTTAAAATGACAATGCCAAAGTCAAAGTGCAAATCCATGAGAAGCAACACTCAAGTAAACAAATTTTCCACTGAAGGAATTAATCCCATAATGTTAGACTCCAACAAGAACAAACCCGCGGAAAAAGGCCAAGAAAGCCTGACCCAGGATAACGACTTTCAAAATATGATCATTACCATGTTCAATACTATGAAAGAGGAAATCCGGGAGGAATTACATAATCGAATCAATCCCTTTGAAGAGGAACACAACAGACATCTGGAGGAGTTGAGAAAAACAGTGCAAGAAACAAAAAGTGGCATAGAGCAGTTAAAACAAACTCAAGCAGAGTTTAAAACTGAGCTAAAAGACAAGTTATCTTCAACCCAGAATGCCACAGAGAGTCTTATCAACAGAACTAATGAAGCAGAAAACAGAATTTCAGACCTTGAAGATAAAGTGGGAGTACTAACCAGCTCAATGAAGAGGTTGTTAAAGCCAAAAAGATACTTGAGAGAAATATCCAAGAGATATGGGACACCCTGAAGAAGCCTAACATGCGTATTCATGGAATACCGGAGCAAGAATCTCAAAATACCAGCCCCTGAGGAAATTTTTCAAACGATCATCAAGGAAAACTTTCCTCATCTAAAAAAAAGAGAGGGCCCATTCATATACAAGAGGCATTCCGCACCCCAAACAGATACGACCAAAATAGAAGCACACCGCGGCAAATAATAGTTAAAACACTCCACATTCAAGATAAAGAACTGGTGCTGAGAGCTTCCAGGGAGAAAAAACAAGTCACTTTTAAAGGCAAACCTATTAAAATAAACAAATGACTTCTCAGTCGAAACAGTAAAAGCAAGAAGAGCTTGGAGAGACATACTTCAAGTATTGAATGAGCAAAAATGTCAACCCAGGCTGATTTACCCTGCAAAACTATCAGTCATGATCGAGGGAGAAAGAAAAATTTTCCAGCACAAAGACAACTTTAAGGGATACATGGCCACCAAACCAGGCCTTCAAAAATGCTAGAAATGATACTCAAGCGTGAAGAAAAAAACAGGCATATCCAGGAGAACAGAAGGCAAATATAACACCATTAAAAGCGAAGCAATATACTTATAAAAGCTACTAAACATAATAAATGTCTGGAATTAACAATAGTTTCTCCATTATAACACTAAATGTTAATGGACTTAATTCACCGATCAAGAGACACAGATTACAAACTTGGATTAAAAATCACAATCCATCAATCTGTTGCCTGCAGGAAACCCATCTCACCACAAAAGATAGGCACGCTCTAAAAATAAAAGGCTGGTCAACAATTCTACAAGCAAATGGAAGCAGAAAACAGGCAGGGGTAGCCATTATGCTATCAGACAAAGTGGATTTCAAAACACGGATGGATACTACATTTTAGTCAGAGGTACAATTCACCAGGAAGACTTCACAATACTGAACATATATGCACCCAATACGGGCCCCTCCACATTCATTAAGAAAACCCTACAGCGTCTAAAGCAAGAAATCAACCCCCAAACGATAATTCTTGGGGACTTCAACACCGCCCTCATGGGATAGATCAACAGGTCAAAAGCTTAACAGAGACACTTTGGAACTTAATCAAACCCTGAAAGAAATGGACCTCACAGATCTCTATCGAACTTTTCACCCACGCACCAAAGAATACACATTTTTCTCAGCAGCACACGGAACTTTCTCCAAAATAGATCACATATTGGGCCACAAAATGAATCTACACATATACAAGAAAGTTGAAATTCTAACCTGTGCCCTATCAGACCACCACGGCCTAAAGCTGGACATCCACAACACATCAAACAAGAGAAAATACACTAACTCCTGGAAACTTAACACTATGATGCTGAATGAGAACTGGATTCAGGAAGAAATTAAAAAGGAAATTCAAGATTTCCTGAAAGTGAATGATAACGAAAATACAACTTACCAAAATCTCTGGGACACAATGAAAGCTGTTCTAAGAGGTAAGTTCATAGCTCTTAATGCCCACGTCAAAAAAATGGAAACATCAGAAATAAACAACTTAACAATGCAGCTTAAAGCTTTAGAGAAACTAGAGCAATCTGATCCCAAAAGCAGTAGAAGAGAGAGATTAGCAAAATAAGGGGAGAAATATCTGAAATCGAGACTAAGAAAACGATAGAAAAAATCAACCAATCAAAAAGCTGGTTCTTTGAAAAAATCAACAAGATTGATACACCCCTAGCTAAACTAACCAAAAGCAAGAGAGAGAAAACCCAAATTAACAAAATTAGAAATGAACATGGAGTTATCACTACTGATACCCAAGAAATCCAGAGAATTATAACATCATATTTCAAAAACTTATACTCTGTGAAGTTTGACAACACAAAAGAGATGGATGAATTTCTAAGTAAACACAACTTACCTAAATTGAATCAGGAAGTTGTGAATTATTTAAATAGTCCTATAACATATAAGGAAATTGAGGAAGTAATCTCGAATCTTCCCACCAAAAAATGTCCTGGACCAGATGGATTCAGCACAGAGTTCTACCAGACATTTAAGGAGTTAATAACACCAATACTCCTTAAACTGTTCCATCAAATAGCAAAGGAAGGAACACTACCAAATTCCTTCTATGAAGCTAATATCGTTTTAATCCCAAAACCTAATAAAGATTCACTTAAAAAAGAAAACTATAGGCCGATCTCCCTGATGAACACAGACGCAAAGATTCTCAACAAAGTCTTAGCAAATCGGATTCAAAAACATATTAAAAAGATCATTCATGGGGACCAAGTAGGCTTCATCCCGGCACACAAGGTTGGTTCAACATACGCAAATCAATAAATGTAATTCATGTAAACCAGTCCAAAGTCCAAGACCACATGATACTCTCGATAGATGCAGAAAAAGCTTTTGACAAGATCCAACAGCCTTTTATGATCAAAACGCTAGAGACAGTAGGAATGGAAGGAACCTTTATCAATATAATAAAAGCACTATTCAACAAGCCAACAGCAAGGATAATACTCAATTGGGAAAATCTTAAGCATTCCCACTTCGATCAGGAAGTAGACAAGGCTGTCCTCTCTCACCACTTCTTTCAATATTGTACTTGAAGTCTTAGCTGAAGCCATAAGACAAGAAAGGGACATAAAAGGGATTCAAATCTGCAAGGAAGAAGTCAAGCTATCCCTATTTGCAGATGACATGATCTTATACCTGAGGATCCCAAAAACTCCACCAGGAAGCTCCTGGAACTAATTGAGAATCAAGGGTGGCAGGATACAAAATAATGTGCAAAAATCAGAGGCCTTCCTATATGCCCAGAGAAGGTTAGCAAGTTAACCGAGATTTGGATGGAAAGAAGTGAAAAAGCCTTGAGAGAAACATGCCATTTACTATAACCCCTAAAAAATGAAATACCTTGGTATAACCTAACTAAGAGGTAAAAGACCTTTACAATGAAAACTTTAAAACCCTAAAGAAAGAAATTGCGAAGACACCAGAAGGTGGAAAGACCTCCCTTGTTCCTGGATGGCAGAACAACATTGTAAAAATGACCATCCTACCAAAGGCAATATACAGATCATCATGCTAACATCAAAATCCCAAAGCAATTCTTCAAAGAAGTTGACCAAATATCTCAAAGTTCATATGGAGGCACAAAAGACCCAGGATAGCAAAAACAATCCTGAGTAACAAAAACACAGCTGGAGGATTACAATACCAAACCTAAGTCTATACTACAAATCCATAGTTATAAAGACAGCCTGGTACGGCTCCAAAATAGACACACAGATCAATGGATAAGGATTGAAGACCCAGAATAAGCCCACAAAGTTACAGCCATTTGGTCTTTGACAAAGGGGCCCAAAAAATGCCAATGGAAAAAGAAACAGCATCTTCAACAAATGGTGCTGGCAAAACTGGATCTCCACATGCAGAAGATTAAAGCTGGACTGTACTTGTCACCATGTACAAGACTTAATTCCAAATGGATCAAGGACCTTGATATCAGGCCAGAGACTTAAAAAAAACCATAGTTGAAAGATAGGGAACCCCTCGAGCTGATTGGGCTTGGCCAACAGTTCCTAAACAGACATCCAATGGCACAGTCACTGCTACCAACTCTCAACAGTTGGGATCTTGTGAAATTAAAGAGCTTCTGTTCAGATAAAGAGATTGTCAAAGGCAACCCACAGAATGGAGAAAATCTTCACTAACCACATATCACAGAGCTCTACTGTCCAAGTGCACAAAGAACTTAGAAAATAAACCCAAGGAAAACACTGGCCCAATTAAAAAATGGGCCCTGGAACTCAAAGAAACTTTACCAGGGATGAAATTAAAATGTCTAACAATTATCTTAAAAAATGCTCCACTTCCTTAGCCATCAGGGAAATGCAAATCAAAACTTCCCTGAGATATCATCTCACCCGGTCAGGATGGTAAAAATCCACAATACAACAACGACAAATGCTGGAGAGGATGTGGGAAGAGGGGAACTCTCCTACATTGTGGTGGGGAATGCAGGCTCATACAGCCACTCTGGCGAGCCTCTGGAGAGCTTTAAAGAAATTAAAGATTGAAATGCCATATGACCCGCTATCCCACTTTTGGGAATAACACCACCTGCAGCAGAGGTTCGCCTCGATAGCACAAGCCGACCATGTTCATAGCAGCACGTTTACAATAGCAAAGTCATGGAATCAACCTAAATGTCCAACAGTTGACGTGGATAAGGAAACTGTGGTACATCTATACAATGGAGTACTACTCAGCCATCAAAAATGATGAATTACTGGAATTTGTGGGAAATGGATGTCATTAGAAAAATATATTAAGTGAAGTATCCAAGACCCAGAAAATTAAGCGCCGTATGTACTCCCTAATAGGTGGCTCCTAGTACCAAACTCACCAGCCCACATGAGACACTCAAAAGTAACCTATGTAATGCAAGGATTATGAACAAGAGAGATGGGTTAGGAGGGCCACACCAAAACAAGGAGAGAGGGACCATGTACAGCAGAGAAAATAGGCTCCCATCAAGGTCTGAAGTAAGTATGAGAAACCGGTTAAGTTCACAGACGTTCTTTCCTGATCTCACCAGAAGGGGGGGGGCATATAGTCTAGCAGATAAAAAGTAATCATTTTGCAAATGGGTGATGACCCCTCCCTCAGTGAGGTTTCCTACCTTATACATCTTACCCTTGAATGTGCTATTACAACAAGACTCCAGTCAACAGCTTTTTGTCTCTGGCCGGGGGGGACATACAGTGCCCACAGAATGGAGTGAAGGGAATTGCAGGAGCAGCAAAACTGCAAAAGAAAATCAACAAACCACAATCCAGAACTTCAGAGATCTATATCAATCACATAGAACTAGGCCAGCCTAATCTCTCCCCATCCTGGAGCTCAGGATTGCGGAAAGGGGCGGTAAGATTGTAAGAGCAAAGGATGGGAGGAGCAACGATTTGCAAGATTCTCAACATAGTTGGGGCCAAAGCAATCATAATGGGACTTTTGCATGCCCTGCGCAATGTCCAGCGCACGTTCCCTCATAAAGTCAGCATCTGTTAAGGGCACCGAGACCCCTGGAGGCAAGGGATTGACAGCCATAGTAGTGATCTTATGCTTAAGGGGAACAAGAGAAAGGGCTTAGGGAAATGCCACTGGGTCCTTAATGTCATCGGAGAGGAGGACCCAGTGGAGAGTTGCGTACACCAATAAAGGACTCTCTGGAATTGGGGGGGAGGCACTGGGGGAAGGGGATGGGGAGGGAGGGGGGAGGGAGAACTGGGTAAAAAATTTAAAAATTTAATTAAATTTTTAATAAAAAAAAAAGCAACTAAGAAAAAAAAAAAAAGAGTTAAAATGACAATGCAAAGTCAAAGTGCAAATCCATGAGAAGCAACAATCAAGTAACAAATTTCCCACTGAAGAAATAATCCCATAATGTTAGACTCCAACAAGAACAAACCCGCGGAAAAGGCCAAGAAAGCCCACCCCAGGATAAAGACTTTCAAAATATGATCATTACCATGTTCAATACGATGAAAGAGGAAATCGGGAGAGATTACATAATCGAATCAACGCTTTGAAGAGGAACACAACAGACATCTGGAGGAGTTGAGAAAAACAGTGCAAGAAAAAAAAGGGCATAGAGCAGTTAAAACAAACTCAAGCAGAGTTTAAAACTGAGCTAAAAGACAAGTTATCTTCAACCCAGAACGCCACAGAGAGTCTATCAACAGAAATAATGAAGCAGAAAACAGATTTCAGACCTTGAAGATAAAGTGGGAGTACTAACCAGCTCAATGGAAGAGGTTGTTAAAGCCAAAAAGATACTGAAAGAATATCCAAGAGATATGGGACACCCTGAAAAAGCCTAACATGTGTATTATGGAATACCAAGCAAGAATCTCAAAATACCACCCCTGAGGAAATTTTTCAAACGATCATCAAGGAAAACTTTCCTCATCTAAAAAAAGAGAGGCCCATCCTATACAACAGGCATTCCGCACCCCAAACAGATATGACCAAAATAGAAGCAACCCCACAGCAAATAATAGTTAAAACACTCCACATCAAGATAAAGAACTGGTGCTGAGAGTTCAAGGAGAAAAAACAAGTCACTTTTAAAGGTAAACCTATTAAAATAACAAATGACTTCCAGTCGAAACAGTAAAAGCAGAGAGCTTGGAGAGACATACTCAAGTTGAATGAGCAAAATGTCAACCCAGGCTGATTTACCCGCAAACTATCAGTCATGATCGAGGGAGAAAGAAAATTTTCCAGCACAAAGACAACTTTAAGGGATACATGGCCACCAAACCAGGCCTTCAAAAACTGCTAGAAATGATACTCAAGCGTGAAGAAAAAAACAGGCATATCCAGGAGAACAGAAGGCAAGTATAATATCATTAAAAACGAAGCAATATACTTATAAAAGCTACTAAACATAATAAATGTCTGGAATTAACAATAGTTTCTGCATTATAACACTAAATGTTAATGGAATTAATTCACCGATGAAGAGACACAGATTACAAACTTGGATTAAAAATCACAATCCATCAATCTGCTGCCTGCAGGAAACCCATCTCACCACAAAAGATAGGCACACTCTAAAAATAAAAGGCTGGTCAAAAATTCTACAAGCAAATGGAAGCAGAAAACAGGCAGGGGTAGCCATTATGCTATCAGACAAAGTGGACTTCAAACCAAAGAAAATTATAAGAGACACGGATGGATACTACATTTTAGTCACAGGTACAATTCACCAGGAAGACTTCACAATACTGAACATATATGCATCCAATACGGGCCCCTCCACATTCATTAAGAAAACCCTACAGCGTCTAAAGCAAGAAATCAACCCCCAAACGATAATTCTTGGGGACTTCAACACCGCTCTCTCAACATGAAATAGATCAACAGGTCAAAAGCTTAACAGAGACACTTTGGAACTTAATCAAACCCTGAAAGAAATGGACCTTACAGATCTCTATCGAACTTTTTTTTTCACCCACGCACCAAAGAATACACATTTTTCTCAGCAGCACATGGAACTTTCTTCAAAATAGATCACATATTGGGCCACAAAATGAATCTACACATATACAAGAAAGTTGAAATTCTAACCTGTGCCCTATCAGACCATCACGGCCTAAAGCTGGACGTCCACAACACATCAAACAAGAGAAAATACACTAACTCCTGGAAACTTAACACTATGATGCTGAATGAGAACTGGATTCAGGAAGAAATTAAAAAGGAAATTCAAGATTTCCTGAAAGTGAATGATAACGAAAATACAACTTACCTAAATCTCTGGGACACAATGAAAGCTGTCCTAAGAGGTAAGTTCATAGCTCTTAATGCCTACGTCAAAAAAATGGAAACATCAGAAATAAACAACTTAACAATGCAGCTTAAAGCTTTAGAGAAACTAGAGCAATCTGATCCCAAAAGCAGTAGAAGAGAGGAGATTAGCAAAATAAGGGGAGAAATATCTGAAATCGAGATTAAGAAAACGATAGAAAAAATCAACCAGTCAAAAAGCTGGTTCTTTGAGAAAATCAATAAGATTGATACACTCCTAGCTAAACTAACCAAAAGCAAGAGAGAGAAAACCCAAATTAACAAAATTAGAAATGAACATGGAGTTATCACTACTGATACCCAAGAAATCCAGAGAATTATAACATCATATTTCAAAAACTTATACTCTGTGAAGTTTGACAACACAAAAGAGATGGATGAATTTCTAAGTAAACACAACTTACCTAAATTGAATCAGGAAGTTGTGAATTATTTAAATAGTCCTATAACATATAAGGAAATTGAGGAAGTAATCTCGAATCTTCCCACCAAAAAATGTCCTGGACCAGATGGATTCAGCACAGAGTTCTACCAGACATTTAAGGAGTTAATAACACCAATACTCCTTAAACTGTTCCATCAAATAGCAAAGGAAGGAACACTACCAAATTCCTTCTATGAAGCTAATATCGTCTTAATCCCAAAACCTAATAAAGATTCACTTAAAAAAGAAAACTATAGGCCGATCTCCCTGATGAACACAGACCCAAAGATTCTCAACAAAGTCTTAGCAAATCGGATTCAAAAACATATTAAAGAGATCATTCACGGGGACCAAGTAGGCTTCATCCCTGGCACACAAGGTTGGCTCAACATACGCAAATCAATAAATGTAATTCATCATGTAAACCAGTCCAAAGTCCAAGACCACATGATACTCTCGATAGATGCAGAAAAAGCTTTTGACAAGATCCAACAGCCTTTTATGATCAAAACGCTAGAGACAGTAGGAATGGAAGGAACTTTTATCAATACAATAAAAGCTGTATACAACAAGCCCACAGCAAGGTTTATGCTCAATGGGGAACAATTGGAAGCATTCCCACTTCGATCAGGAACTAGACAAGGCTGTCCACTCTCACCACTTCTATTCAATATTGTACTTGAAGTCTTAGCTGAAGCCATAAGACAAGAAAGGGACATAAGAGGGATTCAAATCGGCAAGGAAGAAGTCAAGCTATCCCTATTTGCAGATGACATGATCTTATACCTGAGTGATCCCAAAAACTCCACCAGAAGCTCCTGGAACTAATTGAGAAGTTCAGCAGGGTGGCAGGATACAAAATAAATGTGCAAAAATCAGAGGCCTTCCTATATGCCCAAAATGAAAGAAGTGAAAGAGCCTTGAGAGAAACAATACCATTTACTATAGCCCCTAAAAAAATGAAATACCTTGGTATAAACCTAACTAAGGAGGTAAAAGACCTTTACAATGAAAACTTTAAAACCCTAAAGAAAGAAATAGCAGAAGACACCAGAAGGTGGAAAGACCTCCCTTGTTCCTGGATTGGCAGAATCAACATCGTAAAAATGACCATCCTACCAAAGGCAATATACAGATTCAATGCTATACCAATCAAAATCCCAAAGCAATTCTTCAAAGAAGTTGACCAAACAATCTCAAAGTTCAAAGGGAGGCACAAAGAACCAGGAGAGCAAAAACATCCTGAGTAACAAAAACACAAGTCTGGGTATAACCATACCAAACCTTAGTACTATACGACAAAATGCCATGTTTTGTAAGACAGCCTTGGTACTGGCTCCAAATAGACACACAAAGATCAATGGAGGAGGATTGAAGACCCAGATATAAGCCCCAAAGTTTACAGCCATTGGTCCGGACAAGGGGGCCCAAGGTATCTAAAAATGCTCAACTCTTCCTTCGCCATCAGGAAATGCAAGCAAAACTTCCCTGAGATAGCATCTCACCCCGGTCAGGAGGAAAAAAGCCACAATAGCCAACAACGCAAATCTGGAGAGGATTTGGAGAGAGGGGAACTCTCCTACATTGCCTGGTGGGATGCAGGCTCATACAGCCACTCTGGCGAGCCGTCTGGAGATTCTTAAAGAAATTAAAGATTGAAATGCCATATGACCCTGCTATCCCACTTTTGGGAATAACCCCCCATACAGCAGAGGTTCACCTCGATAGCACAAGCACAACCATGTTCATAGCAGCACTGTTTACAATAGCAAAGTCATGGAATCAACCCAAATGTCCAACAGTTGATGAGTGGATAAGGAAACTGTGGTACATCTATACAATGGAGTACTACTCAGCCATCAAAAATGATGAATTACTGGAATTTGCCGGGAAATGGATGTCATTAGAAACAATTATATTAAGTGAAGTATCCCAGACCCAGAAAATTAAGCGCCGTATGTACTCCCTAATAGGTGGCTCCTAGTACCAAACCCACCCAGCCCATCTAGGGACAGTAATTGCAAGGATTATGAACAGGAGGGATGGGGTAGGAGGGCCACACCAGAAACAAGGAGAGAAGGGACCATGTTACAGCAGAGAAAATAGGCCTCCACCAAGGACCCAAATAAGTAATGAGACATCTGATTAAGTTCACAGACTTTTGTTCCTGATCATTTACTACTGAGGGGGAGTGATCTCACCAGAAGAGGAGGGCATATAGTCTGGCAGATAAAAAGTAACGATTTTGCATATGGGTGATAGACCCCTCCCTCACTGTGATTTCCCACTTTTATTACATCTACCTTTGAATGTGCTTTTATCACAAGACTCTAACAGCTTTTTGTCTCTGGCCAGGGGGTAACATACAGTGCCCACCAGGATGGAGTGAAGGGCATTGCAGGAGCAGCAAAACTTCAAAAGAAAACCAACAAACCACAATCCAGAACTTCAGAGACTCTATAACAACCACCTAGAACTAGGCCAGCTTAGTCTCTCCCCATCTTGAAGCTCAGGGAAATTTGCGGAAGAGGGGGTGGTAAGAGTGTAAGAGCAAAAGGATGGGAGGAGCAATGATATGTAAGGTACTCTATACTAGTTAGGGCTGAAGCAATCATAATTGGACTTTGCATGCCCTGCGCATTGTCCAACACACTGTTGACCTCACAAAGTCTAGCATCTGCTAAAGGCACCAAGATCCTTGGAGGCAAAGGATTGGCAGCCACAGCAGTGTTCCTATACCTAAGGGGAACACGGGAAGGGGTTCGGGAAAGGCCACTGGGTCCTTGTATGTCATCGGAGAGGAGGGCCCAGAGGAAAATCAGACATGCACATGAAAGGACTGATGAACACAGACCCTGGGAATTGGGGCGGGAGGCACTGGGGGATGGGGAGGGAGAGGGGTGCAGAGGGAGAGCAGGGGGTACGGGGGGAGGAGGAGGGAGGGAGGGAACTGCTGTATCTAATAAGTTTGTATGAGCTGAAATAAAAAAAAAAGACCAAATGGCTTTAATTTTGTGGGCTTATATCTGGATCTTCAACCCTTATCCATTGATCTGTGTGTCTATTTTGGAGCCAGTACCAGGCTGTCTTTACAACTATGGATTTGTAGTATAGACTTAAATTTGGTATGATAATACCTCCAGCAGTGTTTTTGTTACTCAGGATTGTCTTTGCTATCCTGGATCTTTTGTGCCTCCATATGAACTTTGAGATTGTTTGGTCAACTTCTTTGAAGAATTGCTTTGGGATTTTGATTGGTATAGCATTGAATCTGTATATTGCCTTTGGTAGGATGGTCATTTTTACGATGTTGATTCTGCCAATCCAGGAACAAGGGAGGTCTTTCCACCTTCTGGTGTCTTCTGCTATTTCTTTCTTTAGGGTTTTAAAGTTTTCATTCTAAAGGTCTTTTACCTCCTTGGTTAGGTTTATACCAAGGTATTTCATTTTTTTAGGGGCTATAGTAAATGGTATTGTTTCTCTCAAGGCTTTTTCACTTCTTTCATTTTGGGCATATAGGAAGGCCTCTGATTTTTGCACATTTATTTTGTATCTTACCACCCTGCTGAACTTCTCAATCAGTTCCAGAAGCTTCCTGGTGGAGTTTTTGGGATCACTCAGGTATAAGATCATGTCATCTGCAAATAGGGATAGCTTGACTTCTTCCTTGCCGATTTGAATCCCTCTTATGTCCCTTTCTTGTCTTATGGCTTCAGCTAAGACTTCAAGTACAATATTGAATAGAAGTGGTGAGAGTGGACAGCCTTGTCTAGTTCCTGATTGAAGTGGGAATGCTTCCAATTGTTCCCCATTGAGCATAAACCTTGCTGTGGGCTTGTTGTATACAGCTTTTATTATATTGATAAAGGTTCCTTCCATTCCTACTGTCTTCAGCGTTTTTATCATAAAAGCTTGTCAAAAGCTTGGATTTTGTCAAAAGCTTTTTCTGCATCTATCGAGAGTATCATGTGGTCTTGGACTTTGGACTGGTTTACATGATGAATTACATTTATTGATTTGCGTATGTTGAACCAACCTTGTGTGCCAGGGATGAAGCCTACTTGGTCCCCATGAATGATCTTTTCAATATGTTTTTGAATCCGATTCGCTAAGACTTTGTTGAGAATCTTTGCGTCTGTGTTCATCAGGGAGATCGGCCTATAGTTTTCTTTTTTAAGTGAATCTTTATTAGGTTTTGGGATTAAGACAATATTAGCTTCATAGAAGGAATTTGGTAGTGTTCCTTCCTTTGCTATTTGATGGAACAGTTTAAGGAGTATTGGTGTTATTAACTCCTTAAATGTCTGGTAGAACTCTGTGCTGAATCCATCTGGTCCAGGACATTTTTTGGTGGGAAGATTTGAGATTACTTCTTCAATTTCCTTATATGTTATAGGACTATTTAAATAATTCACAACTTCCTGATTCAATTTAGGTAAGTTGTGTTTACTTAGAAATTCATCTATCTCTTTTGTGTTGTGAAACTTCACAGAGTATAAGTTTTTGAAATATGATGTTATAATTCTCTGGATTTCTTGGGTATCAGTAGTGATAACTCCATGTTCATTTCTGATTTTGTTAATTTGGGTTTTCTCTCTCCTGCTTTTGGTTAATTTAGCTAGGGGTGTATTAATCTTATTGTTTTTTTCAAAGAACCAGCTTTTTGACTGGTTGATTTTTTCTATTTTTTTTCTTAATCTCGATTTCAGATATTTCTCCCCTTATTTTGCTAATCTCCTCTCTTCTACTACTTTTGGGATCAGATTGCTCTAGTTTCTCTAAAGCTTTAAGCTGCATTGTTAAGTTGTTTATCTCTGATGTTTCCATTTTTTTGATGTAGGCATTAAGAGCTATGAACTTACCTCTTAGAACAGCTTTCATTGTGTCCCAGAGATTTTGGTAAGTTGTATTTTCATTATCGTTCACTTTCAGGAAATCTTGAATTTCCTTTTTAATTTCTTCCTGAATCCAGTTCTCATTCAGCATCATAGTGTTAAGTTTCCAGGAGTTAGTGTATTTTCTCTTGTTTGTTGTGTTGTGGATGTCCAACTTTAGGCCATGGTGGTCTGACAGGGCATAGGTTAGAATTTCAACTTTCTTGTATATGTGTAGATTCATTTTGTGGCCCAATATGTGATCTATTTTGGAGAAAGTTCCATGTGCTGCTGAGAAAAATGTGTATTCTTTGGTGCGTGGGTGAAAAGTTCGATAGAGATCTGTAAGGACCATTTCTTTAAGAGTTCGATTAAGGTCCAAAGTGTCTCTATTAAGCTTTTGACCTGTTGATCTATCCCATGTTGAGAGGGTGGTGTTGAAGTCCCTAAGAATTATCGTTTGGGGGTTGATTTCTTGCTTTAGACGCTGTAGGGTTTTCTTAATGAATGTGGAGGGGCCCGTATTGGGTGCATATATGTTCAGAATTGTGAAGTCTTCCTGGTGAATTGTACCTATGACTAAAATGTAGTATCCATCCGTGTCTCTTATAATTTTTTTTGGTTTGAAGTCCACTTTGTCTGATATCATAATGGCCTACCCCTGCCTGTTTTCTGCTTCCATTAGCTTGTAGAATTGTTGACCAGCCTTTTATTTTTAGAGCATGCCTATCTTTTGTGGTGAGATGGGTTTCCTGCAGGCAGCAGATTGATGGATTGTGATTTTCAATCCAAGTTGTAATCTGTGTCTCTTGATCGGTGAGTTAATTCCATTAACATTTAGTGTTATGATGGTGAAACTATTTTTGATTCTAGACATTTATTATGTTTAGTAGTTTTTATAAGTATATTGCTTCGCTTTTAATGGTGTTATACTTGCCTCTGCTCTCCTGGATATGCCTGTTTTTTTCTTCACGCTTGAGTATCATTTCTAGCATTTTTTGAAGGCCTGGTTTGGTGGACATGTATCCCTTAAAGTTGTCTTTGTGCTGGAAGATTTTTCTTTCTCCCTGGATCATGACTGATAGTTTTGCAGGGTAAATCAGCCTGGGTTGACATTTTTGCTCATTCAATACTTGAAGTATGTCTCTCCAAGCTCTTCTTGCTTTTAGTGTTTCCATTGAGAAGTCATTTGTTATTTTAATAGGTTTACCTTTAAAAGTGACTTGTTTTTTCTCCCTTGAAGCTCTCAGCACCAGTTCTTTATCTTGAATGTGGAGTGTTTTGACTATTATTTGCCGTGGCGAGCTTCTGTTTTGGTCATATCTGTTTGGGGTGCGGAATGCCTCTTGTATATGGATGGGCCTCTCTTTTTTTAGATGAGGAAAGTTTTCCTTGATGATCATTTGGAAAATTTCCTCAGGGGTGGTATTTTGAGATTCTTGCTCTGGTATTCCATGATTACGCATGTTGGGCTTCTTCAGGGTGTCCCATATATCCTGGATATTTCTCTCAAACATCTTTTTGGCTTTAACAATCTCTTCCATTGAGCTGGTTAATACTTCCACTTTATCTTCAAGATCTGAAATTCTGTTTTCTGCTTTGTTAGTTCTGCTGATAAGACTCTCTGTGGCGTTCTGGGTTGAAGATAACTTGTCTTTTAGCTCAGTTTTAAACTCTGCTTGAGTCTGCTTTAACTGCTCTATGCCAGTTTTTGATTCTTGCACTGTTTTTCTCAACTCCTCCATGTGTCTGTTGTGTTCCTCCTCAAAGCGATTGATTGGATTATTTAATTCCTCCCTGATTTCCTCTTTCATAGTATTGAACATGGTAATGATCATATTTTGAAGGTCATTATCCTGGGTCAGGCTTTCTTGGCCATTTTCCATGGGTTTGTTCTGGTTGGTGTCTAACATTATGGGATTAATTCCTTCAGTGGGAGATTTGTTTACTTTAGTGTTGTGTCTCATGGATTTGCACTTAGACTTTGGCATTGTCGGTTTAACTCTTAAGATCTTTTAATTTCTGTGCGTTTTTCACTAAACTGAATTATTTGGCCTGGGGCTCTGGGGGTGGGCGGGGACCGATCTTACCTGGGTCGCGGTGCGGTGAGGCTGGGCTGGACCGCGCGCGCGTGCGCGCGCGTCCCGGGGGGCGGAGTGGAGGGAAAGGGGAGAATTATGTTTATTGATTTGTGCAGGTTGAACCAACCTTGTCTGCTTGGGATACTTGATCATAGTGAATGATCTTTTTGATATTTTTTTAATCTGATTTGCTAGGATTTTGTGGAGAATCTTTGCATCTGTGTTCATTAAAGAGATTAGCTTATAATTTTCTTTTTTAATTGTATTTTTATTAGGTTTTGAGATTAGCATAATAATAGCTTTGTAGAAAGAATTTGGAAACATTCCTTCCTTTGCTAGTTTATAGAATAGTTTAAGGAGTAATGGTGCTAGTAGTTATTCTTTAAATATCTGGTGAAAATCTGTACTGAATCCATGTGGTCCTGGAATTTTTTGGTAAGAAGATTTCTGATTACTTCTTTAATTTCCTCATTTGTTATAGGACTATTTAAATAATTTAATTCATCCTGATTCAACTTAGGCAAGTTGTGCTTACTTAGAAATTCATCCATTTCTTTCTGATTATTGAATTTTATGAAGTATAAGTTTTTGAAATATGACCTTATGATTCTCAGAATTTCTTGGGTATCAGTTGTGATAACTCCATTTTCATCTCTAATTTTGTTAATTTGGGTTTTCTCTCTCTTGATTTTTGGCTAGGGGTATATCAATCTTACTGATTTTTTTTTCAAAGAATCAGCTCTTTGTTTGGTTAATCCTTTGTATTGTTGTCCTTATCTCAATTTTGGACATTTCTCTCCTGATTTTGCTAATCTCTTCTTGTCTATTGCTTTTGGGTGTGTATTGCTCTTGCATCTCTAAAGCTTTAAGTAGCATTGTTAAGTTATTACTTGTGATGTTTCCATTTTTTTGATATAGGCATTGAGAGCTATAAACTTAGCTTTTAGGACAGCTTTCATCATATCCCAGAGATTTTGATATGTTGTATTTTTACTTTCATTCATTTCTAGGAATTCTTGAATTTCCTTTTTGATTCCTTTGTGGACCCATTTTGATTTAGCATCATGATGTTTAATTTCCAAGAATTAGTGTATTTTCTGTTCTGAATTAGTGTATTTGCTTTGTTGTGAATATCAAGCTTTATTCCATGGTGGTCTGATAAAGTACAGGCTATAATTTCAACTTTCTTGTATGTGGAGATTCATTTTGTGGCCCAAAATGTGGTCTATTTTGGAGAAAGTTCTGTGGGCTGCTGAGAAGACTGTGTATTCCTTGGTGTTTGAATGGAAGATTTGGTAGAAATCCATCATGTCCATTTGGGTAAGGGTTTGGTTCAGTTCCAGTGTGTCTCTGTTTTTTGGCCAATTGACCTATCCAATATTTAGAGTGGGATTTGAAATCCCTTACTATTATTGTTTTGGGATTGAGTTGTTGTTTTAGATGTTGTAGTGTTTGTTTAATGAATGTGAATAAGCCCATATTTGGTACATATATGTTGAATATTGTGAAGTCTTATTCGACTAAAATATAGTAACCTTTTGTGTCTCTTATGATTTTCTTAGGTTTAAAGTCAATTTTGTCAGATACCATAATTGCTGCATCTGCTTGTTTCCTTGTTCCTTTAGCTTAAAGAATTTTTGGCCAGCCTTTTACTTTGAGAATGTGCATGTCCTCTATGGTGAGATGTGTTTCCTGAAGGCAGCAGATTGATGGGTCATGATTTCTAATCCATGTTTGTGGCCTGTGTCTTTTGATTGGTGAGTTAATTCCATTGATGTTTAGAGTTATAATTGATAGATGACTGTTGATTCCTGTCATTTTTCTGTATAGTAACTTTTATATGTGTATTACTTAGCTTGGAGGTCGCCTTGGTATTATACTTCTTTTTTGTCCTCTTGGATATGTTTGTTCTTTTCTTTAAGCTTGAGTATCTTTTCTAGCATTTTTTGTAGGTAGGCCTGGTTTGAGGGTAATGTAAGCTGTAACGGTTACTCTTAACTATTGCTGTGAAAGAACACTCAAAGTCAATCAATTTAAGGGAGAAAGGGAGAGAACTTACAGTTCCAGTAAGCTGAATAAAAAGCAGAGGCGGCATGGCTGGCCAAAGCTGGAGGAGGCTAAGTCACCGCAGACATCTTGGAAGCTGAGAGCTGCAGACTGCTTGCAGCAAAGGCAGACTTCTCCTGGAGGTAGGGTGGGACTAATCCACCTAAAGGCCCATCCCTTGTGACTGCCTTCCTCCAGCGAGGCTCCACCTCTCAAGGTGCCATGACCTTGCCAAACACATGAGACTGTGGGGGACACATTTCAAACCATGACACAAATCTTCAGTTTGTCTTTATGGTAGAAAATTTTTCTTTCATTTTCAATCATGATTGATAGTTTTGATGAATATATCAGCTTAAGCGGCATCTGTGTTCCTCCATGACTTGAAGTACTACGTCTCTCCAAGTTCTTTTGGCTTTTATTGTTTCCATCGAAAAATCAGTTGTTGTTTTAATAAGTTTACCTTTAAAAGTGACTTTTTTTTTCTTGAAGCTCACAACACATCCTCTTTGTCTTATATCTATAGTGTTTTGACTATTATATGTGGTGAGTTTCTATTTTGGTATTTATCTGTTTGGAATGTGATATGCCTTTTGTATTTGGATGGGCCTTTCTTTCTTTAGATGTGGAAGTTTTCCTTTATCATAGTTTGAAAGATTTCTTCAGGTGTTGCATTTTGAGTTTTTTATTCTGGTATTCTATGAATGCACAGGTTTGGCTTCTTCAAGGTGTCCCATAACTTTTGGATATTCCTCTCAAGTGGCTTTTTGGCTTTCACCACCTCTTTGATTAACTATTTTGTTCTGTCATTTTGTCATCTAGTTCTAATATTCTATTTTCTGCTTAGTTAATTCTGTTGATAAGACTCTGTTGAATTCTGGATTGAAGATAGCTTATTTTTTAGTTTGAGTTTAATCTCTGCTTGAGTTTTTTTTTTCAGCTGCTCTATGCCTAGTTTTGTTTCTTCAACTGCTTTTTTCATCTTCTCCAAGTGCCTGTTGTGCTTCTGTTCATGTTGGTTGACGTGGTTGTTTAACTCCTCTTGGATTTTCTCTTTCATTGTTTTGATCATAGTAAAGAGCAGATTTGAAAATCATTATCTTGAGTATGATTTTCCTGGCTATGTTCCCTGGGTTTATTTTGGTTAGAATCCCTCATTTGGGGATAGATGTTTTTTGTAGATTTGTTGTCTTGGTTTTCGTTGTCATGGATTTGCTTTGTGACTTGGGCATTTTTGTTTTGCTTTGTTTTATCTCTAATGTCTTCCCCGGTATGTGTTTTTGACTGATATGGGTTAGACACTATTATTGTGCTTAGACAGTTATTGCTAATGTTTGCCAAGGTGTTGAATGTGTCTGTCTAGTTTCCTTTTCTTAGTTTCAAGAGTGAAACAACCTCCTTTGCATGCAAGAATATTCAGCTATTTTTGCAAAGTAAGAGGGTTATTTTCCCCTGAAGTCAGAGTTTCCAGCCTTACATACCTTACAATTTAAAACGGAATAAAGGAGGTAAGGCAGGCTTAAAGTTCAGGAATGGTTAAAACATTACCTGCCATAAAGATGCAATTCTCACCAAACCCAGTTCAGAACCTAGAGCAGGAGATCCTGGCTTCTGCTCTCATGATCATTTCCTGAGACTATTTTTGATAACCAATCATATTAATGTAGAAAACATTAGGGTTTGCTCATGGGCCAAGCAAGATGTCCAGATTGCAGGAAGTTGTCTATTCTGTGGCTCTCTTTACACTTGATACCATGCCATTCTTCCCCCTCCTCCCCCAATGATTCTCCATCAGTCTAGGAAGGACATGAGTAGTTTCAACAAACCATCATGGACTCATCACTAGCATGGCCTTATGGGCCTGATGTTCAAGGTCCGCTATGCACATGCTCATCAGCCTTCCTTCATCCTATAATCTCATCACCTGCCACCCCTTCCACCACTATATGTCCAGCATCGTACCAAGCTTGATCATGTTTCAGTCTTATTGTGTTTTGTAAGAAAAGATTATAATTTCCATTATAGAATTAAAGAAACTAAGGTTCTAACAAGTAAAGCAGCCTGTTTGAGATTTTGTTTCTCTAGTAAACAGCAGAGGCAAGCTCAAAAATCCAGCCTGGAGTCATAGCAAAGGAAAAATATTATTGTTCATTCTTCTTAGATTCTCTAGTTGGGGCCTTGTAGGTTAGTCTGACAACAGACAGATTAAGGATAAGAGAAAACAAGCTGACTGTTAACACATTAAGCACATACACACGGACATATTTCAGTGGTGAGTAATTGTAAGTGCTAATTAGAACACGGGCCTGTAGTCAGACCTCTTTATAGTCAGACCTCTTTATACACAGATTTTAGATCTGTGGATCCAACCAACCTGTGACCAAAAATATTAGCACACACAAAAATCACATCTATCCTGAACATGTGTAGGACATTTTTCTTGTCATCATTCTTCATCAATATATCATTTTCAATAGCTCAATGACTATTCATAAGTAATTTATATTTTATTTGGTTATAAGGTATCTAGGGATGATTTAAAGTAGATGAAAAATGACCAAAGGTTCTAGGCAAACAACACTTAATTTGGCGATCTGTACAGGTCCTAGAACCAGTTCCTTGTAGGTACTGAGTGGTGACCACATACCTTCTTCATAAAAGGGCAAAGTGCAGAAAAATGACAAGACTAATAGAAAAGGGCTTTGGACCTTCGGGGTTGGAAATCTGAGGGATAGAAAATACATTCGGGAACCCCCGGAAGATAAGGATCTTTTCAACAGATAGATTCTGCTGGTGCTTTCCAGGGGCTGATCAAGGTCTTTAGGTATCTCTTATGTTGAAGAATGAGAAACTGAAAGTTATCCCACCTTTCTTGGTGGTAGAACAGGGGTGCAAGTGCAAAGAATTATTCTCATATCAGTTTCTTCTCTTTTCAATATAGCGATATTTTTCCAAAACCAAACCAAAGATCCAGGAAGTGTAAAGAACACTAAGTGGGACCAATACTGAAAGTGATACTTGTGCATGTCACATTCAAACTTCAGAAAACCAAAGACAATGAGAAAACCTTTCAAAAAGTTTGAAGGAGGCTTTAGGAAGAAGGAAGGAAGGAAGGAAGGAAGGAAGGAAGGAAGGAAGGAAGGAAGGAAGGAAGGAAGGAAAAAACAAAGAAAGAGAAAGAAAAAAGTGGGAGACAGAAAAAGAAAGAAAAAGTAAAAAGGGAAAGAAAAAGAGAAAGAAGTAAAGAATGAACTTACATCACAAGCAAGGATAAAATTATTTCAGATATCTCACCCAATATCATGCAAGAAAGAAGAGAATGGAATAGAATCCACAAAGCATTAAAAGGTAAAACCACCACCCTAAAATTCTGTGTTCATTTAAATTGCCCTTCCAAAGTAGTGGAGAAATGAAGACTTTCTTGAAGAAACAAAAGATAAGGAAAATCGTCAAACAATGGCAAAAGAAATACCGGAGAGAAGGATGTGACACAGGCCAGGAATGCTGATCTACATAAGGAAAAGTCCCAAAGAAAAATAAATGAACCCAACAATAAAATATTTTATTATTGATCTTGCAGACCTCTGTTTCTCCGTAGTAATAATAGAAACGACATGCAGAACAGAGGATGTGAATAGGTGAACAGAGGTCAGAAATGCTTAAGAGTGGGGAAGATGAGTGAAGAGCTCAGAAGCAGCGCTGTGAGATTCGAAGTTGATCTTCAGTTAACTGTACATGCATACTGCAAATTCCAAAGCAACTACTGAGAAATTTTAAGGATATCTAAGTTGTTTTCTCAGAAATGATTTGAAAAGCTCTATTCCAACTAGAAAAGGCATAAAGGAGATGGGAAGATAAAAATAACCAGAAAGCAAAATCAACTGCAAAGGATAGAGAACAGCTGTAAAAAAAAAAAAAAAAAGTTGGCACATCAACCAGAATGTATCAACAAACCAAATATACCAATTAATCCACAGAAACTGCCACCATGGATTAAAGGGCAGACCCACTTTAACTTAAAATTAAACACATTGTATCAGTAATATTAACACCAAAGAAAATAAACAATTCGTTAGAAATATAGAAAAATATTTATGGGATGTATATTATAAAAATCTAAAAATTCTAGTGAAGGAAATAAAAATATAACAAAAGGAAATATACCATTTCATGAATAGGAAGATTCAATATTAATGTCCTTTCTTTTCAACTTGATGTATAGATGCAACACAATCCCAGACAAAGTTCCACCAAGTTCTTTTGCAGACATCAACAAATCAATCCTAATATTTATAAGAATATGCAAAATACTCAAGCCAGTCCACACAATACTAAAGGATCATGTCAGAGACTAACACTGTCAAATCTCAAGCTTATCACAAACCATAGCAATCATGACTGCATTCAACAAACAGAAAGCAAAGACAGCAATGGACCTAATGGTCAAGACGTAGACACACATACCAAGTGATCATTGACAAAGAGCAAGGTCAATTCAATGGAAGAAGGAAGTTTTTTCAGCAAACAACCATGAAACAACTGAACACGTATATGCAAAAGAACTCATTTAAACCCAGAGTACACACTGCTATGAGTTAATTCAGAACGGATCTTATATGCCAATATAACAGCAAACCGTGAAGTCTCTTGAAAACTACATAAGAGAAAGTGTAGATAATCTTGCAGGCTATGATGAACTTCAGGCATAATAAATGAACTAAAAAGCACAAACGATAAAAGAAAGAACAGGTAAGGTGGACTTCATTGAAGTCAAACACTTTGGTTCTGCAGAAGATTCTATTAAGTGAATAAAAAGAGATACCACAGATTGGAAGAAAACATCCACAGTTCATACATATGATAAATGACCTGTTTGCAAAACCTACAATTTACTCTTCAAACACAAAAATAAAAAGTAAACAGCCCAATTTTAAAATGGATGAAGGATCTGAATATAGATACTTTACTGAACAAGCTACACAGATGGCAGGTAAGCATTTGAAAAGATGTCTAGCATCACGTGTCATTAGAGAATTGCAAATTAAACAGTGAGCTACATAATACTCCCGGTGGGATGGCTAACATCCAATCCACTCAGTCAGACAGGAGCAGTAAGTCCTGCTGATCTCTTGCACAGCAGGATGGCCACAGTTAATAAAAATGTATTGCTTACTTCAAAATGGATAAAAGAATTTTTAATATTCCCAACACAGAAAAATAAACATGTGAAGTTTGACTATATTAATTAACCTGCTTATATCATTATACATGTATATACACGTATCATAGTATACCTCATAAAGATATACTCTGATTATTTGCCAATTAAAGCTAAGATAAAATAGCATAGGGGCTAATAAGAGCACAGCTAGCACGAAGAATTCTCATTCACCACTGAAAGAAATCTACAATAGCCCAGCCACTTCTCAAGACAGCTTGGCACTCTCCTATAAAGCTAAGTTTAGTATTTTTTAATTACTTTATAAAAGTTTTATCATTTAATCTAGCAATCACCTCCTTAGTATTAACCCAATTGAATTGAAAACTTGTCTTTATAAACCTGATACATAAATATATACAATTGCTTCATTAATAATTGCTGGAAATGATGCAAGCAAGATGCTTCAATAGGTAGACAGGTAAACATGCTGGTACATCTAAACAATGGGATATCATTCAATGATAAAAAGAAATGAGCATCAATCCCAGCCATACTTTCTACAGCTCAGGAGTTCTGCATATAGCCAATATATAGTTGGCGCATCTTAAAGTTAGAGTCTTGAACCTCAGAGCCATAGCTTTGGGGTTGATAGGAGTCAAGAATACACATCAATCTTGATGTCTCTGGTGAATCTGAGGCTTTAAGGAGGATGGCTGCCCTGATAACTGTTTTGTTACTGGGACATGCTTTTGCTAGAGTAGTGGTGCCTCTTCTTTAAGAGCCTGTTTTGAAGGTCCTCTGCCATGTCCCTTCTGAAAGACCAGCTTGCCATGCTTGCCTGAACTAGATGAGCAATTGCTCTTTAGGAACTAAGCATTACTCTTCTCCTCAGTTGATCTCATTTTGTTTTGTTTTTTTCTCATTATGCTTTGGATCTAGGCAATATTTATTTGGTAGTGGATTGGACCTAGCAAGGAGTGCCAGCCACTGCTGGGTACTATGCATGCATGCCTTCATTCATTCCTCGGACACTTAGAACTGCAGGGCAATTCTGGGAGGATAGCAGTGAGCAAGTTCTCCCCCTCATGGAGTTGCATCTGGAACATAATGCTGACAATTGAACACCGCCCTGTGAAGAGAGTCTGGCAGTGAGAATGCAGAGTGCCATGGGAATGTGTGCAGAGCCATTAGCTGACTCTGAAAGGCAGATGTTTGGGAGCAAAACTCGGTGGCAGGTGGTGGGCAGTACCCGTGCTAGAGGCAAGGGAGCTGGTGACAGGTGGTGAGAGGAGGCCCAGGGAGGCACACAGAAACCAGAAGGAAATAGTAAGGGGCTTCTCCGGGAGCAGGACAGGGAACAGTGACGGGAATCAGGTGGCCAAGTGTGAAAGTAAACAGCCAAAGACCACTGGGAGAATCAGGAAGTGAGGCTAAGAAAACCAAGTCAAAGCTGTGGCCACCGCAGCAAGAGGTCAAGCCAAGGCCATGGGACTCAAGTTGCCAGGACTGACTGACTGACTGCTCAGCTGCACCCGTGCCTGGGTCTCCTGACCCATCTCTGGTAGAGATGCCCCGCTGTAGATCCTGCACCTCACTGAGAATGGGGTCTGCAGACAATAAATAAATATTCCAGATGTGCTGGTGCTGAGGCCGCAGACCATAACTCTGCCCCCAAGATTGACTTAGTTTAAAATATGACCTAGGTAGTAACGATATTTCTTAAATTGCATTTATTTGTTTATGCGTGCAAATGCACTGTGGAGGGGGCACCTGCATATGTGTTGGTTTGTGCAGGTGGAGGCCAAAGAATAATGTTGGGTGTCTTTCCCCCAAAGCTGACAACCAGACAAGGTCTCTCACTGGTGCTTGGAACCTGCCAATTAAGCTCAGCTAGATGGCCAACAAGCCCCAGGAACATACTTGTTGAAGCCTCCCCAGTGCTTGGATTACAGACACACTATCATGGCAGACACTTTACTTAGTTGCTAGGAATGGAATGCATACCCCCATGTATGTGTGGCAAGCGCTTCACTGACTGAACTCTCTCTCCAGCTCTCCCCCCCCACTTTATTTATTATGGAACATTTCAAGTTTGCAGAAAAGATACAAGAATAGACTAAAGAACTATATTCCCTCCACCCAGATTCCAAAATCATCAGTTCCTCTGTGTGCTCTTGTGTGGCGTGCACACATATGTCTGAATCCACTGCTGTTCTTACTCCTTATCTAAATTTTGAAAACTTTATTCTTAAATATCTGGCCATGTGTTTTCTAAAAAACAAACATTCTCTTATATAATGAATATACAACCTTCTCAATAAGTACACCAACATTGTCTAGACACAGTCATCCAACTCACAAGCCCATTTGAATTTTGCCAGTTTGTCCTAATACTTCATTTTTCTTTTTGGCCAACAATCCAACTTAAAATTGCATGGAATATTTCACTGTCCTTTTTTTAAAAAAATTTTTTTTTTCAATCTGAACCAATTTTTCTGCCTTTAATGACCTTCACAGAATATTCTCGAAATAACTTCACAACTTGTACCCATGAATGTCTCCTTATAACCAGACTCAGTCAAATATCCCAGGCTGGCATCAAACTCATGACCCTCCTAACTCATCCTCCTGTGTGCTCCCAGACCTTGGTCCATTTTCATAAGAATCCTACAGAAATGATGCTATGTTTTTCTCAATAAATGGTATTAGGAGACAGGCAATGCTAACCCACTCTGTGGAGATTATATTAGCTTTGATCTCCTGGTTCAAGCTGGGAGCTGCATCAGCCTTTGCCTTTAAAGACACCATTTTCCCTTTACAAGTGATAAGCAATTTGTGAGAAAATACTAATACCAACCTCTGCCCACCATGGGCTCCCAATAATGATTCCTACTGAACCCGTACTAGCAATGATGACTGCAGTTTTTAGAGCCCACCCAGAAGCAGCTGCCAAGACAGTTTACCTGTGAGAGAAAGGTTTTGGAAACCCCTATGCAGGTAAGTGGGAGAGAAGGCAAAAGAGGCGGAAGGAAGGAGAATGCAGTGAAAAGATGGTCCTCAGCAAGCTGTGCGGAGCCGTGGGCAACTGGTTTGCATGCAGACAGTCCCAAGCCTCTCAGGGTCACTGATTGAAAACACTGGCCTTGGAAAGATTCCACAATGGGCTTAGGATAACAGCATCTGGGGCCACGGGTCCATTATATACTCCGTGGTAGGAAATTGGAGAGGTACGTTTTCATGAGCACCAAATTTGCCAAATGGTAATTTTCCAATTCCAAAATCCTTTTTTCTACAGTCATTGGTATTCTATTACAAAGGAGATCTTTCCCCCCTTTATTCCATTTGCTTATACAATATAGAGGACTCATAGATTCTATTTTGTACAACGGGTTGGAGTCTATTTCTAACATGTGTTTTAATAATCAATTTGCCTATATTTCTCTAGTGTCAGTCTCTTCATGTGCCTTTGAGAACCTTTGCTTGGCCTCAATCATTTCTCCTATCTTAGACAAAACATTCCGATCCCATGTCCTGTAGTCCACCATTTCTTCAATGTCCCTGGTTCTTTTAGTGGAAGCAAGGTTTTTTTCTTCTACAAACCAGAGGCCAAGTGTTCACTGCTCATTTCTCCTAGGAGCTCAGTATTCAGGGTTTGAAACAGACACACAGGCATAGATATGCACTTAAATTCTGCATTGATACCTATGTCTCTAATTTCTGTGCAATCCCACAGGCTTTTCATAGTGGTCCCTGCCTCAATCCTTTTTCCAACTATGGAAATAATAAACCTGGCTTCTGTAACTTTCAGTCTGATGCATTTGCTCAGTTCCTTTTCTTATAACCAACTCTCATTCTAGCCACTCATTGGCTATGACACTTCTTCAGCCTCATGGTGTCATAAGGAAATGAAGAAAGGAAGGAAGGAGGAAGGGAGGAGAAAGGGAAGGAGAGAGGGAAGGAGGGAGGGAGGGAGGGAGGGATGAAGGAAGGAAGGAAGGAAGGAAGGAAGGAAGGAAGGAAGGAAGGAAGGAAGGAAGGAAGGAAGGAAGGAAGGAAGGAAGGAAGGATTGGGAAGTAAAAGATGAGCCTTAGAGTCTTCTGGAAACTTCCAAGGTAACTGCACTGGTCAGCTGTAGGAAGCAGGTAGTGAGAGAGTAATCCTTGAAAGGAACATTTTATTTAAAAAGTGACACAAAAGTTCTTTTGTATATATTGCTATGTTGACTTTTTGTAATAGTCTTCAGAGGTAAAAAGTATACTCAAGTAAAGAACAAAGACCTGGAATTGCCCTAAATGGAATACCTCTTGACAGTTAGCAAAAGAGTCAGTCAGTTTCAAGAACAGAAGATCTGGATTTCAATCTGTAACATTTTCTCTTTTGTTTTCATCATATTTTCCTTCACTTGGATGGATGAAGGTTTTGTGAGCTTAAAAATCTGTCTTTCCTAAAGTGGAATCCTTATCAAATTGCTAAAAAGATCACACTATGCAGAGAGTTTTCTGTTCTATGTAGAGACCAAGTTCATTCCAGATGCTGTTTCATCACATGATAAGAGTGAGAGCTGCCTGGCAGAAAGAGACCAGCCGACTTCCAATGCAAGAATTTATGTCCACAGGGAAGATACGACTTCCTGTCCTTATTACAGCTGAATGGCTGGCTTTGAACGGGCTTTGAACCCAAAGTAAGACTGAGTTGTGAACAGATGCAGGGCACATTTTAGAAATCAAGCTCAGGGCAGAACTCACACAAATGATCCTGCTGGATCCGCTCCCTCTGGGACTGGAGTTTCAAAGCGTCTCTCAGGTTTTCTGGGTCACTCGCTCATTGATCATTCTAGGTCAATGATCCTGGGAGCTAAGAGATAAAGGAGCTAGAAAGCAAACTGTTTGATGAAAAGTTGCTGCTGAGCAATAGGAGGATAGAGCTTTGTCTTGTTTGTTTTTATGGCCCCTCTAATTGTGTAGATGCATCCCATGGATGTTCCACACAGCACCTGCAGAATAAGACAAGAGGGAGAATTTCCCAGTTCATCCTATGAAGCCAGTGTTACCCTGATCCCCAAACTAAGCAATCCAGAAAAGGAAACTACATATCAGTGTCCCTATGCATTTGAGAAGTAGATGCCAATAGAATTCAGTAATATATTAAAGGAATTGTACCCCATGACCAAAGGAGAGTTTATTCCTGGTTGATTCCATACTGGAAAAAAAATCATCAGTATAATCCATACAGGCTAAGACAAGTCATATGATCTTACTGTTGCATCTTTTTTCTCTGAGCAAACAACCACCATCTTTGAGACTGTCAAGGTCACGCCTATTATCCGCTGATGCTTGTTCCGAGACAGAAAGGAGGTAGAGAGAGACATTGGACCCTCACCTGTGATTCTGCCCTAATTAAATGTGCCCTTGAAGCCTTGAGGTCTGGGAGTATAATTAAGTTAATTGGGGCGTTCCACCTAAGTAGCCATAGGGTAGCCATCAGCTGGGTCTTCCTGTTCCTTAAGTAACCCTCATCCCTATTCCTGTAAGCAAATCCAGTAAACATTGATTCATCAAGCCAGAGCTTGGTGTAATCGTTACTTTGGTTTGTCATGGAACTCCTATGCGGGGTGAAAAGACAGCTGTGTGTAGCATCTCCCCAGATATTCACACAAAACTTAGAAAACGATAAAGAAAAAGCATTGGATAAAATCAAATACCAACCATTGTGGTAGAAAAAAATCAGAAAAATAGGAATAAAGCAGAACTTCCTCAAGTAAATAAAGAGCACCCACAAAATCCTGTGAGGGCAACATCCTATCCAACAATGGAAAGCTATTAGAAAAGGTTGACAGCTGGAGCAGGTGCCCGCCAGTCAAATCATGCTGGGAGTTCAAATTAGTCAGTGCAATAAGGCAAGTGTGAAAGCTTTGGAAAGGTGAAATCAGTTCCTAGTGGCTGTTTTCTGTTCAACTATGGAGAACACAATCGAATTACAGGGAGTTTTGACAGTCTTATGTTCAACCTACCATTTCATAACCTGAGGCTGGGTGAGTGTTCAAGATCACTGAAATGAATCATAACTTGAATGGCAATTTGTACCCCAGTCCTGCAGCGGACATTGACACAAGCCCTTGAAACTACTTATCTTCCATATCCAAGATTATTTTTGGAACGCTTGCTTTTTGCTTCTTGGCCTTAGCTTTCCTAGTGACAGCTAGATGTCCGTGAAGGCTCCTGGTTTGACGATGGTATAATCTTGACCAAAACTGTTTTTGAATCTTGAATCATAAGCACAATGGAATAATCTCGAGAAGAGTGGACCTTCAAGAGGTCATTAGGCTGATGGGCTCCACCTTTAATAAGGTGCTAATATACTTCCTTTGAGACTAGGTTAGTGGCCAGGAGAATGGATTTTTCTCTAGTAAGCCCAGCACCTTTCTGCCAGGGACAGAACAGCATGAGTCATACTGAAAGCTAAGCATAGGTCCAAATAAATTTTTTTATAAATTACCCACTCTCAGGTAGTTTAACAATAAGCAATGGATTAAGACATAGAGGCAGTATAATTTTTTACCCTAATAACTTTGTCAGTTTGCTGTGGGGAAAAATGGAGACTTACACATATTAGGTGAATTAATAGGCCTTTAAAGAAAACAAGTTAATCAATAATTGAAAATACTGGTGATTAATAGACCCTGGGAAAGGAGAATGTGCCTCCAAACTTCTCCTGGAAGTCATTGGAAAGTCACCAGAGTAATTGGAAAAGGACTGCAGTTGAGTGGCTTGGGGGATTTTGATACTTGCTCTATGAATTCTGTGTATTGTTCACATGTCTTTTTATTGATAACCTAATGACAAACAGGGAAATTTCATTGTATGGAAGAAACATCCCCACAAAGATAAGCATTTCAATAGGGGAGATAAGACCATCCCATCTGAAGCAATTAAAGAATTTAAGGAGAAATAGCTAAGTCCAAAACATGTGCCAAGGCCAACAAGAGAAGTTAGATGCTATGGAAAAATAAGAAAATAGAGAATATCATGTGTGTGAGAGATGTGCTCACAGCAGGAATCAGAGGTTGTACTTGGGATGTGGAGTGTAGGGGAAATTCCAGTGGAGATTTGAAGGACGGATGGAAAGGCTTTGATTAACAGAACATGGGAAGAAGATCTCCTAGGAAGTCAATAGCATTACAAAGCCCTGGGAGGAGGAGAACCTCAGGGTAGGAGCCTCCTCTTGAGGGTCCCATGTGGAGTACAGTCTCAGCTCTTTCATGGACATTGACCGTGCCTCGACACCATCAATCATGATGCCCACAGGGGCTGGGGAGATGGCTCAGTTGGCAAGAGGCTTGTTACATAAGCATGAGGACTTAAGTTCAGGTCCCTAGCACCTGAGTAAATAATCAGGTGTGCTGGTGTAGCAGTTAGCCTGTGTTGCTGCCAGTAAATGCATGGCCAAAGGGCTCAAGGGAACAACAGGTTTTATTCCTAGATAGCCATGATCCTGTTACAATTCCTTGTCCAGCTTGGCAGGAGAGCTCATACCAACAGAGAACTGGCTGCACCAAATCCACAGGGCCACCGAGAGAGGGACGACCCTTGCTTTCCAGACCAATAGGCCTGGCCACGTACACCAAAGGATGTCTGCCCAAGGACTAGTCACACCCACCACAGACTTGGATCCTGCATCATTCAGACGGTCTCTTGTAGGCTTAACTCAGGGCTTAACTCAATCACTGATTCTTTACAAATATGCCCAGAGCTCAAACCCTCAACTGTCAAGGTGATACCTGTATCTAACTGTAACAGCTGGCATGCTCCTATAATTCCAATACTGAGACAGATGGGTTCTTGGCATTTTCTGGCCAGACAGCCTAGCCAAGTCACTGAGATTCAGTGAGAGACTCTGTGTCAAAAAATAAGGTCCAGAGTGATTGAAAAAGACATCCCAATATTGATCTCTGGTCTACACATACACACATACTGCATATGTAATACACACATATATGACATGCAAATGATAATAATAATAATGCTAAAGTGTCTTATTCTTCACAGGTCTTCAGTATGGCTTCAAACAACCCTTGGAAGAGTGATAACCCACTGATACCTTATCAGGGGTATTTTCCAAGAAGGATTCTCAAGGTTCTTAGGGTGGAGGGAGAAACCAAAAGAGAGAAAGGGGATCATTTCAACTTAGCCAGGGTCTCTGTGTCCTTGAGGAGGAGTTTATGGTAAGGTTTGGAGGTAGAGAGAGAGTAACGAGGGGAGTCATGCTTAAACTGCATAGTTGCATACCCAACTGGAAGAGCAAAGACCACTCTGTGTGTACTACTGTACTCAGAGCTGTATGGTGTGAGGTATGGGAGGACTTGTATGAACTTGTTACAAATAAATGAATAAGCAAATAGAAACTAGAAATCATGTTGCTATCCTTAAGCGCCTTCACACTCCAGAACAGTGACATGTATTATTTTCAAGATCAGACCGTCTTTAAATACCTGAACAAGCATATAGGCTTTCTTCCATAGAAAAATATACATATGCGGATTGAAACCACTTTTTATAGTCAGTTTCAAGAGACTCAGAGCCACCTGACAGCCCATAAATGTTCCTAACTAACTTCAGAGAGGATGTCATAGGAGAAAGTTGTTTTTGCAGGGTGGCACTGGACTCTAGAGGCATGTGTCAGGTGTCAATTGCTCTATGACACTTGGGAAAGGTAAAGTCTCTCCTGCTACTGTGACTGGAAATCAGCATCATCTTTGTCCATTTCCCTTCTGTTTCTAAAGAAAATCTCAGGGCTTAAAGCTGTTGTATCTGCCCATATGTCCCCAGAGGTCATTTAGGCTGCGCACAGCCTGTCCCGCTTGCCATTCTAAATAAAAGACTCACATGCATAACTTCTAGCCAAGTAATCCTTCAAAGATGTTTGTCTGATGGCAACTCCTTCCACAGGGGCCACCCTGAGCTAGGCTGGAAATGCTGGAAAACCCCCACCTGGCTCTGCTGGCCCTGGCTAAGTGGCTAATTCTGAAGCATGGATGTGAGAACGAGTTCCTGGAAAGAAAAAAAATTACTCATTTTAATTATAAAAGGCCAAGGCAGTTTACATAAAGCTTAGGGTAATTTCTCAACAGGTCATTGTGTTCTGTCGGAGTATTAATAAATCACTTGCTGCTTAAGGAATAAGTGTGGGCCGCAGCCCCTCTAGGGAAATGGAAAAATGAGATGGAAGGTTTCCCCTGGGTCTCCGGTGTGCACAGACAGTCTGTTCCTGGTGATGGATCCAGGCAGGCAAGCCTTCTTCCAGTGTTCTGGACCAAGACTTCCCGTGATCTCAGTGGTTCTCACTCATGACAGCACCTAGACCCACCTTCAAAGCAGAAAACATCCTGACTGCACAAAGCTGCCTGGAGCTTGAGTTGCTGAAGGTGCAGCCGCACCAAAGTGTCGTGCAAGAGCTCTGGTACATGACCATGATGTGAATGGTTAAGAAATATGGTTAATGACTGAATGAGCATGGGGTATATATACAAGAGAGAAATAATCATAGTTTAAGATGAACTTATTGCTTCGCAGTATAAGGAGCATAAGGGAAGTTAGTATTGTAACTTTTCACTAAGTAGGAATTATTTCCAAGGGCAAGTTCTTTAAAAACATCATTTAAATCTGATCCTCAAATCCCACTCTCTGAGGGTCTAATTTAATGGGTGTGGAGTGTTTCAAGTCCCCAGCTGACTCCAAAATTTGGGGACCCCAACTGTAAGTTTAAGAGGCTTCCATCTTTGGGGACTCAGCTGCTTTTGCTAAAAAGACTGACATCTGAATGTTTAGATTTGAGGCATCCCAGAACTTCCTGAGACAAAACCTTTTGAAGTTGCATCTCCTGCAGAGTGGCCCTGGCTGGGCCCCTGGGGCCCAGCCACCACCCTCCTCTCCTAGCGTAGAACACACAGTGACCATTGTGACTGTAACAGCCCATCAGCTGCGTTACTGTTGGCAGAGATGGTCCAGTGGCTGGAAAGGTCACCAAGCTAGCGACTGCTTAACACCTGCGTACCCTTTCCTGAAGACTGAGGGAGGGGCAGCTGGTGGAAAGTGGAAAGGAACTTCCTGTCTTTTTCTTCCTGGAAAGCAGTTAGTGTGTGTGAAATGGGGGGGACCAGGTGGTGGCTTGAGAAAAGAGCCCCAGGGGACCCCTGCTGAAGCAGAGAACTGACTTAGTACCCTTTCACTTTCAATTAGCAGAAGTGCAGCCTTGTCTAGTCAATCCATCACTCCCCTCCTCCTGTCCTTTGGGACCAGTGACATGCATTTGTGAAGGTCAGTCTGGGCTAGGTGGCAACATGTAGCCCTCCCTCCAGGCTCCATTAGCAGCCCTGAGTGGGCTTACCTGGAGCTCATTAACACCTTTTAAAGCTTTGTCTGCCAGAGAGATGTGTGTGTGTGTGTGTGTATGTGTGTGTGTTTTCCACGAAGCGCTTCAGATCTTTGTTCACCATGTATCTGCCTTGTCCTTTCGATGCTGCTTGTGTGTATCTAAGCAGACCCGGAGACATCGGGTTTTGCAGGAAGAACTTTCCTGGTTAAAGTTTCTGGATCCAGGTGAGGTCAGGCGAGATCTGTTTCCTTATTGTCACAGTGCAGTCAGTCACCCAGTAACTAATCAGATGCCAAGTCACAGGGCACAGACTGGGCACAGGAGGCAGAGCAGTAACACAGCAGCTCAGCAGCCCAGGGTCAGGGGTGGGCAAGGGAGACCTAGGGGAGCAGGGCAGCAAGTCAGATGCAGGGAGGGCAGAGTGGCAGAGGCAATGGCAGGGGGTGAGTCATCTCAGTAGGGTGAGCTGCTGGATCATCACTTATAGAGATATTGACACACAGAGCCCATCCAACCAAATTCAGTCAATGGCCAAACACTCTCTTGTGGTGCTGGGTGTGGCTGAGTGCATGGGCAGGCAGCTGGGCGAGGGGTGGAGGGGAATGGGCCGTATAAGAGGTTGGAATGGTTCTCAGTTCTCTTGACACTTGGGTTAAGGTAAAATAAGTGAGCGAGTCTTAATCTAGAAGACTTGGTTCTTCCATCCATGGTCCAGCTGGGAAAATTTGCACAGCTGTTTAAGGGCCTTTTTCTCCTTCTTTAAAAGATGATTTTCTAGGCTGATAACATTCAGGAGCCTTTGCATCTTGCTCTCCCTCAGGATCTACTCTAATGCAGGTGCTCTGGGGAACCAGGGGCAAGGGAACGGCAGAGGCAGCACTGGCGCACTGCCAGAACACCCCAGGGAATGGGGTAAACTTTAGAAAAAGCTCCTAAGCCGGAGTCTCAGAAAAGTGTTCTTGATGTGGGCCTTACCTGCAAGCCAGTTGCTGTGTTGAGCTGGCTCTGGTCACCCTGAGGATGACAGGCATCTTCCCTGATTCCCAGGAAGCCCGGGGTTTCCTGCAGCAAATCTTTGAAGGCCTCATTCATTTTTCCTCTCTTTGACCTGACCTTTAAATTTGACCTTTAAACGCCCTCTACCGTCCTCCTGACTCAAGATATTTTGTCTCCATGTCTTTCATGGCCTGCAGTTTGTGCTTTTTGTTTGGACTGCTTAGAAGGTCACAGTCTGGTTTGATTTTTGCCTACTATGTCACTGTAGAAATCCTGTTATGGAAACTGTCTCCTGGGAATAAAGCCATGCTCCCAGCTCCTGGCCTTGGGAGCAGGGGAGTTGTGAAAGGCCAGCCCCTCCCCTCCTGCAGGAGCTGGGGGAGGGGCAGTGTCTGGGCTCCAGTCTTTTAATTGATATGCATAGATGCTTTTCAAACCTTTATCATTTTTTCCTGCGCAATACATTTACATAGCACTTACATCCTGTTAGGCGTTATAAGTCAGCTGGAGATGACTGGAAGCATGCAGAGGGTTTGTGTAGATTCTGTACAAATACTCTACAGGGTTCCGATGCCTCCTAAATAAAGACAGCAAGGGACTACTGTGGTGCCTAACTCAAACCTACGCTGTTTGTCTCTTTGCAATATTGGAGATTGAATCCAGGCCCACGGGCATGGTGGGCACAGCCCTACTACTGAGATGACTCCCCAGCTCTTCAAAGTCAAGCTTTGGAACCTGGTGGAACAGCCAGTGCAAGTGGGCAGGCACTGACCCAGTGGGCTTCCCGAGTTGTCACTGGGCACTTAAGACCATAAATACTATGCCCGTTTCCCCTGTATTCTGAAGAAACAAACTGATGAAGATAAATGAATTCATTCACAGTGGGGCCAACCTAGGGAAAGAAAGCACCTAGTTTTCTCTCTACTCTTTCTGCAGCAGCATTACGATTTTATAGAAAAGATGAACCGGGCTGGGAGATGGCTCAGTCAGGTGAAGGTGTTTGCTGCCAAAGCCTGAAGACCCGCGTTCTAGCCCTGGAACCCCTGTAAAGGTAGAAGGAAAAAACCGACTCCACGAAATTGTCTTCTGATGTCCACATGTGCTATATATATCCATCCATACCCCTGCACACACACAACAATAATAATACATAACTTCTTTAAAAGATGAAACAGGGCAGCAGACCTGAATGGGGACCCAAATCCAATGCAAAAATGCCATGTGGAAATGGTGGCGGTCTGTAATTTTGGCCCAGGAAGGCACAGACTAAGAAACTTCAAAGCAAAGCAATGGAGGTAGAACGATTCAGGATGGTTCCCAATATCACTCTTGGGCCTCCACAGACACACACTCAAGTGCCCTCTTTTACACACAAACACACACTTGTGCATATGCAATAAAAAAGAAGATAAAGCAAAATTCAGGAAATATGTATGTATTAATTTAAATGTGAAGGGCTGGATGTGTCGGCGAGTGATGCAGTGCATGACTAGGATCCAGAAAGCTGCAGGTTCAATCTCTAGTACCTTAAAAATAAAACCCACTGTGAAATCTCCTATGAGAAGAGTTCTGCCTCTGGTTCTAGTGCTTCTATTTCCTTCCCTCAGGATAGGGTTCTCCCAGGGTATATCCATTGTTTTAGGGTCCCTGTTTCAAAGAACTGATAGCTGGAGGGTGAGCACAGTTCTCTCTTTAGGATCTCCCTCCCGAGTGAAAACCTCATCCTGGGACGGGCTATGGGGTGGCAACGGGGCTAGAAGGGCACCAAGGAGCCTAGTCCATCTTGTATTGTTCCAGGACCTGGAAAGTGGCTCTTGTGCCCTGTGCATCCTCTGTAAACATGATTCTCACTTCCTCACGATATGGTCCGTGTGGCTTGGTCAGCCTGTGAGCTCCTTCCCCATAAGAACAAATGACATCTGCTTTCTCAGCCCCACGTCGCTTAGGACAGCACAGAGGCTTCTCAGCAGGCGCTTGGTGAAACAAGTCCTCAGAAACTGCATCACCTTAGGAGGCACCTCTGATAGTATTTAGAGCTTTGTAGAGAAGAGTGAGAGCAAGGAGGATGAGCTCTGATGCCCAAGACCCCCTAGGGCAGGAGAGAAGGGACCAGAAGCCACCTCCTCCTTCCCTCTTTCCCTCCCTCCCTCCCTCCCTGTCTCCCTCTCTCCCTCCCTTCATCTCTCCTTCCCTCCCTCCTTCCGTTCCTCTCTTCTTTCCTTCTTTCCTTCCTTCCTCCTTTCCTTCCTTCCTCCTTCTTCCCTTCTTCCCTTCCCTTCCCTTCACTTTTTCCCTTCCCTTCCCTTCCTTTCTTCCCTTCTCTTCCCTTTTTCCCTTCCCTTCCCTTCTCTTTTTCCCTTCCCTCTCCTTTTTCCCTTCCCTTCCCTTCCTTTCTTCCCTTCCCTTCCCTTTTTCCCTTCCCTTCCCCTCCCTTTCCTTTTTCCCTTCCCTTCCCTTCCCTTCCCTTTCCTTCCCTTCCCTTCCCTTCCCTTTCCTTCCCTTCTTCCTTTCTTTCATCTCTGGGATTCCTACCTAGGTAGTCACTGTGACTGTTCTCTATGGATAACAACAAACAGAGAAACTCCCCTCCTTGTGAATTTCTCCAAATCACCAGGGACCATTCTTCTTTTCTCCGGATGACTACCTTTTCCTTCCTGGAAAATGTTCTAGTTTCTCCCCAATTTTAAACACTCCACTCTGACTTTTGCACTTGTCCTTTAGTGGACAGTTGAAGGGGCTTCTCTGTCACACAACTCTAAGAAAAGAAAGTCTGTTTTTCTGTACATTCAACTTAATGTCTATTTAGTGCAAGATCAAACTGTCTATGACCGTCTCTGTGTTCCAGAATGGGGCAGGATACTTCTAGCAAAGGCACTTGGTAGGAATGGAGTGGCGAGATGCCAAGCAGTTTTAATAAAGTTTCCTTCTATCATTATTTCCCTAAGGTGTGGAAAACCCAGGAACAGTTTGATTTTGTTTCTTCTGCTATTGATCCCCCTGCCACCCCCCTGCTCAACAGTGTTTTATGGAAAGAATTCCAACTCAAAGGAGATGAGCTTCTTTGCCTAATGTCCTCCTTACTGGCTCAACTGTCCCATTTGGATAAATCTCACTGAGGCACTGAAGCTGCTTTTATCGAACATTCTGGGCTCCATCATTCTCCTCGGATGTACGGGAATTGTCGGTGAGGCAGGAATGTATTTTTCAAATGCAGAAACCTAAGCTGCTGGTCCCCAGTGCAGAAGGAGCAAGAGAGTGAAATTACAGCCCACAGGCAGTTTGCATCTCCCCCCCCACAATAAGCACACACCGTTTGGTGAATGATAAAACCGTATCCTTGTAACTCACTTCCTCTCGGGAGGGTACAGCAGTTTGCCGACACAATCATATCAATCCTTACACTATTTGTAGAAAGGCAGGCGTGAGACCCTATGGCTTATGGGGACTCCGCCTGCCTGGCTTGGAGGAGGGACGCGAGGCATTTCTCTCCAGCTGCCACCGCAGCTGCTCTGAGCTCAGTAAGTCCTTGCCTGGTCCATGCTTCATGCTGTCTTTAAAAAAAAAACACTAGGTCGGTGGAGGTCATGGAGCATATTAAAATGTCTTGCTTTACTGAGCGAAGAAGAGGAAGCAAGATGTGTCCCAGAGGTCCATCTGAGAGGGACTGAGTGTGTCAGGCCCTGAGTGTCTCCGCCATCTGCTCCTGCAGTCTGCTCTGTTTGCTCTCCAGCTACCGCAGCTCCCTGCGCTGGGCAGGTTCCAGGCAGCGGCGTCCAATTGATAGGGGAACAGTCTCGCCAAATGTTACCTGGTCCCTGTGCTGGCGCCAAATGTTACAGGAACCACCGTCCCATTGTTGCAGGGTTCTTGTGTTTGGGAGTGGAAGATTGAAACCAGAACACGTGTAGAGGATTAAGGTAGAGTTTATTAGAGGAGAGAAAGGCTGGAACTCATGGACTCCAGGCGTGGAGTGCCATGAGGGGTAGGTGCCCCGGAGAACTCATGAGAAGTGAGCAGCTAGAAAGAACTCATGGAATCCATGAGAAAAGGCATAAAGCTAGAAATGGACGTATGGCACTAGAGTGCCATGAGGGGCTAGGGCCCCGGAGAACTCATGCACCCCAAGCACGGAATCCACGAGAAAGAAGTCATGGCAATGAGGGGCTAAGGCGCCAAAGCTGACTGCAAGGGTCAGGCATATTTGTACACTTAGGCAAGCCCAGGAAACTGGCTTTTCTCATGGTTAGCTCCCATTGGCGCCCAACCCAGTTGCTCCTGGGCTCATGTGGGTCTAGAGACCAAGTTGGTTGTTGGATATAGAGAGCTCATCTCCATAATCCTTCCCTAGGAAAGTTGGACATCTTATCTCTGGGAGGACTGGAGTCAGTCCTCTGAGAATTCCCAGCAAATCCGCAACAAAGAAACGCGATTCTCTATGTGTTTGCGCCAGAACTGAGTGGAGTGGAGTTCCCCCCTGGTGTTTAGTTCCCCCCTGGTGTCTTGGCTCACTTCCTCCTCTCCTTTCTGACTCCCTTGTCTTTCAGCCTCTGCACATGGCCAGCAAGCTCCACCTCCACTCTTCTTGCCAACTTCTAGCTATCCTTTCTTTCCTCTTTTTTCCTCTTGTCTGAGGTCATATGTAAAAGAATAGAAGAGCCACTCTAAGAAGTGATCCAGCTTTCAACAGTGTGAACTGCACGGAGTCTTGCAAATCTCTCTGGGTGAACATGTGGGTGGGATGGGGATGATCTCTGAGCATCTGGTAGTGGCAGCCATTTCTTTATATTGCAGTGACGCTGGTCAAACTGGATGTGGGTGGTGCTTGGTCATTATTTTACTTTTTGGAAATAAAAATGGTGAATGCCTGTATCAAATCCTCTTCTGATTGTTGGCTTTGTGTTTATTCTTAAAGAAATTTAACAAGTGTTCTTAGTATATGTCCTTCTCTCTCTCTCTTTCTCCCTCCCTCCCTCCCTCCCTCTCTTTCTCTTTCTTTTACTCTTTCTTCATTTTTAGTGATGTTAGGGATGAAACCCAAGGCCTCAACATCTCTAGTCATGTATATATTTTTCAGTGAAAGAGATAAAAAAATCACAGATTTTCTTAAACTGTATTGTGTAAGTTGTTTTCATTTAATGTATCGATAGACCTCTGCTGAGAATTTTAAGGAGAAGCCACTTTGTACTATTTGCCTGATAATGCTGAGTCTTCACTCCCCCAGTCTGCATAGCCACTGGAGGGAGGATTTCAGGGAGCAGGAATCCGTTTATCTTTATGCGAATGTAATGGTCTCTAGCACAGCGCCTAACATTTGGTGGAAACTCCATGAGCTTTGTTGAATGACTAAGCGAGCAAGCCTCTTCCTGCCATGGGAGTGCCTGAAGACTGTGCTGGGATCCAGAACCCCAGGCTTGATGCTTACTCTAGAGGGAGGTTTCGCTGACCTCCAGAGAAAGCAGACATCTTTGTGGTCTTGTCCAGATACTTCAGCCTAGCTACCTCCAACCAGCCATGCTTCTGTTCAGCACACCCACCCTTTACTGAAACCTTGCCTCTGTGTCACATACTATGCTAAATCCCAGGAACAGAAAGCAAACAGGACATGGTCGGCTCCCACATAGCTCACCACATCATAAAGAGAGGAACAGCTTTGTGTACAGGGTGTACTTCGGCATGTTAAAATATCCGACTGAACTGAACCAATGATTTGAGTTAGATAGGTTGGCTAGTTTGAAGGACCATTCTGTGCATGGTTCATCTTTCCATGAACTTCTGCCTGATACACCACACACAAACACACCCGCCACTCTGGCGAGCTGTCTGGAGGGAAGCCTCTAGGAGAAGATTCCCTTTTTCCTTCTCCCTGGTTTCCCTTTGCCTGTTTGAGCATACCCTGCCCCCAGCTTCCCTGGGTCTCGGCAGGATCACCAGGAACCAGTAATCTTTACATCCACATCTATCACACAAAGAGCTTGCTTCTCGTGAAGGCGGGTCGCAGCACTAGGAGAATGCAGGGTCCCTGAAAGGACAGTGGGAGGCTTTGACTGATGCAGATAGAGGACACTCAGGACACAGTCTGGCCCATCACACAACCCAAGATCTTAGATGTGAATGAAACCTGGACATGCTATCCTCCTGCTAGAATGTTCTCTGCGGGGTCCCTGACCAGTGACTGCGAAGCTCGTGTTCTGGTGACTAAGAGCTATCTTCAGAGAGTATCTTTTCTGAGCACTTAGGTCTGTTAGAGTTCTGTGGATGTTTGCTTGCCTTTTATGTGTAGAAAGCTGTTTTGTGTCTTGCCTTTATGTCTAGAAAGCTGAATGCCTTTCCTACAACATCTACTTACTCTTCACTCCTTGTGTCTTTTAATAAAAATAAAACCTACTTATTCCTCCAACACTTAGAGAACAGGAAGATAGTTCCTATCTCTTCATTGTCTTCCTTCCAATTTAAGCACCCTCATAGCCTCCCACTGAACTGTCTGGCATGGTTTCTAGAACTGGCGGCATCTAAGACTTTCCCCTCGGCACACATGATTGTGTGCCACGAGCCATCTTGATTACAATACCATGAAGCGGAAATCACAGGTGCCTTTGACCGGCATCCTGTGTTCCTGCCGTGGTTTGAATGTGGCTGGTTCCCTTGGAAACTCGTGTCCATGTTCAAGTGCTATCACCTAGTATTGGGAGATAAAACCTGTAAGCAGAGGCTAGGTTGAAAAGGACGCGTGTCTTTGAATAACTTCCCACTTCTGTGAAAGCTGAACTGAGAGGGGACGGTCATAAAGCAGGTACTCCTCTGTGGCTAGTCAGTTCTAGAAGTGGCTTCTACCCCTTTTACATCTCACCATGCGTCAGAGTAATCCAAGGCTTTCACCAAAGCCGGATGTTAGCAACATGCTCTTGGACCTGTCTGTCAGATTCATGGACATGCACTTCTTTCCTTTAGGAACAATCCTCTCAAAGTCTCTTGTTCCAATAGAAAATAGACCAGGACAGTTGCTGCTACTTATTATCTGGACGCTATGTTCTTATTCAGTGGAACCTACAGTTATGTGAGGTTTTTAAAGCAACCGCATCTCTTTATTGGATTGCGTGGGCCTTTGGTCAAAGAAAAACTCCAGATATTTTGGATTGAGGAATTTCAATTAAATCAAGTGTGCAATCAGTTGATCAAATATATTGGTACAGTCTAGATGATATTGATGTAAAGGTATCGTTTTCTTCAACAATCTGAAGCCATGGGACCCTCTCACCCAAACCCTACTCTGGCCTGCCAACTAGAATGTGAGGTCTCTGGCTTCAACCTCCCTTCCTGTGCTTTTTATTCTACTTAGTATCAAGCAAGGACTGCGGGGGAAGCACGCCTGATGGCTGCTGCATGATTAGATCAAAGAATGCTCTGTGCAGGGTTTTCTAACAATGGTGTTTGTCAGAGTTGTGATTTATCTGTCTATGAGAGTGGGGAGAGAGAGAGAGAGAGAGAGAGAGAGAGAGAGAATACACATACAAGTATGCATATCACGGCACATGGGTAAGTTCAGAGGACAACTTTCAGAAGTGACTTCTCTCCTTCCACCATGTGGTCTGGAAACCAAACTCAGGCTGTCAGGTGTGTAAGCAGACACCTTACCCACTGAGCTATCTCACTGACCCCCCCCCAAAAAAGTTGCCATTTAATGAGTACATCCATTTATGCACCATTCCTTCAAGTGTTTTTTGTTTGTTTGTTTGTTGTTTGTTTTTTGTCTGACAAAGATCACGAATTCATTTTCATCATGGAAAATTCCCATCCTTCCCAGAGAACTTTGCGTAATTTTTTTTTCTTTAAAAAAGGGGGCTGCACAATCACACACTCACCCCTGTGAGCGAGTTGCTAGGTCAGCTGCTAACCACATCAGGACCAGAATGTTATCTGCACGATCTGTTGACATTGACAAGAGATTCTGATAAAAGCAGAACTAGCGAGCGCAGTCAGGACCCATAGCACCTGAGTGTGGCTGGTGCTGCCGCTCTGACCACTTTATCCTATGGGTGCTGGAAGAAATCCAGGCATGCTAGAAAACCCAACAGACACTTGTAAGAGAGGAGGAGGGTTGGTTTGTTATTCTTTCCTATTTCCATTATTGCCCACGCTGCTCATCTTTTCTTTTTAAGGTCATGTAATGCCGTAATGAGGGTGTGGATCTCATACTGCCACTACTACACCACCACCCTGATGCCTGAGTCCTGATGGGGTTGGTAGTTCTTCTACTGAAACCTATAACTTACTCAGTGTTGGACACCTCCGAATCTGGATGAAGTAGAGGTTTGATGATGATGACTTAGAGCAGCATTCATTGTCACAGTATCCCTTGCATTATGTCCACAGGTACCTGACACCACATAGTGGGCTGCAGAAGTCTCAGAGTTCCCTACTTCATTGGACAACAAAGATATGAAGGTATTCTGTGAAAAAAAAAAAAAACAACAGGAAGAGTTCAGAGAGCAGGAAAGCAGCTATGCTGAACTCTCAGAAGAAATCAAAATATCCAGGTTCTTCCCAAGCCTGGATGAGACCACTTAGCATCTTGGTCACTAGGGTTGGCCCACAGGACTTTATTTCCTCTTCAATGAAGTGTTCTTAAAACATAAAGCCAGGAGGCCTTAGTTACAACATGAAATATTGACTCACTAAATTGGACATAAGCTTATGCCAGATGTGGTTCAACCTCCCTTATTGAAAAGCAAGCAGAAAGTAGAGAGAAGCGCAGCCTCTGCTTTTCAGTGCCTGCTTCCTGTGAAAATGATGGGGTGTACAGGGACACTGCTAAGGAGGAAAGGTGATGAGCCCCAGCATGGGTGAACCTCCTATAGCACATCTTAATGACGCCCAGGATCTTGGGTATTATCAAGACAGTGTTTATAGGGGTTAAAATCAGTTAGACATGGATTAAAATTCAATCTGCATACTTACCACGCATGAGGTCATGAACAAGACTCTCAGTGCTTACTTCAGAGGATCATTGTTTTGTTTTGTGCAGTCCTGGAGATCCAGGATCTAGCCACTGAGCTACATCCTCAACTCTTAAGCCTCGTATTTAACATGGTGGTAATAGTCTATTTGGAGAAATAAATCAATGAATGCCTAAATGTTTATTGCAGAGCCTAGCATATGGTAAAAGACACCTTATCTGTTAAGGTTAAACTACAGAATCTCAGTGGCTACTTAAAACTATGAAAACTGCTAAATCCAATAGTTACTGTGATTTTTCCTATGATAATATTTAATATCTTTAGGATAGACAAATTATGTAACAAGTTTACAAAAATGTCAGTATCACTAGTTTTGCATAGGGGCATTATTAAATACAGTATGGGTTATTTGAAACAAACACTGTGATTCTGCCGTCAGTGTGACAAGCACGAGGATGACTAAGGGACCAAGGAGCAGGTAGCACATGCAGCATGGAGACACTGCACATCCCAAACAAGACAGGCTTGTTGCAGTTACTCTGCATATTGCCAATAAATTCATGACCAAATGACTGATAGGGGAACAAGGGGTTTTATTTTTCTCTTACAAGTGTCTATTTACAGTTCCTTGTCCAGCTTGGCAGGAGAGTGCACACCAACACCAAGGGCCAAGGGAAATGGCCACACCATATTTACAGGACTCCTAAGAGGGGAAATCCTCACTTGCCAGAATAGCGTGTCTGGCCAACTCTACAGAAAGAGGCCAATACCAGCTCCCCCTATCTTATTCACCTGCCTAGAGACTAGACCCACCCACCATGGGCTGGGCCTCTCCATCAATCAGAGAATCTCCTGCAGGCTTGCATAGGAGCTTAGTTCAACTACTAATTCTTTACAAATGTGTCCAGAGCTGGGACTGGAGAGGTGGTTCAGGGGTTAAGCCTCTGCCTTGCAGGTGGAAGGTCCTGAGTTCGGATCCTAGACCCCATGTATAGACAGCGGGCAGAAGCGGGGGCGGCCTGTGTATTCCTGGGGCAGAGTAAACAAGGAGGAGGTGGAGGCGTCCATGGTGGTTCCCGAATTTGTCCGTGGTTCTACACACACACACATACATACACACGCATATACGCACAATTGAATAAATAATAAAAAATAATTTAAAAAATGTGTCTAGAGCTTAAACCCTCTGCTGTTCAATTGACCCCTGTACCTAGCTATGTTAGTTATTGCAAGATTTCATAATGCTACTCAGAACAATAAGCAACTGCAAACTTATGAATTGTTTATTTCTAAATTTTCCATTTAGTATATTCACACTACAGGTAACTTAAATCACAAAAAGGAAAACTGTGGAAAAAGTGGGGGCAGCTGTAATAAACACCTTAAAAAAAGAGTTGGCTGATATGATCTAAATACATTATATGCATGTATGAAAATGAAATCCATTTTCTTGTAATATTCATATAAAAATTAGAGTGTTAGCTATCATTCTGAGAGGAGAAGCTGAGTTTGCATATTTTTTGGTGAGAAAGTCTTCCCAAAGACCTGAGTGTGCTTAATGAGACACTGCTGTGTGCTGGGCCCAGCGCGTGCCTCATGGACCATACGAAGAGAAGAACCCTGTCAGCGTCTGCACCCTCCTCTGGGTTGGCTTTATTTGCAACACTCCAGTCATTAGGAAACTGAAGGTGTGCAGACTCATTTCCTGGCTTATACAGAAAATACTCAGAAGTGGTCACCGAGATCTGCAAGTGAGCCCCAACATCATTTGCATTTATTACTATTTTTTTTTCATGTGAAAGATGTCAGGAAGGCTGTGACTCTGCTTCTTGAGTCCTGGCTGCTTCTGGGAAGGAAGCTAAGCTGCCCTGTCAAAGGGTCAGCAATGCTGAAGGCAGAAGAAGCCGGTGCAAGAGACTGAGGCAGGGAGTCAGGTCAGGGTCCTTCAAGGCTACTTAGACCCTATTTCATAGTAAATCGTTAGAAACAAGGCCCCCGGACTTGCAGCTAGGTGATAGAGTGCTTAGCTAGTGCTAAGCTCTAGGCTCCATCTCCAGTCCTGTAAAAACAAACAAGCAAACAAAAAGAAGAGACCTAATTATCCACTGGCTAGGAGGATGCGAGGAGCAGAGCCAGAGACGCCTAAGGGCGCTGAAGTCTGTTCAGCTGCTGAGCTGGGTGCCTGCAAGCCAGTCCTGGGAGTTATTGGCAACTGCTATGTAAATTATTAAGAGGAACCAAAAAGAAAGATACCTGAGAACAGGTCGTGAGGGAAGGGAGAAGGCATGCAACCCTGTGTTGGTGGGGCAAAGGGACAGGGGAGGAGAGGAAAAAAAGAAGGGTGGGAGAGATCCTGTCTCCTTCGGAAACTTGAGATGCTTCCCTGTTAAGACATTTTAAATAGATAACTTTTAAATAGCATTTTAAATAGATAAGACCTTTTATAACAAGAGCCATACAAATGACCATGTCCTTTGCCCTATGAACTTCATTTTTAATCTAAAGACTATTATGAAAAAAGGTAAATGCATGAGGGTGTTTAATAGCAAAAATATTGGGAAAATCTACATGTTAAATAATGTGCACTAATAAAAGTAATGAAGTATACTGCCTTGAAAAATAATTATTTGGAAGACAGTAGAAATATGATGTGTCTATAACAAGTGAATAAGCACAATTCAAATTAGAGAATGATCATTACGATCGTCGCTGTAACATGTATGCATGCATATGGTAATATGCAGAAATAAATTTGTGTTAGTGTTTAAAAAAAAAGACATAGGACACAGGAGTAAAGGAGGGAATCCAGAAGCCCACTTAAGTCAGTATCAGATGCTTCTTTCTACTGGTCACACTGAACTAGGCTGAGACCACTGACCAGGGACCACAGAGCAAGGTGGGGCGCTGAAGTCTGTTCAAGGTGGGGTGAAGTCCCAGGGTTTATACCTACAGAGGTAGTGTCTCTCTCGCTGACCCCCCCAAAGGCCAGGCCCTCTTCACCTGGACCTGGTTAGCAGGGTGGGGGCACAGACTTGAAGAGACCACGGCTGTAACTTTCATGTCCAGGATAACAAACAGCCACCACACACCACTCATTTACAGACCACTGAAAACAACACTCGCAATTTACTTCCTACACTCCCACGCCCAGACTTCCCTGCTGAAAACAACCTCTCTGGACACCAGCATCTCTGTTTACCCCTGCTTCACACCTTCCCCCTGGAGAGTCTGTCTCTTCCCACCCTGAAGCTTCTGACTCTCAGAAAGCTGAGCGCAGGTGCGGGGGCTTTCCCAGAACAGCTGCAGGGCGTCCCTTACTTCTCCTGCAGGTGCTGCAGGGTCTGGGGAGAGTGGCAAGGTGCTCAGATGTAAAGGAAGGGGCCGTTTCTTTCATGGAAAGCCCCAGAGAACATCTCAGTCCCTCCACCAACTCTAGATTTAGGGCCCCTGCCCCCGCCTTCCCTCTGTAGAAGCAGGCGTATTGTAGAAGGTGAGGCAGACTGGGGCTCAGTCTCCACCCAGAATCTGCCCACGTCTATTGGAGCTGTGGGCAGCGGGAGCTCTCAGTCTATTCATTTTGTTTTCTGCACTGGCAGAGCCGTGCGGAGTAATTTATTTACAGGTTGGATTAGGACTCTCCGTGGAGGAAACACATCTCCTGAATGTGGAAACCTCTCCTGGCTGCTCTCCAAGTGAAAGCTACGTGCTTTACAGAAAAGAACTTAAGAGTCATGAAGGTGGACTGTCCAGGCCCTTGAGACCAAGCTTGACCCTAGAACACATAGTGAAAGGAGAGACCCGACTCCGGAAGGTCGCCTTCTGACCTTCACACTGGTGCCTTCGAGCATGTGGACATACACACACCACATACATACATACATACATACATACATACATACATACATACGTTTTTAAAAAAATGGTTACCTAAATGTAGCAAAGAGGAAACCAAATCCCTTGGGAAGGGAGGGGATGAAAGTCCTTTTCCCTGCAAAGTTCTGCCCTAGGACTGGCTGTCACTAAGGTCCTCACTAGGGTAACCCACTCAGAGCACATCTTGAGTGTCTGCCATTTGGGAACAAGACCCATCTTGTGCTACACAAACAATCTTTTGCCTGGCCTCTGAGACCTATACTGCTCTGGTTCCCAGAGTTAAGAGGGAGAGGCCTCACCCTAGGTACAGCCCTCCATTCTGCAAACGCGATGAGTGGGATTCAAAGGACAGTACCTTCTCTCCACACCTCAGTCCTGCTCACACTGAGGAATTGCTTCTTCCAGAAGTCTCTGCAGAAACTTGGTTATTGCACATAGCGAATAGTCAGTCTGGGAAACAATCACTTTGCCCTTGTTTCCAGAAAAGCCTGTGTTCTCTGAGCTTGAAAGAATGGACTCTCTCTCCTTGCCTCAGGGACTGGCCAGGAGACAGAGGTGGAACAGTAGTGACCAGGACACAGAAGGCAAGGTACACAAAGCATCCATTTCTGAGAATTTACCCTCACAGGTGAGAATTGGAAGTGTGAATGTAACTGCTTAGGATGCTGAAGGTGAGTGGAAAGCTCAATCAGCCCTCCTCACTGGCCCCAGTGTAGACACCTGTGGAGTGGAGTGGAGTGGACGTGGCGCTAGGCAGATGTGAGACAGCTGATTAGTTTTCACACAATACATTCCCAAAGCATTGGTTTGCGTGGAATGGTGAAGGGCTTTGGAGAGGGGATCTACATGCTGTCTTTTACCTTCTTCTCCCATAGAGTCTAACAGCTAACAGAGTAGAGCAAGAATATTTTCTTTTCCTTGCCCTTTGCTAGGTTCATGGCTGAGGCCCTTCTAACAAAAGGCAGATGAACAAGGAGAGAGCATGAATGTTTATTTAATGTGGGTTTATGTGACACCCAAATCTTTGGAAACAAAAACCCAAAGAAACAAAAAGCTGTGTACCTATTAAAAAATATATATATTTTACTTAAAATTGAGAGAGAGACAGTGAGAGAGAGAGAGACAGACAGACAGACAGAGAGAGACAGAGAATGTACATGGAATGGTGCACCAGTGGAAGTCACAGGACAACTTTCAGAAGTAAAGTTCTCTCCTTCTACTATGTGGGCTTCCAGGGATCAAACTCAGATCTTCAGGTTTCCAAACAAGCAACCTTATTGCTGAGCTCTCTCTAACCCAAGCTGTGGTTCTTGTAATTTAGGTTTGACGAAGAGTAGATAGTTGCGCAGAGGGGCTTAGCAAGACCTCTATAGAGCCTTCTCTGTGTCCTTGTACCTTTAGAGATCAGGAAATTCCCTTCTTCTAGGTATGGAAGGCTAGGTATCTCCCAGAGGAAGTGCTTATGACCTACTTTAGACAAAGGCAGATGATTCTTTCATGGCCCAACCCAAGGGATGGGTGAGATGGTGTCAGAGGAGCTCTCTGCCTCCATAGCTTTCTCAAATGCTAGGGTGCTGTATTTTAGAGTGCTGTGTTCTGGACTCCCTTATTAGCCAGCATGGGCTGATGACCTACTGCAATCGAGAATGTGTAAAGTACTCTAGGAGTCCCTTTGCAACTAGAATTACTCTGAGATGTACATGTGTCTCTCCAAATACATGTATGGCCATGAAAGTGAAGCTTGAAGAAATCAGATAGTCTTTAAACTGGGCCTAGAGGCAAAAATGGGAATTTGTCAGGCAGAAAAGAAGAAATAGAAACATGCAATGCTAAAACCAAGAGCAAAACCAAGTGTGTCAGGCAGGAGTAGAGTGACCACCTTGGCCACTGCCTGAGTAAGCAGTCTTCAACTCCCCAGCACAGAGCAGCAAGGTGTCTGGGAGTACACTTACTTCAGACGTCTTTTTATGGATTCACACGCTGAGATTGAAGAAGTTCAAATGAAATCTCTAAGCCTGGATAGCTAGTTGGTATGAGAAACATGAGGTTGCATGCAGCCCTGTTATGGATGTGATGAAAACAATATAATCCATGTCCTGCTCAACACCCTACTCAATGGTATTTATATATAAAAATGAAAAAACTAATTGGACTGGCATGATTTATGGTGGGCTGTGCTGGTTAGCTTCACATCATTGTAACAAATGCCTAAGATACAAGATGTATAAAGAGAGAAGGTTTTTTAAAGCCTTCAGTCCATGGTTGGTCAGTCCATCATTTTGAACCTATGGTCAGACAGTACATCATAGCATCACATGTGGGAAAGCAGAACCACTCACTTTGTGGCCAAGGGCAAAAGAATGAGGAGCTGAGATCTCAATATCCCTTTTAAGGACACACTCTCAATGACCTAAAGACCTCTTCTTAGTCCTACTTCCTAAAGATTCCACATTCCCAACAGGGCCTTCCTGGGACCAAGTCTTTAACACATGAGCCCTTGGAGACCTTCAGTCTTTGCTACAATCTTCAATCTACAGCAAAGATTTTTTTGGGGGGTTATCTTTGGAGTCCATCTCTTTAATAGAGATTCACACTGAACCGATAGTGCAGAAAGCAGAGAAAACATACTTCTGGTGGTTAAGAAAATCTCATTCTGCGATTGTAAATGTCAGAATAAAAATAGAAAAACATCTGGGCCTGCAACTAATTGAAAAGATGTGTGATCAACAAACACCTTCCTTCTCTATAGGCAGGGCTCGTTACTGCCATTAGAACGCATCCTGGAAAACTCTCCACATCCTGAGAAGTATGTTGAGCAAGGATTATCCATTCCCACAATAGCAGCATGGCAAGTTATGCCTGTTTATTGGGAGATTTTGCTGGGTTTTAGCCCCACTTTCCAGAGTAGAAAGTAGGCTGCTCATCTCCATTAATCAAATGAGATTTCGGAAGTCTCCCTGTTGGAACACTGAGATTAGAAAAATGTAAACTGTTGAGTTACTGCTAGCATAAGTTGAGATGTAAAATTACTGAAATCCCAAAGGCAGTTGTCATAGTTACATGCAGGTGTCAACTTGACAATTGAAGGTTGGCACTCTGGGCACATTTGTAGAGAATTAGTAGTTCATTTAAATCACGAGAAAGTCTGCAGAAGATTGTGTAGTTGATAGAGAAGACCCAGCCCATGGTGGGTGGGACTAGTCTCTGGGCAGCTGAATAACACAGAAGGACCTGATTAGGAAAGTTGGCACCCTTCTGTATACTTGGTCACACATACAGGTCTGGCAAGTGAGGATTATCTCTCTAAGCAGTCTTGTGAATATGGTGTGGCCATTTTCTTGGCGGCTTGGTGTCGGTATGAGCTCTCCTGCCAAACTAGACAAGGAACTGTAACTGGACTGTCGAAAGCCAAGAATATAACTCCTTGTTTCCTTAAGCCATTTGATTGTGGATTTATCGGCAACAATGCAGGCCAACTGCAACATCAGACAAACAAAGACATTTCAGAGACACCTCCCCCTATACCCTTATCCCCAACCTGTACCAGGTACTGATAATGCCAAGGTTGCAGACCACCCTCTGCAGTCAGCTTGCCAAATGACACTTAGTAACTTTTTCTCGCTTCTGCTTCTGGAAAGTCCCACTTTACTTGCTCCACCTTTGCCCTACTTTAGCATAAATATAAGTGCAAACTGAGCTTCAGCTGGAGTGTTGTAGAATGAGCTCAGTTTGAGATTGCCAATGAATTAAACACCTCTCTTCCACCCTAATTGGTGTCTGAGAAATTACTCCATAGTAACTCCTACAACAACAGGACTTTTCTATACATTGGTGCAAATGAATGGCATCCATCTCAGTGCCCTTTGGCACATACCAATGAATGGGGCCGGGCGCTTAGAAACAGAAGCTGCACCATCCCCACAGCATCTGCAAGAGGCTTTCCTGCATCCAGAGGGTGGCGTTTTCCACTGAGATGTCAATCTCTGTGGTAGGTGTAGAACCCAGGGCCGATGGGAATGTGTGACTTCATGGCTGGGGAAGACAGTTGGCGGAGGAAATCTTTACTGTCTCTGAAATGTTGTTGGAGGGTTTCAAGACTGTCTGACAGGAAGGCAGGGTGGCCAGGAAGGACAACTGAGCCACTTCTTCAGAAATTCAGAACTGGATCTAGTGCATTTAGGGGGCAGGATAAGAAAGTGCTCCAAGCAGGTCCCAGAGAGGACACTTCGAAGCCCTTTTCCAGGGTCACCTTAACATTTCCCAGGTATGGTAATGTCAACTGCCCTCTCTGACACCTGGATACCTGTGCATGGGCCATCCAGAACGCCTTCCCTGGGGAGGATTTCATTCCATGCAGTCAAGTCACAAGAGGTCCACTGACAGCCCCTTGTATTAAGACCCAAGATGATGAGTGTTTTCTTATTGTTGAATATATTTTTCCATGATATTAATGAAGAAACACAGACCGAGCAAGGTGTTAAAGGTTCCAAATGGTGATTTCCACTGGTGTCTTACATCATGAGCTGAAGTCAGTTTCAGCATCTTTCTCTCTCTATAGTCCTGAGGCCTGGCTTAGACATGTCCTCTCAGTCACATGAAGTGGACTCAGCCACTTTCCTGGCCCTTGTCTGGAATTTCCCTAGTCTAGCTCTGAGCTCCTTGCAAGAGGTTCTAGCTACGCCAGACTCAACCTTTGCTTCTCCTGCTTTTGTCCTGAGAGGTTCTCTTTCCTTTTTCATAGGTTGTGTAACTTTTCTGCTCAGAGCAGTAGCACAGTCATCATTTTAGCAATTATAAAATGAAAGACGCATGAACAAATAAAAAAGAAACCAAAGCTCTCCAGTTTTTAAAGAGCCCACGTGTACCTTTTCTCACCATATTGTTTCCCCTCCCTCCTCCTCTCCCAGCTCCCCCCCCCCCCCCCCCGCAGGTCTCTGTATCTTCAGGAACAACTATTAGCATATGGATTAGCATATTACAACCCAATTATTTTTCCATCACAGACAACCCCAACCAGATTGAGGTTATTCTTAATTTGCATAATTTTGCCAAGCTCTGGAGAGACACAATGGGAGTCTGTGGTGTTCAGATGTGTCTTAAACACAACAAACAAACAAAAGATAAAACCTAATGGGAGACATATGGAGGTGGAAAAGAGCAAGAGAACCCTCCCACTTTATGTAATGGAGAGTTCTATTCTGCCCAGACTGAAAAACATGCATTAAATGACTTCCCACAATCCCTTTGGGTCTCTTAGAATGTAATAGACTTTGAGAGCCATAATGACACTTACTGAAAAAGTTCTCCCATAGCAGAGGGCTGCTTGCCAGGACTGTCTTCCTGTAGGGAAGTCTGCCTGGGTCAAGTGGAGAAGCTGATGAACTTCAGCAGACACACCAGTCATTCTCCCAGGAAGCTGGCAGGCTCCCCGGATTCTCCCAATGTGTTCTAAATAAATATCCACACTGGTGGGCATCCGTGAGTTGACATGTGCTTGGGAAATGCAGCAGAATAATTGAATAACTACTATCCCAGAATAAGCAAGCTGTCGGATCAATATAGGATCTCAAGAATCTGTCATAGAATTTATCTACCGTGAAAGAGGTGGACTAGACAGGGATAACTTGGTTAGTGATCCTGTCCAACTGTAAAATTAATATCTACATGTGACTAGCAAGATCACTGGGTTTTCTCACAGAAGATGACATCAGTTTTCCAGTGTCACAAAATTTCACCCCCCATACTCACGTTGAAACAGGATTGTGCAGTGGACCTGCTATGGTTTGAATGTGTTTCTCATAATTCGTGTGGTGGAACCTTAATCCCAAAATCACTGTGTAGACGATATTTGGAGGCAGGGCCTTTGGAGATAATTAGAGTCCAATGAAGTCATAAGGGTAAGGCCCTTGGTGGAATCCGTGACTTTGTAAGAAGAGGACGAGGGCCTGAGCAGGCATGCTTGCTTTGTCTCATCATATGATGTGCTGTGGGATGACACAGCAAAGGTCAGGGGGCATCTCGGAAGAGAGAGTCGTAAGATTGTAAGAGCCTGAAGCAGGGAGGTGCGGCCTGATACCATGTTCTGGACATGACAGGAATATTGCATTCACTGCAGCAGTGTATATTTCCTTAAGATCTGCATGGGAATTGTCTTATCAACATGGAAGGGGAAGGCTCTCAAAAGATGCGGGAGCATCTCCCTGACAGACTGATCAGGGTTAATGCTGATGGGGCAGGGAATGGAAGATGCTTTCCTCAATGATATACACACTGATACATGATTCAAGACATCGAAAGCAAACCAGATGAAACCCAATGGACCACACATGTGAAGAGACTTGAAAATAGGAAAGAGTCTAATAGGGGAGAAGATGGGGCATAAGGAAAGCAGAGGGAGAGCAGGATTGGGGATTAAAGTGTGAAAATGTTATAAATTGCTATTTTTTTTTAATTAAGAGGAAAATAAAAGGATATCCTCTTTTGATGTAGCCGCTCAGTCTTGCCCTTCTCAGTCTCCAGAAGTATAAGAAACAAATCTGTGGTGTCTTGTTATAGTAAACCAGAATGGGCCGAAACACATTCCCAGAGAGAAAATGCGCTCCATGAAGAATGAGGGCGCTGTAGATTACTAAAGACCATGGGAGAGGTAGATGGAAATTTACAGAACACAACCTACAGCTTTACACTGTAGCCTTCTTCATCACACGCCTGCTTCCGAGCCTTCTAGTGTTTGCTCTTGGCACCAAATATTCCTTACTTGAACAAACACAGTAGTGTGTGCCTGTAATCCCAGCACTCAGGATGCTGGGGAAGGAAGAGAGCAAATTCAAGGTCAGCCTAGGCTGTATGATGTGATCCTGCCTGAAAAACCAAAGGAAGAAAGAAAAACGGGGGACGGGGGTTATGAGATGGGGGAGGGGCTAACATGCAAATGAGTCAGACAATGTAGCAAATTCCTATAATCTTGGCATTGAAGAAACTAAAGGTAGGGGATCAAAAATTCATGGTCAGCATGAGCTACAGAGTGTGACTGCTTCACAAAACAATTCACTTGCTCTTTAAATTGTTGGTTTACCCCTGGAGTAGCACTGAATGGAGAACACAAGATCTGGGGTGCCAGTCGCCTGTGACTGTGACCCAGATGAGGCTCAGAGGAGCAGGCCACCAGCTGTAGGAAAGGCCTGGTGTGAGCAGAGGAGGAGGGCAGTGCCCCACTGCGGCATGAAGAGTGGCAGAAGACGGCCCTGCCATATCAGACAGGAGCTGTGCTTTGGTCTGCAGAAAATGGACCGCCTTCAGAGGGCATAGCTGCTGGTCTGGCCTCCATGTGCCCGGGGAGTGTACAGTCAACACTGTCTGTGCCAAGGTCTGTAGTCCATTTGCAGGTAAACTATCTCACCGCCCACATTCTCTTCCTTAGGATCAGTCCTCCTGATTCTTCGGCCTTTCTTTTAGGGTTCTCTTTCCCATCATGCATTTTGTCCTTTATTTCACTCTCAATATTTGGACTGTCTCATGTTTTAAGAAGTGCAATGGTCAGAATGGCTTAATGGGTCCTAAAAGAAGGAAGTCTGCAAATGTAGATGTCTTCTACTATGTCTAGAACAAACTAATCATTCTAGAATATTCTGATAATCTGCTCCCACAACACAATCCAGTTACATAATTCCACATTTGGGGTTGTTAGTTCTCTCCTTTTTTCCTCATTTTTTTGTACCTCTCTAGACAAACTTCATATGAATCGCCACTTCCGTGCTCTCCTTCAACTGTCATTTTGCATTTTGCATTAATCACAACTGGTCAGGTTCTTTTTTTAAGTTATTATTCATAGTTTATATTTTACTGTAAATCTCTCATAAGTCCTGGATCTTTCTCTATTCACCTCCGGGAAAGCTCTAATTTTGAACACTAAGGTTTCTTGATATCTTTGGATCCTGCTTCAAACAACACAGGAACTAAGATTCTTGGAAGCATTTACAAATGAGCCAAGGAGTTAGTCACATATGTGTTGCCTGCAGCAGGTCTGCTTTCAGATGACGACAGATCACTCTTTCCACACTTCTCAGTTCCCTTCTCACTTCTTAAGCCCTGGCCCCGCTCTGGGGCTCTGCTCCATTGTTGCTGTCAGGACTTGGGTATTATTTTAGAAGGTAAATCAAGGTTTCTTGATTCAGAATTGTCCAGAACCCCATTAAGTCCTTGCTTCTTTAAATCCTGCCCCTTTGTTCCAATGTGTAAAAATTAATTTCTCTTCTTCTTCTTGGTGTAAATTTAGTTGATCTTTCTCTTGTTGGAAAATAGTGGTGGTGTTTATTGAATTATGGGCTGCACACTGACTTGGAATAGCTTACGGGGGGACAGAGGTCCCTAAAGACTTCTCAAAGATCGAGGAGCAAACTTAGGAGAAATGGAGACTTAACAGTGACAGGAAGACAGACACAGGAAGTTTTCTTTTTCTTTTTCTTTTTTTTTTTTTTAGCGCATAAACAGACATTGGGTTGAAGAATTTTAACAACAAATTGAGTTTTCTACAGTGTGCAATTCAGCTGCTAAGAGTATCTGAAAATGGCACTTGCCTTTCTTCTGCTTTTAAAATCCTGACTAGAGAAAGGTGGCGGAGGAAATAGCATGTAGGTTTTTTTTTACTATTGTGAAAGAAGAGGTGGGGCACAAAAAGAGGTGAAAGGATCAGGGGGAAAGGCTGAAAGCTAAGTGTCCCAGGAGGACTTTTTGCAGCAGAGAGCACGTTAGAATAGCATGTTGGTGCTCTGCTATGAATCTGGATGGGTAGTGTCCACGTGCTGACCCCCTCTCCCCCCCCCCCCAGCCTTGTCACTGTCTTCAGGAGCCTTACGGGAGGAAGTTGGGTCGTTGTTGGCCTGGCCTGGGAAGGGGTATTGGATCCTGGTCCTTTCCTGCTCTTTGTTTGCTTCCCAGTGCCATGAGGCGACCAGTTGTCCCCTCCACAGGCTACCTCTACGATGCTTTATGCTACCACAGGTTCAGAGCAATGGGTACAAGCAACCATTGTCTAAACTCTCTGATGCCACGATCCACAACAACCTGTTTCCTTATTAATTGATTCTCCATCTAGCACATCTTCCATTTGTTTCTCTTACGAGGCCCAGTCGCCCCTATCCTATGGCAAAGTAACTGTGATCAGAAAACTTAGGCAGATTGTTTCAGGTAGGAGCAGGGTTAGAGAAGAACCTGCGCCCCTCTTTTTAACAGGAACACCTTTGCCTAGCACTGTTACTAAATGTCCCCATGCTCCCACCAAACAGTAGATCGTATTATTTAAGATGGAGACTGTCTTAGTATCATGTGAATACATTACCCAAACAATTAAGGGGAACAAATGGACTTTCTTTATTCAGACTCACTGTTTCTGGTCATTTTTAAAACCTTTATTTTCATCTTATTTTATTTTTGCATGTCTGTGTCCATCTGTGGGTATCAGAGTGCACTGTGTGTGCTTTTGGAGTCTTAAGGGTGACTTCAGGAATCACCCTGGATTGCTTCCACCACCTCTTTGCTTTGCTCTGGAGTTTCTCAGGCTCCACCTTCCAGGTCCAGAAATACAGGACGTCACCGTTTCCACCCAGCATTTTTGCATGGGATCTGGGATCCGAACTCAGGACTTTCTGTTTGCAAGACACAAGATTAAACCCTGAGCCATCTCTCTGGCCCCATTTCTGGTCTGTTGTGGTAGAAGAGTTACCAACAGAAGCTGGTAATTGTGGGAAATTGGCTGCACCATATTCATGGATGAGATGAGGGAGGGTTTGCTTTCAGCTTGCCCTTCTACCGTAGCCATCTACCATTTCTCCATCTTATCCACTTGCCCAGGAAATGCCTCGCCCGCTACAGGCTAGGTCTTCTCACATCAATTAGATAAACTCCCATGGGCTTGCTGAAAAGCTTGCCTTAACTCAATAATTATTTAAAGGTATATGGAAAGGTCCAGCCCTCATTTGTCAGGTTGATGCTAACTGCCAGAGAGCCCAAAGGACTCAGGAGTATCCAATGAAGATATTCTGGGATGCCTATCAGAAAGGACAAGCACTCTGTGTAAGCTGAGTCTCCCTCAGATCTGGACCTTCTGTTGACAGCGAATAACACAATGGATACAACCTGAAGGATCCCCTGATGAGTGACACCACAAATGAAGGCCATGCTGGGAGACGGAGCTGTATGCTGCAGGGAAGAGGTTGAAGTGCACAAGACAAGTGAGGGAATCAGATGGAAGTGGATACGTGGTGCTTCAGAATTCCTATTCCTAACTGCCTTCATGAGAAAAGCTGTCTCCACGCTCATTTAGTTAATCATCACAAGTGTCACTGAGCTGCAGCCATGTGTCAGTTACCGTAGCTAGTGGCGAGGCACACCAGAGAACTGAATGTGGTCTCTATCCAGAGAATCCTGGAGAGTCGTGGGAATGATTGTGGGACTCGGTCTGTCCTGGTAATATCTTTGTTCTTTCAAAGCACCACCTTCACCCCTTGCTAGACTACTTGATATTCTCCAAAATTCCCATGATGCTATGCCCTGTGTCACATGTTCCTTTGAACTGCAGTTATTGGTTAACTTCCCTTATGGTAAGACTATATTCCTGGAGATCATGAGGAACGTGGCTATAGTTTCTGTCTACACATGACTTTCTCTCTCTCTCTCTCTCTCTCTCTCTCTCTCTCTCTCACACACACACACAGGAAATTTAACTCAGATGTTAATGTTAGTGACAAGCAAAGCAGGAGCCTTCAGGGATAGACTCCTGTGTTAAAGCACTTTCCAAATACGCTTTCCTTTATTTTTAGCTAAAACATTATGTGCAGGTTATCATGGCTGTCAATCACTTTAAGTTGAGCATGCTCAGAAATGTATTCCCCAAATGAGCCTGCTTAGAAATTAACCCACAACTATAGAAATATATAGGCCTCCAGATTAGAATCTCATGTTCCTTTTGTTAGGTAAGGACATTATTGTGGGAATGACTCCCATTCTGTCCTTGCCTGCTGCAGGTAACGGATCTTTCCCCGTTCTCTCATATCTTGGCTGTGTTTGTTTGTTCAGCATGCTCCAAGTTGTGAACCCGCTGTGTCTGATTACACTTGCTCATCCTCAGCACACATTCTACCACTGAGCTACATGCCCAACCCCTGTTTTCGTATCTATTTTTATTTGTTGTGTTCAGCCAACCCATACATAGTTCCAGCTCTCTCTGTACTGTGCCCTTCCAAACTGGTTGACCTTCAACTCCCTTAAAGTTGGTGTGTTAACAAGGTTTCTGTCATAAAACATCTGAGACCATCAACTTCAAAAGAAGGAGAGTTTATTTGGGTTCATGGTTTTAGAAGTTTCAGCCCATGGCAGTTGGACCTGTCGCTTTGGGTCTGTGGCGAGACGGTGGATCATGGTGGCAACGCTGCTCACGCCGTAGCTTTTGGTAACAAAGAAAGGAAGAGACTGACGTCCAAGGCATATCCCCGATGAACTAACTTGGGCTGGGGGTAAACTTTTATTACATAAGACCCTAGAGGACAGTTATTCAAACCTTGATAGCAGGGTTCTCTCTCCTCTGGAGGGTTTTGCAATCATGTTTCTTAACAGCCAGGAAAGCACTGAGGCTTCTGGAAGTTTTGTTCTTCCATTTCCAGGACACGGGCAAGAGTGTGAACCATCCGGAGGCCGTCACTGACTTTTCACCTGCGTGAGCCTCCGCTGCCCTTAATGTAGTCACTGTACAAACAGATCTAGGCAGGGAAACAAGAAAATAGCAAGGAGCTAGCACTTTCAAACTTTGAAGTTATTTACAATCACATGCAATTTCACATTGTTTTAAAGACTTCGGGTTTGGGGGGACTTAGGAACCCCCTACCCCTCACCCCCACATACAGGTCCCATATAAAATGCTAGGTGGTGGTGGCAACTCACTTGTAATTCCATCCATGAAAGGTGGACTGGAAATCTCCAGAACAAGTTGGTTACCTCAATTAGGCCATGGTAAAGCTCGGATTTGATTAGAGACTGTCTCAAAACAAGAAGGTAGAAACCTGAATCAGGCTAATTCACAGTATCAAGCCTGGGCCCCCACATGGAAAAGCATGCACGTGTACCCACACACGTATAAACATATTTACATGTCACATGCAATTTCATATACACATCCCAGGCACAGACATACATGAAAATGGAAAAAGATTTAAAAAGTTGATTAGTTAACTAAAACCCTTCTTTAATCTTCAGTCAGAGTGAATCCCAGATAAGAATAGCAGCTCTGCTCATTCCAAGTTGGGTGACTGCAGATGTGTGTCAGAACCTTTCTGGCTTGAGTGTTTTTCAAGAAAGAAAAGAAAAGAAAAGAAAAGAAAAGAAAGAAAGAAAGAAAGAAAGAAAGAAAGGAAGGAAGGAAGGAAGGAAGGAAGGAAGGAAGGAAGGAAGGAAGGAAGGAAGGAAGGAAGGAAGGAAGGAAGGGAAAGAAAGGAAGGAAAGAAAGAAAAGAAAGAAAGGAAGGAAAGAAAGAAAGAAGGAAGGAAGGAAAGAAAGAAAATAGCAGTACCTACATCACAGAGGTGAGAGGATTCAAAGATTAGTGGGGATAAAAGTGTAGGGTCACCATCAGGAAATGTTGGCTTCAGGGACAAGTAAAGGCAGATCCTGGTAAGCATGACCACTCGGTCACAGAGGTTTCTGTCTCTGATTACATGGACAAGGCCTGGGCACTGACTTGGTGCAGATGAGGAAGGGCAGCCAGGCAGGACTGGGCCAGCTGGAGTGGCTCCCCAGGAACTCTCACTAATCGGGTGTGTGTTGAGGAGGGGGATGACCCAAGGAAAAAGGAAAACCAAAAAGAAGTGGGGTGTCATTAAGCTGGACAAGTCAACCTAAATTTTTTAAACTTTATTTTTGCATATGTGCATATGTGTATATGTGTGTGTGTGTGACAGGGGGGGGGTATTGTGTGTCCCTGTGGAGCACCAAGGGTGACTTCAGGAATCATCCTGGATTGCTTCTATCTCCCTTTTCCTTTGCTCTGGGTTTCCCAGGCTCTGCCCACCAGGGCGGGAAGTGCTGCACCTGGCGTTGTTTCCACGGACCCTCTGCTTGTGAGGCACAGTCTTAACCCCTGAGCCATTTCTCCAGCCCAGCTTCTAAGTTTGAAGTCAGCTCCCTCTTAGCTGCAATTATGAGTAGTCCACATTTCCCCAACAAAAATGAAGGGGGCTAGACCCAGCCAGCAGGAGACCCAGAACGGCCCCCTCGTTAAGTTCAGCGGAGCCATGGGAGCACTGGCGTCCAGTGCTGGGAAGAAAAGAGAAAAGGTGCATTGGAACCCAGTAGCTCTGCTGGTTCTGCTGAGAGGAAGCCACAGTTCCGCAGGGCGCCATCCAGGTTGAGCACACTGTGGATAAAGGGGTCCTCACTGAAGTTGGTGACCTTTGAACCCGATGGTTCCTGATCTGCCTCCATATCTGCCAAGCCACAGGCAAACACACCCACAGTTCCACAGTGGAACTCGGGGTCAGCTTGCTAGACAGAACACCAACAGCGTCTTCCTTGCCTAAAGAAAGGACAATCAAAGCAAAGCTTCCAGGACTGATAGGGCAACAGCGAAGACAAGAAATTCACATATTTTAAACATTTGTCCCAAGAAATAATTGTCAATTTCATCTGTGTAGTAGTAGTCTCCCCTTCTACACAGTTTCTCTTCCCAAAATTTCAATAACCTGTGGGCAACTGTAATCAGTAGGGTAAGGTTCTGAGAGGTTGCATTCACATAATGAATTACGGAGTGTTGCTGTGATGCTATTTTATTATTGGCTGCTATTGTCACTCTTACTGTGCTTAAATTATAGATTCTGTTATAGATATATATATAGAGGGCAAACCATGATATGTGTGGAACTTATAAACTATCCACGCTTTGTAGCATCCACTGAAGCCTTGGGGCGTATCCCTTGCAAGTTAGGGGGAGGGTAGCTACATAGAGTAGCCCCAGCCAACGGACCTTCTAGAGGATCTTGGGAATGTACTTTGTTTCCAGAGGATGTCCCCCACATGTCTATGCTCCTCCGGCTAGCAAGGAGACAGCCAGCCCACTGCTGGCAGAGTTGTCTGTCTCTGCACGGATGGAAGAAGCAGTCTGGACACAGACTGGTTCATTATTGCTGTCAGTTTCCAAATGTCTCAGGGCTGGTGACTCAAGGCCAAGCAAAAAAGAACTGCTGGTGAAATGCTTCAGGAGGTGGTTAGAGGAAAAGAAAAGAAGAACAGAAAATAGCCAGTGGGGAAGGGGAGTGGGAGGGAAGAGCAGAAGGCATTGGGTGACTGATTTTTTTCAGCCCAAGAAGGGAAAAAGGAAAGGAGGAAAAGGTAGATTTTATAGCTCATCTCAAGTGAGTCAGATCAGATTTTAAATAATGACATTTGATGACGACAACAACAAAATTCAACCCAAACAGCTCTCCTACCCCAAAGTAGATGAAATGACACATGACAGGAAGCCCAAATGGATTCTTGTCCTTCCGGGGTGATAAGGTAATGGTGGTGATGAAGGCAAGGGAGACCTTTAATTTTAGCCCCAGAGCAAAATGTTAAAAATACCCTGGAGAGAGGGAAAGGCTGGTGAAGAGATGAAACAACTTTGGCAACATCATCGCCATTCAAACAGGGAGATGAATTTGACACCTAACAGGTTACAACGAAATGTCCCTGCAAACTCATGTGCTTGCACTCATGTCCCCAGCAGCTGGCACTGTGGGGAGGTAGTGAAACCTTGGTTGGGGCAGAGGCGGGTCACTGGGGCAGAACTTCGAGGGTAACAGTGCGTCCCTCCTTGGGGCCTCAGCTCTGGGAGGTGACCTGGCCACATCTTGGCACCACGGCCCAAGCAACTCCTACCATTGGGTGTTCCCTGCCACGATGGACCGTTCCATCCTGTGAGCCAAACACATCTCCCCTCCCTTAACTTGCTATTGAGGGGACTGGAGAGATGGGTCAGGGGTTAGACCTTTGCCTCGAAAGCAAAAGGTCCTGAGTAATCATGTAAAAAATGCTTTGCAGCCTGCAGTTGTGGACCTGTGAAACCTCAGAGCAAAGCAATAAGAACAATATCCCCCTTGGGCCTCTGCAGGCATACATTCAAGTGCCCCTTGCTATACACAGCACACCCACACATACGCACACAAAGTTGTCGTTATGAAGTGTTCTGCTACAGAAAGAGAAAAGTAGCCAACACCTAACGATAGGGGAAGGGAGTCTTCTTCCCAGCCTTTCTAGTTTCTTATTTATTCAGAAATTTCCTTGAGAAAAAGATATTCAGTGATAGAAAGGGCAAAGAAAGGAGAATAAAAATTACACACACACACACACATATTACTGGGGCATATTTTAACCAAAAATTAATCAGAAAGAGGAAAGAAGGGCAGCACAATTGTTGAGGAAAGAAGAGAGTTGAGGGAGTCACAGCGAGCAGGGTAGAAACAAGTTGGTCTAGACAACCCCCGACCAGGAGTGAGAGAAGCCACCAGAACAACGTCGCGTGCAGCATCCTACCCCGCCACCTGCCCCCCCATGCCCACACGGACACTGCCCCCTCCCAGGAGGACCTGCCCACTACTACGGTTGTGTCACCCCTACCTGGGCTTCTCTACCCAGAGTGCCTGTGACCGAATGGAAACCCGATCACTTCCTCAAACACGCAGCTGATTTAGCATTTCCAAACACAGTAAGGAGAAACTTAGGGGCACTTTTAAAATTATTTCATTTTATTTTATTCATTTGAGAGAGCCGTGATGTACATGCGGAGGTCAGAGAACAACTCTCGGAAGCTGGTCTCTTCTGCCACCTGAGCTCTGGAGAGTGCCCTCAAGATGGCCAGGTTTGTGTGTAAATGTCTTTACCAGCTTGCTCCCCCCCCCCCAGTCTGCAGGTCACAGTTAACACGTAGAGCTGTGACACATGCAAGCACTTGCACATACAGCTGTCTGTTAGAGATTCGTGAGAATTGCTCTACACTCATTTTAAGTGGAAGAGCACGAAACTCGCTCAGGGAGAATGGATCAGGGACCAGCAGAGCCCAGGGTAGGGAGAGTTTTCACACCTGCTCTGGGAAGTGATGTGGACTTCATCATTCAGCATATGGTTATATGAGCCAAGATCTCCAGAGGAAGAGATTTGATTATATATGTGGAGCTTATTAGATTGCCTTACAAGATAACAATCTGAGTTCCCAACAGTAACTGCCTGTAGCTGCTCAGCTCTTGAGCTGAATACCTCAGCCATCCCAACCCCAGTCTCTGGTACTGAAGACCCAAGGGTCCCCGGAAAATTCCCAGCAGTCCCAGTCAGTTGCTGAAGACTGAAGGAATCCTGAAGAGTTCCCAAACTTCAGTCACGCTGGAGGTCAAAGAGATTGGGCTCAGCGAAGGACAGCAGTGGCCACGAAGAAAGGAGGCAGCAGAGCAGGGGTGACCTCCACACAGCAAGTCCGCACAGGGCAAAAGGGAGGGAGCCCTTCCCTACGGCCCCTCCTTTTATCTGGCCCACCGCTGGAGAGCGCCGCTTACTAAGGGCCAGGTATTCCGAATCAATTAGAGAATTTTTTGCAGGTTTATTTAAGGGCTTATCTTAACTATCAACTCTTCACAGCCATACCCAAACCTCAGCCTCCGTCAAGGTGACATGTGTATCTATCACAACGGTTATACGAACAAGTCCCAAGGGAGATTCTTGTCCTCTCCTCACCTCGGGGACCGCTTCTGAATACATGTGTTCAGCAGTCCATCGGCTGGATTGTTGTGATGGGGGTAGCCGTGGTAGGGCAGCTGCGGAGCAGAACAAGTTGACAAAGAGACTGAGCCCACGAAGGTAGGCGTAGTCAAGATCTCAGGAGGAGTCAAAAACCGAACAGAACCAAGGCCAGCTGCGGGAACCTTTCATCTGCTGAGCCGTGCTCCTTGGCGTGCTTCTTCTCTCTTCCCTGGTCCAGAATTGTTCCTTCACTCCCAGGCATGGTCCTGTGCCCAAGCCTGCTTGTGAACTGGCTTAAAACCCACATATCTCAACGGAAACACTGCGTGTACCTGGGGATAGCCCTAGAGTATCCCTTGCTCAGGTGAGACGTTTTCATATGCATGGGTGAATGCAGCTGAGGGTGGGAGGCCCAGAGGAAGTGCGGTGGAGTGTTCCATAAGGGGTTAATCCTGATTCCATCTCTGTATCACATAGAGTAGCGATCAGATGCTATATTCACAGAAGTGGCTAGAGTCTCAATCCTGGTATAGAGAGACAAGATTATAAGGTGAAGGGGTCTTGGAGGATTCCCCAAGCACAAGAAGGACAAAATCAAACTACCCCACATGTCAGCAGCTCTAAGCCAATCCTCCTCTTTTCATTCCTCGGTCATTGATGGCTATCATGCCCAGTGGTAGCAGAGGCAATGGATGCTGCAGCCATTCTCACGTCTCAGCGAAGGCAGATGTGGCAGGAAGCAATACGAGAGAGAATGTGTTTGGGGATGCTGTGGTCCATGTGAGGTAAGATCCATAGTGAGAGGCACAGGCTTTGTGCTTCCATTATTACTGCACCTGTACCACTCATACCAACACCATTTCATGAGGACGTCATTTCCAGGTCCTCTGCCCTGAAACCACAGGAGATATTGATGATTCCTTCGCTAGAATGTGATAGAAAGAAGAGATATGACTTCAGAACAAGGGCGCAGAGGGCAATCCTGTTTCCATCTTGCTGCCTTGGAATGTTTCCTCTAGAGGACAGTGGCCTCCATGCCCTCTGCTCAGCAACCCTGAAGAGAAACCACGTGGAAAGGAACGGAAGCTTGTAGCCTCCAGCTGACACTGGCTCTCTGAGCAAGTGGATGGGCCACTTCAGGACCAGACAGCACAGCTCCCAAGTCATCAGATGACTGTGGCCTTCGCCAATAGCTGATATGTATTGGCAAACGTGAGAGAGCTCCACGTTCATGTCTTTCCCAAGTCCTCTCAACACACCACATTGTTGATTTCCATCCAGGATTGGGGAAATGGCATTCCTTAACTAAAACATCATGGAGCATTGAAGCAGACAGCTTCTCTGAGGAGATTCTTATGGGAGAATCAATCAGACTCTGGTAGAATGAAAGAGAAGCAGGAAGATGAAGGGCTAGATCATTAACAATGGAAAATGACCATCATGACACTAATATTGCCCACCTCATAGAAACATGGCAAGTGCCTAACCACACCTCAAAGAGCTTCTTGTACGTGCCACTAGGCAGGCAACAAAAGGATAAAGGATACAAGCAAGGGAAAACCATTTTTAAAAGAAATGTGTCTTCTACATTGATATACCTCCTGCTTGATAAATGTCATAACATTTAGAATTAGATTCAGCCTCAGGAAGCAGAATAAACCCAACCTAACAATGGCTTAAGTAGAGCCAAAAGCTTTCTTTATTGTGAAAAGGCACAATTCACAAAGCAATTCAGGGACAACTAAGTGCTGTGTACCAATAAAAAAAAAAACTATGTTCCTTATGGTTTTTGATTTACCACAATGCAAGTCTCTTTCTTTCTATCATGGTCTAAAATGGCTATTGAAGTATCAATCATATGTTAGTCAGCTTTTCATTGCTGTGGCAAAAAATTGAAATGACTTAAAGGTGGAATGATTTCTTTTGGCTCCCAGTTTCAGGGGTAGTAGCTCATGATTATCTGGTTTCATTGCTTAACTTGAGGTGAGACAGAGCACCACAGAGGAGAGGTGTGACCAAGCAGAGCTGCTCTCCTTGGGGAAGCTGCCTGTAGGAAGTCAGAAAGAAGAAGGGGAAAGGGACAGGACGCTCCTCACAGGTGGACTCTGGCAAGCCGCTAGCTACAGCAGCCACCCGCCACGGTTTTCACCACCTCACAGTAGTCCGTTCAATTATGAATCTATCAGTGGATCGATGCATCCAAGCAGTCAAAGTTCATTTCCTCTGCATGATTGGATCCAGCAGCTGGGGACCAAGAACCTTTGGGGATCATGACATATGCAAACCACGACATCTGAATTACGGCCAGTTGGGAAGAAAGAAAGATATCAAAAAACAGCGCCTTTGTGCAACAAGGCAGCTCAGGGGGCCTGCCTGCAAACCCGGTGACCTGAGTTTGATTCTCATAAGCCCAATATGATGGAAGGACAGAACTGATTGCTGCTGACTTCTGAAAGTTGTCCTCTGACCTCTACCATCACACCCCCTTTCAAATAAATAAATGAATAAATATGAAAAGAGCACCCTTCCTTCTACTTAAAGATTCTAAATGATGCATCTATTCCACTTGCATCCCGTTGAACAAAGTCACATGTTCACACTAGTCTTCAGGATACCGCTGCCCTGTACAGCCAAGTGCACAGTCAACAGCGCTGTGCATAAAAGAGGACAATGGATATCCAGGACACAAACATTTGTCTGTGATTAGCAATACCCTGTATTATTATACCCAGCCACAGAAAACACTGAGCTTACAATGGAAATGAAGGGAAAGGGTTGGATTAAACCCCACTACTCAAAATCTCTCTCTTCCCTATCTCTAAAACTATTGGCCAGTTTTTCCATTTCAGACACTGCTGTGCTGGTCTGTAAAGATGGTTAACCGTGATAACTTGACCGGATATAAAACCATGTAGGAGGTCAGTATGACATACATCTAAGTATGTCTCTAAGAACATTTCCAGAGACAATTGAAGGACAGTCACTTTTGAATGTGGTTGTACCACCCCGTGGTCTGGAGGGAGAGAAGGGGGATGAATGGAATAAAAGAAATGAAAAGAGAAGGAATGCTGAAAGGCAGCACTTCTCTTTTCTGTGCTTCCTGCTGTAATGTACACTGGCTGTTCCACGATTCTCTCCTCGCCGTGATGGACTGAGCCCTTTCTAACCCTGAACCAAAATATAATTTTCCTGGGGCCAACCACATGCTTCAGCAAGTACAGGTGTCTGTGTGCACAAATCTGACAACCTGCATTCAATCTTTGGAGTCAGCGTGATGGTAGGAAAGAATCAATCTTCAAAAGTTGTCTCCCGATCACCACATCTGTGCATGTGTGCTGTGACATACAAGTACTTACTCAGTTTCCCTCTCTTCTTCTCTCATTTTCTCTCTCTCTCTGTCTCCTCTCATGAATAAGATTTTTAAAGTAAATTTTTACCTTGCTTCAATCCAGGATTGTGATCACGGTAGCAGAAAATAACAAATGCCCCAGCTCTGCGAGGACAGTACTTCCCGAGCGTGAGAATACCTTGCATCCTAGTCATACATGATCAGCCGCCTAGTGCTCACCTCCAGCTTCGCCTTCTCCATGGAGCTCTGGCATGGACATTGAGGGACATCCTGTCCACGAGTGTGCAATCAGAAGTGAGGGGTGCTCCTGTCTAGTGCAAACTAGACTCCCCAAAGAAGACCTGTCTTAAGGCACATGCCTGCACATTCCATTATGAAAGACAACCCTACTGTTGGGGTATCAGTAGGGCTTAACAGCAGAGAGTGGCCAACTTGGTTAAGTTCTTCATCTTTTCTGCCTATCTCCTTTCCTTCCTCATTGCTGTTTTCTTGGGATGGCATCCTGTAATATAGTGTATTATTATATTATATGATATAGTACAGATACAGTGTCCACAAGTGCTGTGGCCTCCAGCTCTGCTCTTTAGGGAAACCAGGCAGAGACCAAGTGAATATGCCAGCAGGTTATTCTACCAGCTCTCTGTGCATTCTTCCCAGCACCAGTTGACCAGCTGGACCTGAATGCTTATATTCTAGGAAGGCATAAGATGCTGTCATAGAATGGAATCCAGTCTTTCAGCAGGCACAGATGGAGTGTCCTGCTTGGTCTCCCTTCAAGGCCTCTGATCTTGCTATCTAAGGCAAAGTCAGACTCACAAATTTACAAAGTTGCTAACTACTTTAAGCAAGAAAAGAAAGGAGAGAGAGGAGGTTGAGAGGGAGGGAAGAAAGAAGGAGGGAAGGGAGTGAGTGAGGAGAGAAAGGGAGGGAGGGTGGGAGGGAGGAAGGAAGGAAGGAAGGGAGGGAGGGAGAAAGGGAGGGATGGAGGGAGGGAGGGAGGCTCATGGAGTGAAGGGGAGGGGAGGGGAGAGTAGGGGAGAGGAAAGAAAGATCTGAAAATGAAAAACGTCTACTTCCCATCAGTGTCTTTATGAAGTAAATTCATTTGCAAGCTCCTTTTTTAAACAGATTGACTTGAACACAGGAAGAAATATAAGGGTGCAATCCAGACTTTTTCCCAGAAACTTCCTTCTGATTCCCTTGCTGTACCTCCACACCATACACTTTGGATTGTGCATTTTGTCGTCTCTCATTTGGCCCTGACTGTGTCCCTTGCACCTGTGAGATGGCGGTTAAGGCACTTCTAAGCACTGTTCATTGTGAGCTAATCTTTATAGCAGTGCCAACTCACTAGACGGTTGGCAAGACTCTTCCTTCTTGAACAAGTCCTTCAAAAAACTTAGAAATATTATGCCCTAGTTCCTTCCCTACATCCTCATTCATCAACCTACTTAAGACTTAAAGCATTTGGAACACATTTGACTCAAAGAAAATGAGTTCAATAGCCAAATGGCTTTTTTCAAATGGGGATTATAATAAATGAGATCATTTATTTCTGAAAGAGGGGCTCAGTGTAATGAGACTCTAGGGTCAGGCACCTAGAATTTCTAGGACCCTCAGGGAAGAGATCTCACTGTTCAGAGTGAGCAAAGTTTCAATACTTCAAAAGCCTGTGTGCTAATGGCCTGGTCCCAGCCGTTTGCACTACCAGAAGATAAAGGACCCTTTAAAGTTAGGTCTAACAGGAGGAAGTCAGTCAGTGGAGTATGCCCTGGATGGGATGGAGAGATCTGGTCTCTTCTTTCTTTCTCTTTCCTTATCCAGGTGTGAGGTGAATGACTTCCCATATCAAACTCTTCCATTTCCATAATGGAATTTTTTGGGCCGTTCCATCCACAGGCCCAAAGCACCACAGAATGAAACCTCCAAAACTATGAGTCAAAATAAACCTTCGCTCTTCATAAATTGGTTATTTCAGGTGCTTCGTTAAAGCAGCAGGTAACAAAGAATAGGTCAGCAGGTGGGAACAAATCTCCACCTGTCTGAAAGCTCAGGTGCCACTCAGCAGTGACTGAGCTTCCTGTCCTAAAGCATCCCAGGATTGGTTGCATGCTACAGAGGCCCCGCCTCTCTTCCTATGGTTATCACTGCCTCCGGCAAAAGAGTTTAAAAGGTTCAGGGGTGTTTCTCCAAATCTTCAGTGAGTTAACAAAATGAAAATAGCCCTGCAAGTCTGTAAGTGGATCCACACTTAGAGGCTTTGTTTTACAGGCACCATCTTTACCACAGTCTTTCATTGCTTACCTGAGTTATGCAATTGTAACTGCCATTAAACAGAAATCGTTTTTCTTTAAAAATTTGTGTCCTTGAGTCGTAATAATCAGATCTAACTCTCATCTGTACTTCTGCCACTTAAGGATGCATGCTAGATCATTCTATCGAAGTTTCTGGATAGACCATTGATTTAACAGACCCGTGGTAATTTGTGACTTTTCCAAACTTTCTGATATTCTGATTACTCTCAAATTGCAGATTCTGCCGCCTGCCCACTCATGGGGGTGGCGAGTCATGATGCTTTCAGAATAGGTGTTGTCAACAAAAAAGTTGCATCATAACCTCCAGCCAAGGGTGTGCCCGCTAGTCTGGCACCCATGGGGTTCATCTGAGGTTCTGTGGGCAGAGAAACAACATGATGAGCAGCAGCATGGAGGTTAGTAGGTGAAATTCTGTTCCAACTTTAGAAGTTATTCTCGGGGAGGAAAGAAATGTTTTTCTCTCCCTCCCTTGGCTTCCCTTCACTGGTGTTTTCCTGGACCTGAGAAATGTATTTGCTCATTCCCACACCCACCTTCCAAATAGAGTCTTGCAACTCAGCCAAAATTTCTGCTGAGCCAACCACTGGGAACAAACACTGGGGTCTATGGCAACCACAGACATTTTGTGTGTGTGTGTGTGTGTGTGTGTGTGTGTGTGTATAAGAGAGAGACAGAAAAAGTTTACAAGTGTTTGTATATTTCTTCATAGATATGCATTTGTGAATGTGTGCATGTGTATGTATGTGGCCATATGCACATGTGTAGTAGTACTGTTTATGTGATACATGTTTGAGTGTTTATATTAGTGTGTAGAATGTCTGTGTATATTTGGGTTTACATAAATGTATTTACACATGAATGTATAGCATGTGTGTCTGTGTGTGATATGAGTATGCATTTGTATGAATGTCTGTAACATGTCTGTATTTTTTTCCCTGTAGCAATCCTCTTCCAGAGCTATCACCCAAAAGCAATCCACCCAGCAGAACTGGAACAAAAAATAACCAAGGTCCCTCCCCACCTTCAGAGTCCAAGGGGAAGAAAGATTTAAACCCCACCCTCAGATCTATATTCCTCAAGCGTGGAGAAGTTAACCTTTAGGAAATATCATGCTCTGGTCTTCAGTGTGACTCGTCTGGATTATTCTTCATTAGGAGGAGAAAATGCTTTTCTGTGTTTAATTAATGCCAGCAAGTCGGCAACTCCGTGGGTCCTAATTAAATGTCCGCTGGGGTGTCCAGTGTACTGCAGCTATGAAGGGGGGGGGCTTTAGTTTTTCCTGTACCAGGAACCCGCGCCTGCGCCTGACCAGAGCAGGGTGTGCAATGCTGTTAGTCAGCAGAGAAGCACAGGCTTGTGAAACCAGGGCCAATCCCCAAGCGCTGACTTCCTTAACTGTACAACAAAGGTGTGGGCCTTGAGCGCTGGGTCGGTGCCAGCTGACAGATTGGAAGTCTCTATAAAGTTCATCAGCGTTTGGTCAATATTAGGAAGTCTCCACTGGACAGCTGGGTTAATAAACAGCCTGGACGCTTAGCCTTGGGACTAAGCTAAACGAGATGACAGGAAGTCCTCAAAGGAGGTAGAAATCTACTGACTTCCAGCAGTTTGGGTTTGGTTTGAACTGAAGGAGGTAAAATCGTGAAGTAGACAGTTATTTTTCTGGCTTCCAAGGAATCCCTGCTTTCCTTCAGTCTCTGAAAAAGATTTGAACCTGTGACTTGTGTTTTCAGTGGGTTTGAGGGTCCCTGACTTTCACCAGAAAGGCATGGGAATCACAGTGGTATTTGCAGTGATGGCATAGGAGACTGCCTCCCCTGTTCCCAGAGCAGGAGATTGGCAGAAGTGGACATGTGCAGCAATTGCTTCCAGAACTCAAAGTTGATGTGAACTGACAACCCAGATGCCCACAGCACTTAGGTGTGGGAAGGTTTTTTTCCAGGGGAGTCCTTCCTGTTGCCAAGACGCCTGGGGCTCTGTGGGGTAGCAAACTGCCTTGCTGAGCAGGAATAGCCGAGGGCATGCAGGTGTTAACTAGCCACCTCTTAGTTTGTTTACATTCCATTCGGTGAGGCATAGACCCTCCCTACGTCTCAGCTCAATGTGCACAGAGTCACCTCCGCGCAGTGAGGAAGTCCACCAGTCCCAGCGGCACCCACTCAGGAAGTGAGGAAGGGTGGCTAATCCACCCCCAACCACTCCCACCCCCAACCACTCCTCAGTGAGGGGAAGGAGTTAGGAGCAGGAAAGGCCTGGACATCTTGCCAGACATCTTGCCCTGTTAGCAAACACCGTCTTGCATTAAGCAGAGAACAGTAAATCTTGAGTAAGGGTTGTAGAGGGTGACAGGGGCAAAGGGTGACAGTCTAAGATGGGAAAACCAGCTGCAGAGTCCTCAGCAAGAGATTAGACCCAGAGGCTAAGGAGGGTTGGACTTCTAGCCCCAGGAAAGACTCCAAACTGGTTCTGACTGTGGTGCTGTTGCTACGAGGCGTTGATTAGAGGAGGGATTAGTGCAGGAGAAATCCTGACTCATGCTGAACACTTAGCTGGACACGTGGCTCTGTAATCACACACTTAGATGGTACCAATGCCCCGAGCCACTTCCTGAAGCAAAATAAATATTTGAGTTTGAAGTGCAGTTTGAATTGCAGAATGTTTGCTAGATTTTTCATATTCTCTCTGCTGCATCTAGACGCCTTTGGGGGAGCTTTATTTGTGGCAGTCAATTTAAGAACCTTGTTCTGCGGATAGATTGCAGTGACTTCATACATTAAGAATGTCCTCCCTGGCTGGCTCTTCTGTTTTGTTTGTGTAATTGGTACCTGGACAAAATCTTCAGAAAGATCCCTCCCCCACCTCACCCGCTTTCAGCTGAAATATAGCTAGAAGGTTATGTGGCCAAAGAACAGTTTCTTGTTCCAGCCACTGGTGCCCCCAATGCCAGCCTGGTATTCTCCAGTCCAGAGATAGAAGCCAGCAAAAACAAGGCTGTTGGAACACAAAGGCGCGGGCCATATCTCTGCTGCAAGTAAGATATTTGATCAGGGTGACTTACTTAACCTCTCCAAAGGCATCAGTTTCCTGACTTGTAAAAATTATGCTCAAGGCCCTGATCCCACTAAACTGAAGTTCCACTGTGACTGGAGGAAGCAGAGGGCACTTGGAGCTTGTGGGAATAACTCTAAGCCTCATCTGGAGTTGAGTCCTCTTGGGCGTAAGGGAGAAAAGGAATATCCTGTGCTCTGCTCTGTCTGTGCCAGAGCCCAAGCTCTGAAGAGAGTCAGTCCTTAGCATCACCATGACATTTACTGGGTCCTTCATGTGAATTCTCAAGTCACATTTCCTGACCTAAGGAAGCCAGCAACAGCAATCAGAGGCCATTCCGGAGCTGGAAGAATATAAGGGAATCTGAGAGAAGGGCAAATTCCCGAGACTAATAGTTTCACACAGTGTTCTCAGAACAGGATTTCTGTGTATGCAGGACTCAAGTCTCTAAAACACCCTCCCACCACCACCACCACCACTATCACACTATCATGTCTTCTTTATTTTCTGTCCTGTCTCAGAGATCAGGGTTTCCTTTGGACATTAACTACCTTGTCTCAAATTTAAATCCCCCTCCATCTTGGCAATAGAATCCCTGGGTTGGACTCCTTTGAAATTACATAAGTCCCACAGTTCTCAGAGATAATTGAGTCAGCAAAAGAACCCTGAATCAGCCCTCTACGCTGGCCACACTGAGGCCAGATTCTTCAGTTTTGACTTTGGCCAAATTCCCACTGAAATTCAATGCCCCGTGAGGCTCAATGCATATAATTATAAACCAAGGGTTTTAAAATGCTAGATCCCTAGCAGAGAGAATCTGTATCCCACTCTCAGCAAATTGCTGTACTTATCATAATGGCCAGCTGCACCTGCGTCTGCGCAGGTAAGCACAGGCGGCCACCCCAGGTGTGCCCTCTCCATGGACCTGCCCCTTTCACCATCATGGACCCAAGCCCCCCTCTCTCCATGAGCTAGAAAGAAGAAGAAAAAAATCGAAAGTTAGAAGGAGTTTATGTGTTCACTCACCACTACCTTGTACTTTCATTATTCTGCATTTTATGTGCTAAGATACCCTGAACAAACATTTTACTATTATGAATAAAAAAGGAAACCAAGAAGCATATAAAATGCTGAGTCATGGTGGGAGCTGGGAAGGGCTGGTTAGTGATGGATGTAGCAACAAGGAGAAATGACCGCCTTGGGGTATTGGCAGTGGGATTATCTAGAAAGCATTTCCTCTAGAATTTTCTTTTTGCTGTAAAAATAAAGTACTGAAAAGTCCTGTGGCAAAAGCAGAAACTCACTAACGAATTACAAGGGCTCGTTATCCTGGGAGATCAAATAAAGACTAACAGGGAACCACCCACTGAGGGGGGATGTTTGGAGGGTGGGACTCAGATGTTGATTATTTTTAAGGGTTCCTTGATGATTTCGATATGCAGGAAAGGCTAAGAATACAATAAGCTATATTTTCTTCAGAAAGAGTGGGAAGAGACTATTCCAATTTTAAATAATTAAAATACTAATTTTGTGCAATAGTACTAAGGAGTAACCTACACTATATGTCAAGCTGTGCACTCAGCAGTCTTTGCATCCGTAATGATCCTGAAGGACATACTGCTATTGGCCACATTTTATACACAAGGACACTGAGGCTTAGGGAAATGTAGTGACTTGCCCAAGGCCAAAACATTAAGATCTATCATGACCAATGTATATGCCAGGGAACATGAGAAATGCCAAGATAAGTTAGGTGTAGTCTGACCTTCAAGATGCTACCTTGGATGAAAGAACTAATGACTAAAAATCCAAAGCACATCATGGCAACTGTCAGAGAGCTATGAAGTGTGTCTAAACCAAGGCTCTGCAGAGCAGAGTTAAATCAGGCCTAAAGAGTGATCTCTGGATTCTGCATACCAGTGACGACCAATGGAGTTTGAGGCAGGGGGTGGGGGGATTCCAGGTAGCCCACCTAGAGTACAGAAATCTAAGAACAAGCTCAAAAAACTGGCAGAGTCTAGCTGATGGAAGAGCATGGGGGATGGGGGGAGACATGATATAAGACTGAAAAGGGCAATTTCCTTAAATCGTGAGCTTTAAAGGGATTTAGGAAGCAACAGGGGTTTCTGAGCAGGGTATGCTGTGGCCGATGAGGCAGGAGGAACCAAGGCAGATGGAGGACGGGTGTGAGGTCCTCTGTTCAGGTGAAAAGCAGGGGATCCAGGAAGAAGAAGCAAGGTATTTGAGATGTTATTCTTCAGACCGTTCTGGACATGAGCTTGTGCTGAGCACCTCTGCTCCCTCCCACAAAGTCTCTCTTACTGTCAGGAACCACAGCCTTGGCCCAGTTGAACCTCCAAACCACACACACGGGTCAGCTTTTCTTCATTAGCTGTAGTTGATGTGGTTTTTCAATGGAAAGAGGATGTGCAGCTATCTTCTCTACATATTTTGGATTCCTAGTGTTCACATATTTATTTAGACATTGTACTTTTTCTCAGTGTTTATGATGATACACACTATTTGATCTTCCCTGAAAAAGAATACAGGATACTGACCCAGGAGTAACTTCTTTCTAAATCCATACAGCATAGCATTTCAAACTTCCCAATGGAGAATTTTCATTTGGATATGGAATTCTGGGGATGTGGCCAGGTGTTAGTTAGTTTGTTTGTTTATAATTTTATGACGCATCTTCTTAGCTCAGCTATCTTGTAATTTTCTTCTCCTATCTTATATTCGTCACCTTAGACCCTTTTTTGACTGATTAGGTTTATTTTTTATTTTTTATGTACTAGGCAAATGCTACCACCCAGCCACTCCCAACCCTGGCATCGTATCTTGATGAAGGAGTTCAGAGTCTCCATTTCTAATCCCACTACTTCTCAGATTTCCCCACAGATGTTGCTATTGTATTTATTTTATTTTAAGATGGGGTCTATGCAACCTCAAAATGCTGTCCTTTGAATTGAGTATCAGTGTGAGAGGTCTGCCAATATCTTGCCTTTCTTCTTTCACTTGGACTGAAATAAAGCCTCTCTCCTCCCCAGTGGTTGGCAGCTGGATTGGCGCTCTGTGGTGCTTCTCCTCAGCAGCAGGGAGGCCTCTGTCAGGAGGAAGGTACACTAGACCCCAGGTTCTTGCTGTAGTCTCAGCCCAGCGTACCCAGTGACTAGGTACACAGCTGGTCATGGTGTAGGACTCTTTCTAAATGCTCCAATGGCCAGCTCGCCCATTTCTTTCTTGGTCATGCTAAATTACAGGAGATAAAAATGTGTTAGTCACTCATTGAATATTTCTTGATTTTTTTATGTGCCTATCAGAGACCTATAGTCACAGAAACATTCAAACATGAGCCAAGAAGACAAAATTGTAGGGCAGCTCGACAGATCTCATATCCTAGCATCCATTGCCTGCTGACTGGTTATGACTTGATCAACCAGTATCTTCCATCTTCTGCTCCCCGGGGCACATCAGAGCCACCTGAATCCCTACTAAATGACTCTGTGATACAGAAAGGAAGGAGTTGTTCCTCTCAGCCTCTGGGGACAAATTCAGGATGCCAACTTACTGTGAAAAAAACTGCTGGATTGGAAATGCTCTTAAAGTCCAAGAGACACTGAAAAGCAGTAGCGAGCAAGATATCATTAGAGACAATTATCTGAACCTAGTGGAGAGTCTTGAAAAACTCACTTCTATTCTGGGAATACCTGGAGCCATAAATGAATCTGTTACTAAAGTCAGAGTTAGATGTGGGGAAATGATCGAGAGAAGGTTTGAAATGGGCAAGAAAACACTGCTCTAAAATGAATATAAAAGGAAAAATGGACTTAAGAAGAGCAGCTATCCAAAAGCACTGTGGTAATTTGATGTCATGGTTTGAAATGTGTCCCCCCCCCCACAGTCTCGTATATTCGAGAAGGTCATGGCACCTTTGAGAGGTGGATCCTTGCTGGAAGAAGGCAGTCACGGAGGGTGGGCCTTGAGGTGGATTAGTCCCACACGACCTCCAGGAAAGCTCTTCTCTTCCAGCAGACAGCCTAGCATCTCTCAGCTTCCTGGATGGATGGATGGCCTAGGCCTCCTCCAGTGTCTGCCTCCAGACATGCCACATTCCACTATGAAAGACTATATCTCTCCTCTGGATTTGTAAGCTGAATAAATCTCCCTTTCTCCCTTAAATTGCTCAACTTTGGATGTTCTCACACAGATAAGAGAAAACTAGTGCAGATGAGTTGAAGGCCACCCTAGGCAGACCCCTCAGTTCCTTGCACAGCCTCTGTGCTTCATCCTGAGAATGCTAGGTGTTCCAACAGCAGGGAACTCTGGAATGTCCAGGTAGGAGGCTTCAGTGAAATGGCAGCGTAGTCCCTAGGTTGTTGCAGTGACTCTATCTTCTTGCTGATAAATTCGCAACCAACAGGTTTAAGGGAAAGAGCTTTATTCTGGCTTATGATTCTTGGTGACAGATCCTTGTCCAGCTTGGCAAGATAGCCCATACCAACACCAGAGGTGAAAGGAACTGGTCACATAATATCCACAGGACGGCTGAGAGGAAATGACCCCTACTTGCCAGACCAGCATGTCTGGCTAAGTGTACAACTTCCTCAACCAGTTCTCTCCATCTTACTCATCTGCCCAGGAACTAGTCTCTTTCACTATGGGGCTGGGCCTTCTTCATCAACTAGATAATCTCCTACAGGTTCACTTGGAGTCTAACTCAACTACTAACCATGCCCAGAGCGCAAACTCTCAACTGTCAAGGTGACACCTGTAACAATGACACTGGCCCATATTGATTTCTCTGGATTCCATGCCCACCAGCTTTAATCTCTGTCCCTGACAGCTGGAAATAAGTAACTAACGACACAGTGGCGAAAAGACCATGCCATTTCACCTCCGAATGTCCACCTTCAGCCTTTCTAGAATGCAACTTCAACACTTTCTAGTCAACCTTGAAAAAAAATGTTGAATGGACACTTCTTTCCAGAAATAAATGTAATTTAATAAGGAGTATGTCCACAGAGGCTTTGTCTCTGGGTTCCATGCCTCTTCTGAAGGACTTGGACAATGTGCCACATAAAGAGCGCCTTTTAGAACAAACCCTGTTGACACTCTTCTTGAAAAGGGGCCTGGGGTTCCATTGTACAGAGGTCTTCTTGGGAAGCCACTGACGCATGTCTGAATGACTGACTTACTATTCTCTTCATGTGAGTGAGACTTCTCGTTGTCATGGTAACACTTAACAGTAATTCAATTCACCATGACACAGATACACACATCAACGATGACATCAGATTTGACCCCATCGTGTCTCAAAAAGCAGCTCTGACGCCTGCCTTTGGGGGTCCTATTAGGGGATTGCGAAACCCTGGGCAACTTCAAGTTTCCATGCATTCCATTCCATTCAGTTATTAAACCCTCCACGTGGCAGGCAGCACACTGGACCTAGAGAAGTTACAGTAAATAGCTCTGTGTCTGTCTGTAAGGTGCTTAGAATGTGAGGGGAAAAATAAGACCAATTATCCAGGGACACAGAGTTAAAATATAGTGAACCCTACAGCGTTCACTGCCAGAATGAACAGGTCTGGCTGTCTGAGTGACAGGAAATGTGTCTCCTTGTCCTATTGGTGCTATAATAAACTACAACATTAGTGACTTGAAACAGCAAAGAGGCATAGGTTAGAATTTTGACCAAACTCTCTATTGACTAAAATCAAGGAGTCAGGAGGCCTGTGCTCTTCTGTAAAGGGTCCAAGGGAAAGTCTTCTGTTTTCCTTACTCTTCCCAGATCCGCGAAACTTCCTTCATTCTTTGACTCACAGTCTCTTCCTCCATGTTTGTAGCCAGCAAGGCTGTGTCTCTGACCAGTTTTCCCTGGTCAGATATCATGCTAACTGTGGCTAAGTGGGAAGGGTGTCCCTTTTTTAAAGAATCCTTATGATTAGGCTAAGTCACCCAGATATACCAGGTTGATCTCATGGTCCTGGGGAAATGAACTTAATTATATCTGCAGAGTAAAATAATGTACTCACAGATACTAAGCGTATTAGGACATGGATTTTCGGGTATCATTATTCTGCCTACCAAACTGGAGAAAGTCTTGTCATCAGAGACACCTTTCCTGTTTCTTTTAGTTGTTGGTATCGCTTGACTTGCACATTGCTTTTTTATTTTTCCAATCATTGCTCTCTTGGAGATGTTGTTTGATAGCAAAAGACTGTTCCCTGTGGTGGCGGGTAGAGGTGTACCATGAGCCAAGTTGAGGGGGACAGAGCTTTTTTCAAATCTCCTGAAGACAGTGGAGTTTGAGAAAGACAACTCAACTTCAAAGAAATAGAAGAAAAAGTCATGTTCTGTCAATACCAGCTTCAGACTATGAAGCTCATCCTGACCAGCAGAGGTAAGCAGAGGCAATGTGGGACTTTGGCTGTCTGTGACTGGACAGCAGGGTCTGGGTTGGAGGAGGAATAAAGATAGCATCTGGGCTTGGGAAATAGTTCAGGGGTTAAGCCTTTGCTTTGAAAGCAAAAGGGCCCGAGTTTGGATCCCAGATCCCACTTAAAAGTGCCAGGAAGAAATGACAGTGGCCTGTACACCCAGCCCTGGAAGGCAGAGCCTGGGAAAACCCAGAACAAAGCAATAAAGTCATAGAGCAATCCAAGATGATCCCTGGGGCCACCCTTGGGTCTCCATAGGCACACATAGTGCCCTCTTCTATACCTACATGAACCTACACACACACACACACACACACACACACACCTTTGCATGGGCCAAAAATAAAAAGGAGGGCAATTCATGGACATCACTGAGTGAGGCCAACATGTAGCTCCTAACTAATATTTCTCCCAGCAGTATAATATCTGGCATGGAGCAGATCATCAATAAATGTTTGTTGAATGAGTCCCTCCTGCTCAGAAACCTGCCATGGGTCCCTACTATCCAGTGAATAAAAACCAGTTGTTCCACTTGTGCTGTCAATTCCTATCTCTGTCTTTATCTCTCGCGTCCAAATCTTTTTCAAGACTGCTTTAGCTTGCTGGACTACCATGACAAAGTTTCATAGGCAACAGCCATTTATTTTCTGAGAAATAGAGTTTGGAAATCCTGTGCTTGCAAGTGGGCATCTTCACCCTATGACTTCCGATGCTGGATGTTTGGATGAGGTCTCTTCACTTAGTAAAGCCTATGTAAATATTCCAGAAATCTGAAAACTCAGAAAATAGAACACTTCTGATCCCACACATTTCAGATAAAGGATACCCAACCTATATCATCTTGCAATGTAAAGTTGTATAATATTGCATTATCTTATGCTTTTTAACTCCCAGGTGGAGCTGAGGACCTGCCTCCTGGATGTCGGGTTGACAATTAATACAAACCATCCCAGATTACTGCCAAGGGCATGAAGAGGGTGACCCTACAGGAGTATGAGATGAGTTAGACATATTATTTAATTATTCCTTTAAAAAAAGGATTCTTTTTTTTTTTTGGCTTCACATAGCAATGCATATTTATTACACCTAACAGTTTATGGCCATTTAATATTGAGAGGACTATGGACAAGTGGTTCCATGTCAAAAGGGTCAACATCATATGAAGGCTTGGCTGATACTAGAATATTGCTTCCATGGTAACTTACTTTCAAGAGTGGCTGGCTGTTGCCATATACTTTTTTTTTTATTAAAAATTTAATTATACATTTTAAAATTTTTTACCAGTTCCCTCCCTCCCCCCTCTTCCCCCTCCCTTTCCCCCAGTGCCTCCCCCCCAATTCCCAGAGAGTCCTTTATTGTGTACGCTTAACTCTCCACTGGGTCCTCCTCTCCGATGACATATAAGGACCCAGTGGCATTTCCATAAGCCCTTTCTCTTGTTCCCCTTAAGCATAAGATCACTACTATGGCTGTCAATCCCTTGCCTCCAGGGGTCTCGGTGCCCTTAACAGATGCTAGACTTTATGAGGGCAACAGTGCGCTGGACATTGCGCAGGGCATGCAAAGTCCCATTATGATTGCTTTGGCCCCAACTATTGTTGAGAATCTTGCAAATCGTTGCTCCTCCCATCCTTTTGCTCTTCCAATCTTACCGCCCCCTCTTCCGCAAATGTCCCTGAGCTCCAGGATGGGGAGAGATTAGGCTGTCCTAGTTCTATGTGATTGATATAGAGTCTCTGAAGTTCTGGATTGTGGTTTGTTGATTTTCTAAAAAAAGGATTCTTAAAGCACGAGAAAGCAAAGTCACACGCGAGACAGTGACTAGCAAACACTTTCTGACAAAAGGAGTATCATCGCACATCGGAAAAACTGTCTAGTCACACGGTAACACAATGCACAGTGCTGGGAGACGATGAGAGCAGCAGTGTGCAGAGTAACAGCTGTGGAACCAGATGTGGAAAACTCATGCAGCCGTTCTGTGCCTCAGTTCCCTCCCCTTTTAATCAGGGACAGTAATTGTATCTGCCTAGGCTTTTGTAGCACTCAGACTAGTGACAGGCAGGTAGCAAGCACACAGCGATGCTGTCCCTACTGCCACTCACTTCTGCACCATAAATGGGGTAGTTATAATTCAGTGCAAAAAATATGAAAAGATCTTTAAAAAACATGACACTTCCATCCAAGGATCTGTAATTAGCACCAGGATTAGTTCTCCTTTATGTGATTCTGGACATTGTGCATTGGGGAACACAAGTAGAATCGCTCCCGTAGTAGTTGGTCCTTTGTGAAATGTGACAGCCAGGTCCCTAATTATTCCTAGAAATGTCAGAATTTACTGGACGCAATTAGGCTTGACAGTTCAAGGGCTAATTAACTCCAAACCCTGCTTCTTGAGTTGACTCATTTACAATTCTTGGTCACATGTTTTCTATGTCTTTTTAGAGATTACTTTTCTAACTCCATAGCAGGTGAGAATGTATGACAGACTTGTGCTTGGAGGGGGCTCAGCCAGCCTTGAGGCCCCCCATGAAAGGGCAGGTAAGGTGTCGGTGATCTGACTGTCCCTGTCAAAAACCTGATCCTGAGATGCAGGGAACCAGTGCAAGCCAGTGTGGGATGCCTGAAGTCCATCCTTCCAGCCGGTAATGAGGCCTGATGCCTCACTTCACAAGGCTTCCTTCCCTTCCCCCGACTGTCTCCACTGAAAGGATTATCTCCTCATTACATACTAACCTCATTAAATGAACAACACATATATGCTAAGTGAAGGAAGCCAGATGCAACACGACATGCATGGAATGATTCCATTTACACAAGATATCTACAGCTGGCAAATTCGTTAAAGACAGCGAGTGGATTAGAGGCTTGCGGGGGCTGCAAGAAAAGGAGCCAGAAGTCACTAGCTTAGTAGGCAGGGTTTGTTTGGAGTGATGTCATAGGAAGTTTCAGAGACAGTGGTGGTAGACACTTAACAGTGTGACTGTAATTAATACCACTGAATTTATGGCTGCCCTCCCCTTTTTTTTCAGTAATGGAGATCAAACCCAAGGCTTTGCCAGGTTATGTAAGTACTTTACTACACGACCTGTATCCCCAGTCCTTATTTTGAGACAAGATCTCACAAAGATTGGCCCCAAATTCACTCTGTAGCTCAGGTGAACCGTGAACTCGCGATCCTCTTGCCTCATCCTCCCAAGAAGCTGGAACCATGGGCCTGTAGCACCAGACCCTGCTGTGTTGTGTATTTAACTGAGCTAAAAGAATACATTCTGTGCTAGCTTTATTTTAGTACTTTTTTGTTGAAAAGGTGTTACGGTTAGAATGTGCCCCTCCAAAATTCAGAATTTGCCAATAGGTTACTATGAAGAGATGGGACCCTTGAAAAGGCCCCTCAAGAGTGAGAAGAAGTCTTCATGCACATAAGAGCATGCTTGAGGCTGCCCTCTGTATCTTCCGCTGTGGAGGCTCCTCTTGGAAGTGGAGAGTTCTCACCAGTTGCCAGCCCTACCTTAATGTTGAACTTCCCAGCTGTGAGGAATACATTTCTGCTGTTTGGGGTACTCTGCTTCAACAGCACACACAGAAAAAAAACCAAAGGAGAAACAGAGAACACTGCTCCTGGCACGCCTGCGCCTCCCATTAGGGATGGTTCATGCTAGAACGATGCCTGTGGCTGCTCCAGGGAAAACAAGCAGCCAGCAACTGACGGACAGTCTGTATCTTTGCATTTGCTGGTCCGACTGGTGACATGTTCTCTCCTCCTGTCTCTCAGGCGCACTCCAATCTGTAGAGCCACAAGTCAACGTTCCCTTTTCTGTCATCTTCCATACTTCCTTTCTATACCCTTCCAAGAAATACTGCATCCTCCATCTTCTTAGACATCACGTGGTTCCAACCTCACTTGCATCCTGCTTTGATTTATTTTCCCCTTATAAACTTTGAGCTATCATACATACAGTGCAGTCCACCCTACTTAGTACACATTTCTGTGAGTTTGGCAAATATCTTTACAGCACAACAAATGCCAGCAAGGCAATTTTCCCATCTTCCTAAATCCCCCCAGGCTCTATGGAGGAAATTGCCCCCCACAAGCCCCTGAAAACCATTGGCCATTTGGGGTCTTTAGTTCTTTTCCGAATGCCATTTGAATGAAAATATGTAGTATGTTCAGCAGTTCATTGTGACTTCTTTTTATCTGTATCTGTCCCTCCTTGATCTAAACTTAAACTCCAAATGTCAGAGACTTTGTCTTACTCATTCTATGCAATACTAAGCATGATGTATTGCAACAACACACCTATGACCAGACATAGCAAAGGCATGATGCTCTTGTATCCTTCCTCACGCATGACTGACACAAGAAACAGAATGTAGTAAGCTACTTGGCACATGGCTGCCTGGAGCCAGAACACTCCCTCCTGCCTAAAATGTTATCATGGTTTGAATGTGACTTGTTCCCCCACAAGCTCATGTGTTTGGATCCTTAGCTGCTGTCACTGTTTGGGAAGCTTGTGACAACTTTAGGAGGTTGCTGGAAGAAGGTATGACGCATCACAGGGGGTAAGCCCTGAGGTTGGCTAGCCCCTCCCTGCTTCCCCTAGCAGTCTGTTCTTGCAGTTCTCAGCTGGTTCTCTAGGCCTCCAACAGCTGCAGTGACTTTAGGCATCCCCAGCTACTGCTAGCCTGCCATGCCTTTTCTACCATAAAGGGCGGTCTTCTTATTATTGCAATGGTTCAGAATTAGACTTAAATGTTTTTGATTGATTTGTTTTTCTGCAAAAGCAAAAATTGAAAACACGATGACAATTCCTATCCTGAATCAGGAGACCAAGACTCTGTTTCAGGCTCTTCACATTTGAAGTGACATTTCTTTTAAAATTCTTATCCCTTGTGTCACTGACCTGGGGCAGGTGTGTCTCAACTGTCTCTTTTAACTCTCAGTGTTGTTTAGTTAGCTGCCTGCAGTCTTGTGGGTGTGTCTGGCTCTGCTGTTCAAAGGGGCGTCACTCACAGAAGCAACGGATAGCCTACTAACTGGTAGCAGCTGCTACTCCATCCCCACACCACACCACTAGGGGCATTTCACAATGATATGGCCTCTTCAGAGTCTGGGAACCACCCCACTGGGCAGTAGACACCCTGTGGTGTAATTCGGTTTGTTTCAAAGGATCATCGAACCTCTGATTTCCACCTCCAGTACCCAGGAGACGGGAAAGAACCTAGACTCATAGCAACATGAGCTAGAATCCTCTGTCAAGCCAAGATAAGCTGTGAGATTTTTCAATAAATTCCTTGGCCTCTCTGAGTGTTTCTTGTCTGGAATATTGGTGGTACAAGCGGAAATACTAAATTAATTATCACGAGGACCTCACAGAGCAAAAGAATGAAGAGCCCTGCTGAAGCGAGCCGGTACTGCTGGGCAGAGCGAAGAGGAAGCATGTTGTGCTGAAGTCAAAGCACCTCTGGATGTGGAGGGCTACAGGGATGTGTGCTGCAGTGTGGAGGTGGCCGAGGTTGATGGGGATACGGATGAGGCTTACTAAGACAACGGAAGGAGGTCAAAGAAAAGAGACGTATTCCACATAAGCTGTTCTGCCAGCACCTTCGATCTGCAGTGACCCACAGAGTGTGGTTCCTGAAACAGGAATCATGTAAAATCCTGTTTGTCCTTTTCACACCAGTCGCACAGCATCCAGACACGGGGCATTGACCCATCCCCTTGATCCTCTTTGCGACCTTGGCCCTAAAATCTTCCCAGTCAGAGGAAGGGCTCTCCGAGAGCAGGAAAAGGTAGACCTAGATCACTCATCAGAACTGAATCTGAAAGTCCTACATAGCTATCACCCAGGTGCTATGGTGCAGTTGTTGGAACCGAAGTTCCTTTCAGGCCCCTTTACCCAGACCCGGAAGGAGACACGAGAACCACTAGATTGCTGTAAAGACATGAGGCAAGAATTTATTATTAAAATCTAGCGCGCCAGGACCGTCTCCCTGCTCAAGCAAAAGAGAACGGCCCCGACTGAATTTGGGGCAGGGTTTTTATATGAAAGCAACTGCATTGGAGCAATTACATGCAGTGAAAATTCCACTACACTTCACACAGGGAGGTTGAGTTGGTTCACAGATGTTTCAGCCGATAACCTCGCCCCAGGCGGTTCCCGGCACGCCCAGGGTGAGAAGTTCAAAGAAGTCCAAAAGGTGAGATATGCAGGCAGGCTCTGGTCAGCCCACCCGCGGTGAGTTGGTGCCTGCAGGAGAGTTTGCCGCTTGCTGGAGATTTGAATTTTTCGCTGGTGGGAACTTGGGCTTTACAGCGGGAACCTGAGTTCCACATTCCCCCCTTTTCTTTTGGCGGAATTTTTAATCTTAAAAAATATAGTTAGAGGGGAGACAGGGGAGGCCGAGCCAACTATATGGGAACTGGGGTGACGACCGCTCTAACTTCTTCCTGCTGGAAAGGGTCGGTGTCCTGGGGTCGTGATGGCTCGGCCTCTTGTCTCTAATGCGGCGCAGAGTCCTCCTTTTTTATTCAGGAAAATAAAGCAACATAAGTCTTTTTCTTTTGGGGGACCAAAGGGATGTAGCACCATTTCTCTGATCTAGCTGAAAAGTCAGCATTGATTAGCTAATGGAGCTGCTCTGGAGCCACACCTGGAGTTTTGCTGTTTTTCTTAGTTTACTTCTTAAGTTTGCCATTGCTTTTTCTCTCTGTCAAGCACTGAGTTTAACTTTAGGCAACCTTTTAGTACAAGGGAAAAACTTTATTAAACTTTTTGCCGATCTATGTCTCTGGTTTTAACTCTATAGCACAAACTGTCTTTCTTGGGTGCCTCAGGCCAGAGCTGCAGCCTCGAGACCAGGGCTCCCCTGGATCAGGTGAGGCAAGGAGTCAACAGAATGGAGAACAAAAACAACTCTCTTGGACCCATTTACTGTATCCCAATGCTTGAGGATAATGGCACTTAACAGAAATATTCTCTCAATATTTGCAAATCTAGCCAGTCTATAATGCTGCACCAGATAGCCAAGAGGCTGAGCCCACATACTTGTAATAGAGACTGCATTTCTCTTCTAATACCTATGGTGCGTCTAAAACCAGAGCCACGTGGATGACTTTATAACAGTGCTAAACTATTTTATTCTACTAAGCCTAATCCTTGAATATTCGGGCACTCAGGCATGTAAACAAAGGAATGCCTAAAAAGCATCACTATTAAGCATATAAGGAATCTCAGTAGTTACTTTGTGAGTGCTATGAGCCTGTCATTTTCTTGATCTTAAACATTTTAGTAAAATCAAAAGTTGACAAAAGCCTAGGAAGGAAGTTGAGCACTAGAATTTTGTGCCCCCTAGTCCATTAACATAGAAACAAAGAGGCTTCCCATTTGCATGTTAAACCCAAGGTTTCTCACGAGATGCTCAACCTGGCACTTTTGGGCTTCCTTTTGCTGGATATCAGTGGCAAACTCCTTTTTCCCATCGGAGGGAAGCTAGGAGCTTCAGGCCATTTCATTGATCTCCACCGGGGTGTTCGACCCCTGGGCCCTGGGGTTCAGGGGGCAATCTTCCTCCAGTGGAAATTCCCATAGTTGGGACATAGGCCACATGAAAGCTTCCTGTGCTCACAACCGTCTCAAAGCGCCCAGTCTGGTCATATTCGAAGCATCTTTTTCCATCTTTCCCCTGTCGGGAGGGGTCCTGGGTTGATCTGCTTGGGGTGCCTGTTTAATCTACCCCTAAGGCAAATGTCAAGTTTTGATTTCTTTGCTTTCTGGTTCTTTCTCTTTCTTTCCTTTTTCTATATTAAGTCCTAGGTCACCTGTAAAGTCCTAGGACAAACAGAAACAAAGGATTCTACCTCCAAGACAGAAATGAAAGCTTCCTGATGGTGCCAACCTCTCCCTTACAGATGATGGGGACCTATTTCCCTCAACAGATGAGAGCCCTGTTGTCCTCCACATGAGAGTTTACTTCCTCCTGACAGATGAGGACTTTGGCTGACATGGAAGCTAAATGAAATTCCTGTCTGTTTCACCTTAGTCTTGAGGGCATTGAGAGGCAAAGCTTTTCCTGAGTTACTAGCTGGTATTTTTGGTACAAATGTTTATAGCCTCTTAACTTTCTAGTTGGATGGTAGTATAACTTAAAGATCTTCCTGAGACCATCTCCTGTCTAAGATGTATACAGGGCATGTCTGAGAATATGCTATGACTTGACCCTCTTTTAGGTTGGTAGAACTAAGCATTCACAATTTCTAGATAGTTCCTGGACACAGGAAGGGGAAATCTCTCTCTTTTGGCTTCAATTAGTGAACCTGGACTTGAGGAAAGGACGCGTGGCTTAGCAGAGTTCTGATAATCACTATACACAGTGTTGTCAGCAAAGACATCCATTGACACAGCCCGTGGTGTGGTCCGGGGAGGCCAGCACTCCACCCAACGCCACCAGAGCCCCAACCGATGACACTAAAAGGGGAGAGTCCATGGTCCACACATGCCTGAAGCTTCCCGTATTCCCTATGCTATTTAAACTGTATGGTCATTGTCTCAGACATGAAGCATTTTCCTTACAGGGCAAACATTTTTAGGAATTCCCTTCCATTGACTAACAAAAGCTAAAGTTACATTGATCCCCACCACACGGCGCAGACAGACAAAGGATGGGAATCCCTCCAGGAGAGATCATTCAAGCACCAGCCTGGCCACACTCTTTGCAGAGTCATGGGTGATAACTTAGCCATAGTGGGTTCAGCTATTTCGTGACTTGCGATCGGATTCTAATCCGATCCCACCCTAGACCGTATGTTATCACCATGGAAACGCAGAACTGGCCCAATCGAATCCCGTGGCTTTAAGAGATCTTAGGGATCTCGCCGTGGGACTACAAACTCGAGCACAGAGGTGTTACAGGTTTCCCACCTCAGGCCGACATTCACTCACACATTCATACAGAGGTCAAAACATTCCCTCCCTCATTTTGCAGGTGCCCTTTTCCTCCCCCTCCAGGAGAGGCCTGTTCCAAAAGGTGAGCAGAGGTTGGTCTAGCACAGTCTCTTTTACCATAAAGTCTAAGATTTAGAGAAACTCCCTAGTTGGCCTTGAGTCTGTTCCAAGCTGCAGCTGAGGCGGGGCCTCGGTTCCTCCTGTTGGTCTGATGCTGAGCAGAACCCTGCTCTTTGGGAACCCATTTCCCAGGGAGCAGATGAGGGCCCTGTTAGGGCTGCTGTCTTATTTAGTCAAAACAAGCAATTGAAATACATTTGAATACATGAAGCGTAATTCTTAATTTCTAATTTTTGCGGCTCAATGCCTTTTCTTTTATAATATGGAAGAAGCATAATGCATGACATTTTCTTTAACCATCATCTCTAATTTTTAGTCTTCTCATAAACCTAACATTCCACAAACCTTCACAACATTTCACAAACCTTCACCATATACTTTAACAATTTTTTTTTTTTAAGTAATAAACCTCCTGCACATAAAACCTTCTTTTAAACCTCTTGCACATCTAACTACCATACCTATTTTCTTTCATACTTGATGGTTTTCTGTTGTTTACCCTTTAAAAAATGTCCTTTAAAAGAGGCAATAACAGTAGACCTCATCTTAAAAATCATTATATCCCAATTAAGTTAGCAAGATTGTAACAGAACACAGGAGTACACCTGGAAATAGGGAATTAGCATACATACCAGGAGAATGAAGAAATTCCAATGAATTTCTCAGAAATCAGTTTTCCTTTCTGGCTGTTAGATGTGTTGGTATTACATATGGAAAACAAACTTTTAAAGGAATTACAAAAGTGATGTTATTAGATCCTAGGTAAAAACACAATATCATCTTTTGTGAAGCTTCATAGAAATCAAGATAAAACAAAATATTTTAGTCAGTACGTACTCAGGCCTTTTATGTTGTTCTTAAGTGTGCACGTGCATTTAAATTGAGCATGCCAAATAATAAAAAGTCAAAAAAAACCAAGATGTAATTATAAGCGCGCAATAATTTGAAATGGTCATACCTTTGTTATTTTGAAACATAAAACACGCATATTATGGAAAATCCAGATAACTGAGCAAATCAAAACACTTAGAGTAACTCTTAAAATGAGATCATCATAAACACAGCACAAAAAAACGACAGACAGTTCTTCTGGCCCCTCCAGTACAAGGAGGGGCAGGGGCTTTCTTTCCTTAAAACAAACATTTGCCGCCCTAGGAAGTGGGCCATTCATCAGAACAGAGGTGATAAACTTCATCCCCCAGGAGGCCAGCTGGTCTGGAAGGCCGGCCACCCTGAGCGGCAGAAAACCTGCTAGTTTCCTTTCCTGATTTCCCTAACGTCCGTCTGATGGTTAATAGTCAAGTCAAGGGGCGTTGATTGAGTCTGTCCCATTATATATTTAATTTCTTGAACACAGAAATACCCTAGAAACACCGACACAAACACGAACCCAACAATTATCTGCAGCACCCGGTCCTTAAACACTCGCTCGAGCGGTTTTTCTCCCGGGAAAAAAAGAAGAAGAAGAAGCCGGCAACAGAGGAGTCCGGAGGCCCGCTGCAGTTCGGGTACATCCTCCTTCTCCGAAAAGAAAAGTTTCACCATGAGCTCAGTTGGGAATATACCATCCAACTGCAGCTCACTCTACAGGGTTGGGCCCAATTGGGAATATACCGTCCAATTGCCCAAGCCCTATGGGGGAGTTCAGTTGGGAATATACCGTCCAACTGAGCCCAGCTGGGAATATACCATCCAACTGCGGCTTTCCCCCTGCTGCCCCCGGAAGGTCAGATCGTCATCTGTCCACCCTCCTACGAGGTCTTCGGACACGTCTGTCCACCTCTTAATGGGTACAGCCCCAATTTCGTCCCACCTAGATGGCCTGGAAAAGAGACTAACACGAGAGACCACAGACACAATGCACGAGACACAGACAATATAGGAGCTCCACTTACCTCCAACCCTGGTCGTCGGCTCCCCCGAGTTGGGTCAGGGGCATTCCCGGCCAACGCACCATATGTTGGAACCGAAGTTCCTTTCAGGCCCCTTTACCCAGACCCGGAAGGAGACACGAGAACCACTAGATTGCTGTAAAGACATGAGGCAAGAATTTATTATTAAAATCTAGCGCGCCAGGACCGTCTCCCTGCTCAAGCAAAAGAGAACGGCCCCGACTGAATTTGGGGCAGGGTTTTTATATGAAAGCAACTGCATTGGAGCAATTACATGCAGTGAAAATTCCACTACACTTCACACAGGGAGGTTGAGTTGGTTCACAGATGTTTCAGCCGATAACCTCGCCCCAGGCGGTTCCCGGCACGCCCAGGGTGAGAAGTTCAAAGAAGTCCAAAAGGTGAGATATGCAGGCAGGCTCTGGTCAGCCCACCCGCGGTGAGTTGGTGCCTGCAGGAGAGTTTGCCGCTTGCTGGAGATTTGAATTTTTCGCTGGTGGGAACTTGGGCTTTACAGCGGGAACCTGAGTTCCACACAGTAGGGAATCGCCTTTCCCTTCCCCCTCACCTGCCACCCCCCAGTTGGAAGTCTCATCGGCCAACAGTGGGGTGGGAAGTGGCATGTTGTTGGGAGGAAACTCTATCAGTCTCTGGTCACAGCAATCCCACTGCTGTGGGACTTTGCTCCTCAGTACTGGGGGAGGGAACATTTTGACTCTGCTGGCTTTTTCTGCTTTGTGTTTTTGGCTGCTTAACTTCTGAATGCCAGGCCAGCTGCTCACTCACATGAATGCATACACCCAGCAAGGCTTCCTGGAGCCTTTGTTGCACTGAATGTGAGTACAGCAGGCCCTGCCTGATAGTGGGGCTCAGAAAATCCTCAAGGACTGATGTGATGTCATTGTCTCTCTCACTTTGCTTAACCCCAAATGCAAGACTTAATCAAAAAATAGAGCATTTTTTGCATGCTACAAATACATAAGTAAAGCCTGTTAAGCCAGAAAAAGATTATGATAAGCCAAACAAATACATGATCCATGTCTCTCAGCTTAATTCAATCACACATCTGGTTGCAGCAAAGTATTTGGACTTGGTTGCCAGTTTTTCCTCATTGAACAATTCTGACTGACTTAGGGGTAGCATCGGAAAGATATTAATTTCCCTGGGGAAATTTTCTTCTGATCATGCATTGAGCTTGGGGCCTTCAAGCATATGCACATTCTGAGAATTTATGTTTTTTTGCCTGAAGCCGTTTTTTTCCCCTCAGTTTGACTCTGACAGTTCACAGTGTTTATTGCATTAGCTTGAGGAAATTACCAGCCACTTTGGGTCTTCAGTCAGTTTGTCAGGAATCAGGTTGTGACACACCAGCTGCTCCTGACCACACCTTTGGAAGGGAGAGAGGGCAGCTCACTGGTTCCAGCTGCCCCACTGGTGGCCTGGAAGTAAGAATGTGAGGAAACGGTTTTCCTGGGGGAACTTGAAATTTGGTATCACCTAGCACTCCCCACAAAAAGGATTTCTTCTCAGGGATATTTGAAAAGGATAACAATTATTGAAAGATAAATCATAGTCAAAGCTAGTTACCAACATCCTCTATCACCTCTAAGGCATGTTGATGGTAGACAGATAGTAAGTACACAAGCAGCTAGAGAGAAGGGAGGCTCACTGAGATATAGTCTCCATTCTCCACACAAAGCGTAAGTCTCTGAGGTATCTTCAAATATCAAAACAAAAAAAGGACCAAGTTAAGAATACTAGATGCAAATAGACTAGGTCAGCAGGAGCCTCTAGAGTCTATCAGCTGTCAGTCTAATGCAAGGTCAACTGTAGAACTAATGTCAATCCATTTTATTTGCACTACCACAGGAATTCATATTGTATTTGTGGCATGGTTTGATTTGGGTCGGGCCACTGTCCAGAGAAGCTAGGATAGATGTAAAATTTGTTGGGAGTAGTGACAGGTCTGATTGGGAGAGTAAGAGTCTAGGTTTAAGGGGCTGACAGTTTAAATTCCAGAATAATCCAAAAGGGGACAGAAGAGGGAACCTGATGAGATGCAGTTTATTAATATTTCGTTTTCAACAGGCACGTTTTGCTTGCTTTTACTGCAGTGTTGGTTTAACGATAGGAGAAGCAGCAGGGAAGGGTGGACCAAGGAGGTGCTCTTCCCCACCCACTGTCTGAAGTTGAAGCTGGGCAGCCTCAGAGAAATCGGAGATGACTTGGCCCCTCTGCAAAGGTCTGTGTTTTAAGATTCTACGGGATCATGGTTCAGCAGAACAATCCAGAGTGATTCTCAATGTCAACCTTGGACTTCTACACACATTCAAATGCCCTCTGGTATATGTAGAGAGAGAAACAGAGAGAGAGAGAGAGAGAGAGATTCTAAGGGATTATCACACATTTAAGAATCAATTTTGCAGGTGGGATGCTATTGGCAGATTTTAATAAGCAGCACTACAGGTTGAAAATGTGTTCCCTGGAAAGAAGTGTTCTTGTCCTTACATCTGAGTGTGACCATATAGGAAATAGGATCTCTGTAAATATCATCAAGTTAAGGCTTGTTAGATGGGATAGTTGTTCTTAATTGTTGACTTGGCTGAATTGAGATGTACCTAAAGGTTAGTAAAGCACCATTCTGAGTTCCATGAATGTGGGCTGTACCATCCACAGTCTGGGGAAATAGGTGAAATAAAAAGAGAAAAGGCAGAAATCCCCCCTCTCTCTCCCTCTCCTGTCCAGCATGAGATGAGCACTCTGATGAACACTCTCTTTTCTGTCCAGCATGAGATAAGCTCTCCCCCCCCCTCTCATCCAGCATGAGGTACGCAGCCTCAGCCACATTCTCCTACAGCCTCCTGGGATGTTCTGCCTCAACCCAGCAGCAATGGAGCTCTGTGGACCAAAGCATCTGAAACAGTGAACTAAAATAAGTCGTTCCCACTTTGGACTGTTTTCCTCAGCTATTTGTTGCAGCAACAGAAACATGGACCAGCACTCTGGATTTGGATGAACAGCAGTGTACTGATGTCCTCATAAAAGCAACAAACCTGACATATGCGCAAAGCCAATGCCATGTCATAAAAGACAGAGAGAAGACAGACTGGAATGATGTGTCTGTAAACCAAGGAGCACCAAAGATTGCTGGACAACAGCCAGAAGTAAGGAAGACATTTGGATGCTTTTCCCTGAGTCTCTAGAAAAAATCAGCCTTCCCATTGCTGTCAAAGGGAGCTCTTGTCTCAGAAGACATCCTGCCGATGCCACCATTGTGAAGTGATACATTCCCATGTTTTGCAACCACCCTGTTTACAGTACTTTGTTACAGTATCCCTGGCCAAGTGATACACAACGTATATGTGGACCAACATCCCCTGGAATAAGATTCACTAGTCCATTATGACTTCCAGAGAACATTCTGGATCCCAATGCTAGCACATTTATGCCAATAGGAATATTGCCTCTGCAGCTCTTCACTGGAAATTTTGGGGTGCATGTTCATTGTGTCTGTCCTTTTAGAGTTATTATAAAGCATGTGCACATATGTATTCATTCATTAAGCTACATTTTATATTTTTAAAAGATGTCTCTGAGTTTTTTAAGTTATCAGGAAGTAATTTACATTTGTCTTGTTTATCTTTCCCACAAAAAGGTAATCAGCACAGCCCAGAGGTATAGTCTGAGCGGTGCTAGTACTCTGGCCAGCGAAAGATCAGAACTGCAGTAGGTCTGCTCTCCCTGGGAACATAAATTGGCTCCTGATGTGGGTGATGTAATCTTGATATGTTTAAAGGCAATTTGAGAATGAGTTATGTTGGGGAGAGGCCATGTTTAAAAAATTCAGTTTCTCTGGAAACTACAAATCTCTAGTGGAAGTCAAAGACCACCCCACCTTGGAATATGTTACACCAAAAGAAGCAAACAGACATTTTGCCATCACTTGGTAATGACATTAATGCACTCACCAAACTAGGGCCTCAGAATTGATTTTCTTTTAGACCAAATTATCTCATATAAATTTGATTTGAACTGTTTGGTCTGCTTTTCACAGTCATGTTGTCATTTTTTTTCAACAGCTGATTAGAACAAATTTGGAACTGTGTCTTAAACACAATTCAATGCCACCCTTCAAAACTTTCTGTGCTACTATTTATTATGTATTGATGTATCCCATTGTTGCACGGTTCTGTGTTTGGAGTCTAAGATTGAAACCAGAACACATGTAGAGGATTAAGGTAGAGTTTATTAGAAGAGAGGAAAGAATGGAACTCATGGACTCCAGATGTGAAGTGTCATGAGGGGTTAGGGCGCCCTGGAGAACTCACGGACTCCAGGCATGGAATCCATGAGGGGCAAGGAGCTAGAAACATACTCATGGACTCCACATGCGGAGTACACGTGAGGGGCAGGCGCCAAAGATGGCTGCCATGGTCAGGTATATATATACATACATATATACATATGTATTTCCTGGTTGGTTAGCTTATATTGAGGCTGAGCCTGCTTGATCTTGGGCCCACCTCGAGGTGGGGCTGTTTCTGTAAAGGAGAGCTAATCTTCATAGCCTTTTATAAACAAAGAATTGGGGGAAGTTTGGGAAGGGTATGTTCCTCCAGGGTAATCCCAGCAGTGGTGGATGGATCACCTTCTGGAATTTCAAAGACCGTCCCTACATGGCTACTTTAAACCTGCTTTACTACCATCCTTTTATCTTAGTTTGGGTTTTCTAGTCCATAACCCACCTAGGAAGAACCAAAGGAGATTTTGAAAAAGGATACCTAAAGGACTTTACATTATCACAGGGAAAGATAGATAGATAGATAGATAGATAGATAGATAGATAGATAGATAGATAGATTTCTTCAATGAAAAATGAAAAAATCCTTAAATGAAAAATGCAATATAAAATCAACTTATGATTCATAATCCATTTTCTTTGAAATCAGCTTTTAAAATGGAAAAAATTCAATTTTTTTTAGAAAATATTTTTTTATCTTAAGCTTGAAAGAGGGACTTTCTGACTGGCACTTGCACAGCTGAGAACTTGTATTCTGGCATTACCAAAAGAGATGAAACTACTCATTACAGGTCAGAAGGCCAGCAACATATAAAAGCCTTTAAATTGAAAAACAGCCACTCTTCTATATAGAATTGTTCTGCAAGACATAGATGTGTATCTTCAACATTTACCTAAGATGGACAAATAATCCTGAACATAGACTTCAACTGAAAGCAGGCAAAAATGTTTATGTCAACTGAGTTTTTAGTGATTATGGTTGACATGTATTTGCAGTAGTACAACTCCACCATGAGCTATATACTCCAGCCGTCACTATGCTACTTGTAGGCTGATAAGAATATGAAAGTTCTCTCCCTTTCTTCTGCTCTATTTGTAGCAAAATGTAGTTCTATTATAAGAGCAATATATAATTAATTGTTGAAATGATCTGAGAGCGAACCTGACGCTATGAAACATGTCTCCAGACAGCTGGGAAACAGCCATGGTTGACAGAACCTGCTGTTACACAGTTACCAAGCCTGGGGAGTGGCCCAATTTGGGTGAGAAATGCTCATACCAGGGCCAAAAGACAGGCAAGCAGCAGCAGGCTGTCCAGGTGAAGTCCCAGCCCTCCAATGGCCCCAGACCAGCTCTCTCAAGGCTGTAGTGTCCTAAAGTCCCAGCTGGCATCATTTTGGTTACCATCAAGCTCATTTTCTCTTTAATCCCAGCCTGCTTTGATGTTCAAATGAAATGCTGCGGATTTTTAGAGCAGAGAAAGCAATGAAGAGTCTGGCTCCCTGATCTGTCCATCTGGATAGAGACACTTTAAATCCAGAGAACTTCTGGCACCTTCACAGTTGAGAACGCCGCCTGCCCTGGAATCAGCAAGGGAGACCAAACTATTTACCATAGGAAACTGGGCCCAGGAGGATGAAAAAGACTGACTTCAAATGGAAGGCAAAACAAGCTTCCTTTCTTCCTGTGTATTACTGTGGAAATGCTCGCAGAGCAAAGATGTTACCTGGGGGGGAGGTGTTAAAGAGAGGGCTAAGGGGGACCTTGATCCTCTAGCCACTCGAGCCTTCGTCACTCATTCATTCATTCATTCATTCATAACACAATAACATCAAGTGTTTGTCAGTGTATTAACCATCAGTGATTATCAAAGAGTGGGCCAGCTAAAGCATCACCTAAGATCTTGTTGGAAATGCAGACTTACACTCAACCCCAGAACAATAGATTTGAAGTGCCCAGGGGTTAAGGAACTGTAATCTAGGTTTTAACAAGCCTTTGATGTTTTTTGTAGCCACTTGAGAACTGTGATGCACGAGGCTTGATGGAATTGCTGACAAGTACTTCAGCAAAGCAGTGCTGTGTGGAAGGAGACCCTGTCTGTGGCTGAGCTTCCCACAGGCTCTCTGCACAGACTGCCAGTTCTGTGGCAGCTGCAGCATATTCCTGTGAGATCCAGTAACATTCCTCTTTTTGGACACGAGAAAATATGTGGTCCTCTCCAGCCAGTATCGTATTAATCTGAGCTATTCTTTTCAATTGGAGTGAAAAGATCCAGTTGAAAAATCCTCTCTTCTCTTTCTTGCTGATGTTCTGAACAGAATGTCTTTCTTTGTACTCTTCTATAATGGCCACAGTCCAGTCCTCATGACCCAGCATAAGAGTGCCAAAGGTATTCTGGGAATCCCTAATGGCCATCAAAGATGTCATTCTATAGGCAAGGCAAGCCACGCAAAAATTTAGAACAAACACTTCCTGCTTACGATGCAACCATTGGTTTTGTTTTGTTCTTTCCTCTTCCCTTCTTCCTCACTGAACCAACCTTAGTAAAGTCAGTAATAATTCTGTACATTAGCCCTCCTGTGAGATTTAACAGACTTGGACACATCTATGTGGGAAGCTAGGCTGCCTGGGATAAGAGCCACTCCCAGAATCCACGGGGTCAGAAAGCCTTGGGCTGCAGTTGGATGGGACCCGGCTCCAGCCAGTGTTTTTCTGTTTCTGTGGAAAGGAATGTTCAAAGGGGCGTGACTGAGAGATTAACCACAGTTATGCAGACAACAGCTGGCTACTTACTCCATTGCCTCCTAAGGGCTTAATTTTGGATCCCATCCAAAGAGCTGTGTTTTGAATAGAAGTTATGAAAACAGTTCAACAGTGGTTCTTTCATTGCCCATGTGGAGGCCATCCTTATAGGTTTCACCTGGAGGCTGAAGTTATGTTTCAATTACTGAGCATATCTTTAATTGTCTGTGTTCATATGTATGTATACCTGTGTGCATACGTGTAATGCATATATGTTCATGGGACGCCAGAGACTGATGTTATCAACTGTCTTCTTTAATTTCTCTCCTTATTTTTAGAGACAGGGTCTCTCTTTGAATCTAGAACTTGCTAACTGGCTGGTTAGCAAGCTCCAGGGATCATCCTGCATGTGTTATCCCAGCTCTGGGATTCCAGGCACACACTTCCATGACTAGTTTTTATGCATGATTTCTGGGGATTGAACCCTTATCCTCATGCTTGCATGGCAACTGCTCTGCTAACTGAGTTATCTCCTTAGCCCTCTTTATTTAAATTCTATCACCAAAGAACCTAATGCTACCAGCTAACTATAGCCATTGAAAATAATAAAATTGCTGTCATATTATATGCTTGCAATGTGTTTATCATTTTATCTTCAAACTCTAATATGGGTTTTATTGCCCCATTTTGCAGCTATGGAGTCTGAAGCTCAGAGAAGTTAAGTAATTTGCAACACTGGAATTTGAATTTGGATCACCTTTACCTTGTATACAAAGGTTCTTTGCCATCTCTTCATAATGGAAGAATTAGGTAGATGAAAAACCTAATTATTAACTTATTATACTGTGAACATTACTCGAAGCAATATATAAATTCAGCATAATTCTTATTAAAAGTCCAATTTTTTTCGAATAAGAAAACAATCTTAAAATTCATATACAATGCCAAAAGACTAGCCAAAGCAATCTTGAGTAAAAGGAACACAGTTGGTGACATCCATCATACTACCTGACTTCAAAATATCATATCAAATCTGCATAGTGTTAGACTCATAGATGAAGAGACAGAGGACAGGTAAGGGAAGGAAGGGGGAAAGGGGAAAGAAGAGCCTAAAAATAAATCCACACATTTTTGGCCAATTTATTTTTGACAAAAGTACCAAGAACACACAATGGGAAAAGGACAGACCCCTCAATAAACAACACTGGGACAACTAGATAGCCACATACAGAAGAATGAAATGTAATCTTTATCTCACACAACATACAAAAGTCACCCTACAGTAGATGAAAGACATAAATGCAATACCTGAAACTGCAAAACTGTCAGAAGAAAATGTATGAACAGAGCTCTGTGATTTTGGTCTGGACAATGGATTTCTGGATCTGAGCACCAAAGCATAAACAACAAAAGAGAACACAGACACATGAGATGACAACGAATTTAAAAATCTTCAACATAACAAAAGAATGGTAGACAGAATGAAGAAATAATTTACAATGTGAAAAAATATGTAATATTTACAAACCATACATCTGATAAGGATATAAGGAACTTTATAATAGTAAGAATGGACAATGTATTTGAATAGACATTTTCAAAAGAAGATAGACAGCCGTCCAACAAGCAACTCACTATAATCAGAGAAGTGCATATTATAACAACAATGAGATACTTCAAAAGCTGTCAGAATGACTAGTACAAAAAAGAAGGAAGACAGCAAATCCTGTTGAAATACTGTCATTGTTCGAATCAGAAGCACCCCACCCCCAGGCTTGTATTTTGAATGTCTGTTCCCCAAGTAGCAGTGCTATTAAAGGGACCAGGGAAGCTTTATGAAGTGGGACTAAGAGGCAGAAGCAGGTCATCAGAGGTGGGCTTTGAAGGTTCTAGACTGACCCTTGGTTCTGATCCTGTTTGCTTGGCTCCCTTTCTTGTTCCATTAGCATTTACCAAAAGCCCCCACTGCCATGAATGAACTGCTTAAACTATATCCTCCCGCCATGATAGACTGAAACTATCTGATACTACTGATGAGCCAAAAGAAAGAAATCTCTCCTCACTTATTTCTAGTCACAATGATACAAAAGTAACTAATACAGAAAAGTAGAACCAGAGAAAGGGTGCTCTAACTAACCATGTGGTTCTTGAGCCTTTGGAAATGGTTTGCAGAAGAAATATAGATTTCAAGATTAAGTTAGAGAAAACTCAGAATTCTGTACATAAACCTACAATGGATGATTCTAGTGGGATCATCATCTAGTGGGATTCAGCAGAAATGAAGACAGTAAAACTGGGAACTGGGTTAGATGCTATTCACATTATGTGCTGATGGAGAACTTATCTGCATTTGCCTGTGTCTTGAAAATTTGACTAAATTCAAAATAATCAGATGGAGGAAATTCTAAAACAGTGACAGTACTCAGGCTGTGGCATGGTTATCGCTGGCTTGGTTTACAATGAGAATCTGAAGCTCGTAGTAGAGCACAAAGATTTGAAAAAGAAAATATGTATCTCATCTACACACACACACACACACAAAGCCTAAAAAGTTGTAGACACAAAAAAGTCATCAGAAAAAATATATGGTTGCTAAACTTATCAGCACCACTAAAAAAGCAGTTTTATACTTTGCTTTGAGACAATAATCAAGGTATTGGTGAAACCCACTCATTAATGGCTTCAAGTTGTACAACTGAACTCAGTTAAACGATGTTCCTCTGAGAACAAAAGGCTTCCGCGGTTCCTTGCTGGAACAAGTGGATGCAGGAAAGTGTTTTCCTGGGTTCAGGTTGAGAAGACACACAGAGACTCCTGCAGTTGTGGTCCAGTGGGGCTGTTGCTTCTCAAAATGGCAAGAGAATGTTTGCCTCGTGAACATGAAGCTGGTTTTGAAGGCACATAAAATGTAAAAGTTTTGGGATTATGGAAACTTGCAACAGGAACTCCAAGGACAGCCTAGGAGGCCAGGAAACCAGTAACAGTGTTGGATTACGTGAAGGTGCCCCTAATGGGTATTACAAGAAGCCATAAGAGGGAACATGTGTGCATGTATGTTTACAGTAAGAGGGACATGGCAATTACCAAGATATGGTCAATGAATACAGAGCCTCTAGAGAAAAAAAATAGATCTATTGCACAACACAGTAGCTATTATATTCCTAAAATTGCTAAAAGAGTATGTGCTCTCAAGTTCTAAAAGAGACATATGAAGTAATTAGCTTTAGCCATTGTTAAGCGTATACCTATTTCAGTCTAACACTCTTCCAGCTGAGCTATTTCGGCATTTCCCATATAGCTATTTCAAAACAATGTGGTAAGCATGTGCAATTTTTGTCAATTATAAATAAAATAAATAAATAGTCACTTAATTATTGGAAGTTATCCAAGACAAGCACTTACTAGACTGAGACTGGAGTATAGTTGTTGATATTTTAGAGGAGAAGGAAATTTCAGTGAGGACTGAAAGATCTTTATACAAAATTTTCACAGTCCATTCTGTTTTCACATTGGCAGGGAAGACGTTGTGTCCATGACATGGTCTGGCCTTCAGCAAGGCTCAGCATACTGTGGGTGTCGCAGGAGAGAGGGCTTTCACCAACCCAAATGGACCTATTGCCTGTGGCTGCTCTTGGGACCAGACTAGAATTTGATGCCATCTGTAGAAGCATGCTGAAATTAACAGGGATTTTGTGTAACTCTGCTCAAGACACCATGGAAAATTGCTCAATTGTTGTTTATTAGATTTTTTTCCCCAACCATTAAAACTATCCAAGAATCATTGTTCACTGATTAAAGCCATAATTTCATATTGAGAACATCTTGCCTATTCAAAGTAATTTGAGGTCCTGTTTCTATTGAATAAGCTTTCCAAGTACATCTGCAATGGTCTCTCCAGAGGAAGAGGTAAGCAAGCGACACACTGTATGTGAGTTTCAAAGTAAGCAGACTTAGTCAGACATTTCATCTCTCACTGATCCTGACTTTCAGAGGCAGGTATGTTTGGGGTAATTGTGCTATAGCATGACATCTAGCATGTACTCAGTAGACCTCTGAAGTATCACTTGAGGCAAGTAGTGTGTGTGGCTAACATGGGAAGGAGGGGCTACACTGGGCTGGGTGGGTACGGAGAGCCCAGAACAGCAGATACAACTATATCGCTCTCCTGGAAGAAAAACTTACAAGAGACTCATACTCTATGCAGACTTGCACATGACATTAAGCAATCCCAGCACTGTGGAAACTGAGGCAGGAGCATCTTGAATTGGGGGTACAGCCTAAGCCGCACAGTATTAGACTCTGCCTCAAAAAAATCAAATAAACAAATAAGCAAACAAGCAAACACAGGAGGAAAATGAGGAAGAGAAGGAGAAAAAAAACAAAGAGAAGGAGGATGAAAAAGTGGAGGAGGTAAAGAAGGGGGAGGCTATGGTTTATAAGAATCGAACTTGGTTCATGAGGTATTATTTACCTTCTCCTTGTCCTTCCTAACTTTCTCTCCTTTCTGCTGCCCTCAACTACCTATGTCACATGATCATCAAGTGTACACAATCACATATGTGCCACCGAAAGATGATGCTCAAAAAACAACAGCAATCTTTATTTTTTATATTGTATCTGACGCTTTCTTTTTTACTTTACTTTTGAATGCCAGAAGTCACTTTGGAGCATTTAGAACATTCTGTGATGGTGGAAGCATTCTATAGCTATGTGATCCATCGTGGATACCAGTGACCACATGTGGCTATCGAACCCTCAAACTGTGCTGGTACGACTAAAGAGCTGAATTTCAAATTTGATTTTAATTTAAGTAAATTTTGCTTAGCATAAAGTATCCACATTTGAATTGAATTAGTCTTGAGAATAGGTTAATAGCTCACATCTGGGCAAGACCAGCTGGGGTACGGCTTGGTAGCAGAGCTTACATAATATACACAAGGCCCAGGTTAATCCCCAGAACTGGCAAAAGAAGAAAACCATTAAAGTGAAATAGGTCTGTGACCTAGGACTCAACCATCCCCTTCCTAGGAATATGCCCAAAGAAAGTGAGTGGATAAATCCATCAAAACATGTAAGCGACTGTTCATAAGCCGGGGGCAGGGCACATATTTGGGGTCTCATCTTGAGAGGTGGAGGCAGGAAGACTGAGCCCAGGATCAAGGCCAGAGTAGGAAGCATCTGAGAGAAATAAAAACCAGAGCCAGTGACCCGGTTCAGCAGGTAAAGGTATTTGCTACACTAGTCAACAACCTTAGCTTTATCCCCAGATACCACACGGTAGGAGAGAGCCATCTCCCAGAAAGTCCTCTGGCACATAAGGCCATACACACTCCAAAATAAATAAATGAATAGATAAATAAATAAATAAATAGATAAATAAATAAATAAAATGTTATAAAAGAAACAGAAGCAAAAATTCAAAACAAATTATATTTATAGGTGATGGGGAATGTTTCTCTGTAGTAGAATTCATGCTTAGCATGAATAAAATCCTGACTTCAATCTCTAGCATAGGGGATTAAAAAGAAATGGAGAGAGAAAGAAGGAAAGAGGGAAGGAGGCAGAGAGAGAGAGAAGAAGAAGAGGAAGAGGAACTAGAAGAGACCCAAGTGTTTATCCCACTGAATTTATTTTTAAACATAGTATATTTATACAACAAAATGCTACAAAGATTCATATTGCATAATCCCATTTATACAATAAGTAGGTGGAGATGTAAATCAAAACAATTGAAAGACCCTAGAAGTTAGGCAGTCTCTAACTTGGGATAAGAGACTTGCCATAAGCATTTAGCTGCTGCCTGTGGCTGCCAAATTCTGAATCACTTTCACTTTCGGTCAAAATAGAGAATTTCTGGGTTCTTCCTTCCCAGAACTTGTTTGACAGGCTTTTTCAAAATTCGGATGGACCAATACTAGCTACGGAAACAAGGGTGTTCACTGGTGTTGATCAACATTCCGTGCAAGAAAGCTCAGATACAGGGCGTCTACCTGCATCAATCAACTCTGCTGCACCCCAGCAGTTCACCACTCTGCTCTGTCCCCAGAGAAATATGTGAACATCTCAGACTCCAAGGGAATTTCTAGATTCCCCCTCCTTGGGGAGGGTCTGCTGCTTGAACTATTGTCAGTGTGGATTGCTACTCTGTGACTTTCCATTTCTCTTCTCTCAGTAGAAGTGTGCTTGAGCACTGTGACTACAGCTTTCCTGCCTTTTATTCTTCAAATTGACAAAGAAAATGAACCCACTTTGAAAACCTAGACACAATTGTGTCTAGGAGTGGGTCAATAGTTGATCAGTCACATGACAGAAACTTGATGCTGGATATGATCTATAATTTTTCTGGGGCGAGCATTGGTTGCATGAGTAGATAAATATGTAAAAATGTTGCTGAGCTATCAATTTAATACTTTTGTGTATTATCGCATATATATTGCATAGTAGGAAAAACCAGAATGCTTTCCCATTCTGCACACAGCACAGCACACACTTCACTTCTTACCTAGATCAGAGTAGAAGGGTTTTCCGCAGACCAGTCAGCTCAGTAGCAAACACCAACTAGATATTCTATAATTTAATCTAACCTTGGTTATTTCCTGGGAGTCAGGTTCTACAGGTTGAGGACTTAGTCCCAAAAGGCAGTTGACCTCAAAGCCCCAGGTGGGGTTGTGATTCTTACCAGCTAGCAGTCAACTGGGAAGCCCTGGACCCCTTCCATGGTTTTGTTGATTCATTAGGATGACTCACAGAGCTTGTGGAAGCATTTTACACTCACTCACTCATTAATTTATGTTAAAAGACACAGATGTAAATGCAGATGAAGAAGACACAGCGAATTACATGGGAATGGGCGGAGTTCACAACCTTTTCTAGCACCAAGAGATTTGTATCATTGCTACTGATGATCAACCTTTATATCCCTCTCATAGGCCAGCAGACTAAAGAGCTTTCAGTGCAAGCCTGGCAACCAAAGTTCAATCTCCGAAACCCATGTAAAAATGCAAGGAGAAAACCAATTCCTAAAAGTTGTCTCTGGTCTCCATGTATATGTCGTGTCACATGGGTGTCCCCCACACACACATCATGTACACACAATAATAATAAGAATATATTTCATATTGCAAATCACAATGTCAATTATAAGAATTTTCCAAATCAAGTTCTCAGCCCCTGTCTGGCTGCAAACACTACGCTGGGCAGAGAAACAATGCTGCACAGGGACTCAGCATCCTAAGCACATGATTTCCTTGTGAAAAGGAAGGTCAGAGAATATCAAAAGATGTTTTCTTATTCTCTCCAGGCTTGCTTTAAATGTGAGCCCTGGCTCTCACTGCTCCTTTATTCTGCTGTTCATCTGCCTTTGAGCAGAAGAGCTAACGTAACCATGTATGAAACCCTGTCGGTTCACCAGCACCCAGGGTCCTCTTCTCTTTACTTCACGTGCTTCTCTCAGGTCAGCTTTCCTTGCCTTGTCCTGCTTTACATGGTCACAGTGGGACATGGGAGAATCAAGGCACTCAATGCAGAAGAAGAATAGGGTTCTGCAGTCACAAGCTGTTCTTCCATGTCACCTTCTCTTTCTGCTTAGAACATGTACAGAGAGAGAGCTTCTTAAATCACGTAGGCTGCCTAGGGCACAGAGTAGCCAAGGGCCAGGAAGTGCTTCCACGGGGTAGTCTGCCTCATCTCTGCCTAACACTGCTGACCTTGAGCCTGGTTCCTCGATGCGAGAGGCCAGACATCCTGCCACTAGCCGTAGCTCAGGCCACCAGAAGGAAGCTGCAGCAGAAAGGTCACAATGGTTGGGCCGGGAACTGCTCGGGAAGAAAAAGTAACTGGAAAACACATCCTTCAAGACCCCTGGAAAGAGAAGCCAGAGGCAGGAGCAAGAAAAACTCCCATCTTGTCTTTCGAAAGTCAAGATGAGGATTTATTAGTAATCATTGCTTTTAGAATTAAGAAGTTAGAACTGAAGCCATAAAAGAATGCTATTGTAGTAATGCAATATTACAAGTTAGCTTAAAAGTTCATTAAAAGAGCTTTATTCACTTACATGCTTTTGAAATAAATTTAACCTTGTTTGTGACAGGGTGTCTGTAGCCAAGGCCAGCCTCAAACTCTTTGTGTAGCTGAGAAGGACTTTGAGCCTCTAATCCCTCTACCTCCACCACTGATTCATTCTGGGATTACGGGCATATGCCGCGATATCCACTTTAAACTTAACATTTAAAACCAAACAAAACAAAAAACTCATAAGGATTGAGCAGCTGAGTGCTTTACAGTTAGTGAGATCTTTCAAGAGAAAATAAAAATTTGGCTGGATGGAAAGGCAAGGCCTGTAGACATGGGGCCCCAGGAACCTGGGGTGAATAGGGCATGGTTGAGGAGCTTGGCACTCATTCATTGTCTGGTGCCATCTGCTTAATGGGACAAGGAGAAGTAAGATTGCATGAAGGTCTATGGAGAGTGGATTTAATATTTCAGCTCTCATTAACCTCACAATAACCCGGGAGGGAGGTGGCATTCTAGGTGCGTTTTAGGTGAGGACCTTGACTCATACTTGTTCAGTAGCTGAATGTGTCCTTAGTCCACCTGAAATTCCTATGTCAAAATCTTAAGCTCCAAGGAAATGGTATTGAAGATGGAACCTTCAGGAAATCATGAGTATAAAGCTTATGAACAGGATGAGTATACTTTTAGAAGTTCCCAGAGAAAGCCCTTCTCTCCCTGGGACAGTTAACCTTGATTGTCAGCTGGACTGAACTGTGAAGCATCTGACATTAGACACCTTCAGGTATATCTGTGATGATTAACCGAGAGCGGAAGACCAAGAGGGGAAGGCTACTTCCTATGCTATTGCAAAGGGCCCAGACAGAAGCAAGGGAAAATAAGAGAAGTCACAGGCATTCTCTATCTCTCTTCTCACCTCAGCACCCCACCCTAGTCCCTGCTCTGCTTCCTGGACTATCATGAGGTATGCTTCTTTGTTCTGCTTTGCTTTTCCCATTATAATGGACTGATGCTGCTAAAACCATAAGCGAAAATAAATCTTTCCTCCTTTTTAGTTAGTGTTTGAGCTCAGGATAAGGATAAAAACTGACTCATCCCTTCTACTATGTGAGACACAGAATACAGCTGTCTATGAACCAGGAAGAGAACTTTCATTTTGGACATCTTGACTTCCAGAACTGTGAAAAATAAGTTTCTGTTGTTTGTAAGCTGACAATCTGTCGTCATTAGTTTTAGCATATCAAACTGACCAAGTCATTCATGTTGATGAGCTGTCATGTGGCACAATTAATAAAAGAACCCATATCTGCCTAATCATGAGTTCCATGCTTTTTCTACTCTACATGAGTGACCTTCCACCAAAATGGAAGCAGCATCTACCCAGGGTCCTCTGCTTCCAGACCTACTAAGGAAATAGTGATTCACTAAAGAGCATAACAAGATCTCTGAGTTCAAAAAGAAAAAAAACAATCTGTGTGGTTCTCAAAATGATCAAATACATGTCTTTCCTATAATTTCAGGTCACAGAGGATTTCTTGGCCTTTGGAAGTTCATTTTTCTGCTTTATTACAAAGAGAAATCTAATAGTAAATCTGAAAGGGTCTCTGGACTAATAATATGAGAAGCCCTGTCCACTCTGAAGGGACTCTGAAGGCAAAATGAAGTTCTCCTGGGATTGCTCTTAACACTTCTAACTTGTGTCTCCCAAACACTGAATGCCTCAGGGCCTTAACCCTTTCACTAGAACTTCCAAAGGAAACAGGAATCAAGGAAATCTTTTCATGTTGCAGGACCTCCCAGGCATCCCTCTTTGGTCCATTCTTGGCAACAGAAACATTGAATCAGAGTGTCGGGATTTGGGTCCACATTCTGGTAGCACTTACTGAGACTGCTAGGTGCTGAGTGTGTCCACATGTTATTTCATTTCTTCTTTCCAGAAAGACTACAAAGAACATTATCCTCATTTTAGATGGGAAGTGACAGAGCTCAAGTAAGAAGTGTCGTGGTATCTGTCCAGACTCAAGCTGCTTATAAGTGAAGGACAGTGGTGCTCAGATCTAGGGCCTAGGGCCTCTAGCCACTGTTCTGAAACCATGATATTGTTACTCAGCTGCACGTGAGGAACCTTTAGTCTATCATTATTGTTCTCACATTGTCATTAAAAAGCTTAAAGTAACATGATAAGAAAGGATCAGGTGCAGCAACTTCCCTTGGAGGCCAAGCATCCATACAGCACGGAATCAGGGCACATTGTTCTGCACAGGCCTCCATTTCTCTGACAGAGCATCCCATCATGATAGGGATCCAATGGTTATTCACAATTCTCTAAGATGCAGGACAGCTTTGAGATCGGCCTAACAGAAACTGCGAAGTTTTAGAGTAGCATTTAGAATCACTTCATTCCCGCTGATGGTCACAGGGCTCCAAGAGCTGCGCTGAGGCCCCTGAAATTGAAAGATGTATTTTAATAAATTTCTGAATACAGAGTCAGAAAAAGTATATTTGTGTGCTTGATCCCTGTCTGAGGAAGCTTTGTAAGATAATAAAACCCAGTTACTAAAGTATTACCCAAACTCCAGGTTTTTCATCTCAATTTCCTTAGTATCTGATGCACAGATGACAGACAGGGTTTTTTCAGTTTTCTTCACATATGTATGATGTAGATGATTAACAAGTTTTAAGACAACGAAACACTCTGTCCCAGCAGTCCTTGTGGTCCAGGTTAGTACTCAAGCTCCACCATTCCTGAAATATATCAAAAAATGATGAGTGCCTCTTTTTGCTAAATTCATTGTCTCCAAGCCCTGTGTTACCACAGTCCAGGTCTCAGCTGATCATAATATAGTATAATTAATGAGATTTGAGTAAATGCAGACATTTCTCTTTTTTAACCAACAAGCAGTGTTCTTTAGATACAGTGATAAATAAACATTTCACCAGAATGAAGGAGAAGAGGAAGTCTTCGGTGATTTTACACACACACACACACACACACACACAATATACTTTATTTATAATTAAGTATATCAGCTTAATTTGTATTTATTTTATAAATATATGTATCAAAATTTAAATATAAAATGATTTAATTTATGCTACATAAATTAAAATATATTTATGTATAAAATGCCAACCTATGAATGTACAGAATGAATTAGTACAGAGATACTGTGTATCTGTGAAGACAAAGTTAATGAGTTGCACACAATAATGAACACTATTAATCTATACAGAACAAATGAATTAATTTTAAGAAAATATACACATTATTAGCAAATAGCTCAGCAGGTCAAAGTTCTTCCACACAAACCTGACAACCTAAATTTAATGTCTTACAAGGTGTTAGGAGAGAACCTACTTCTGAAAGTTATCCTTTGACCTCTATATATGAACAGTGGCATGTTTGTACCTGCTATCTCTCTCTCTTTCTCACACATTCTCTCTCATAAATAAATGAATAATAAATAGTACATTCTCTTTAAAATTTAATCAGCAAAAGTTAATATATACAAGCTTAGTAGCAAATTTTTCATAATGCTTTTCATTTGTGCAGTAAAACTAATTGAATCTTTTATAAGTCATAACCCCCAAAATTGTCAGTTGGTGCTCCCCTTTGGTGCTGTCAGGTTCTTAGTGATGTTGTTGGCACTGCAAGGTCATAGCAAAATCTGTGGCATACGTTGGAAGTGAGACCCAAGAAGAAGGATAATGAATTGAAATGAACTGGGCATCAGTGATAACTATAGCGTTTAGGACATTGTCTTCTTGGCCAAAAAAAGAGGAGATTATAACCTATAACTAGATCTCACGCTACAGCTTCCTGTTGTCAATAAGAAGAGTGTGGTTCGGAGTCTGCAGGAGGGCTATGCCACCTGCCAGGCCCAAGGTCACAGGCAGCATGGGGTCCTATAAGCTGACATTGATCAATGGTGCCTGTCAAAGCCTCCCATAAATCACATTCAGCCAATGGTCATGGACTGATTTTGAAGAGTTACTGTCGCAATCATGGGGCTTAGCAGAATCAGGAGACTCCTACCCTGATCTAAATTCTTTGTTCTTCAGTGTAAGAAGGAAACAAATGCCTCATGATTGTCAACAGTACCAAGGTGTGACTGGCCAGAAGCTTGTTTGCACCCATTATTGTGTCCTTTCCACAAGCATTGCCAAAGGTTCACTGGTGCCTTTGTCTTTCAAAAGTGGGAAAGTGTTTTAAAGGAACTTTAAAAATGCACATGAAGGTGAAGAATGGACTGAGATAAGAAAATTCTTGTTGTCTTGGCAAATGTCACAGACTAAGTCTGTGTAAGACCAAACATATGGTGAAAAGAAGAAACTAAATCTTCCAGATACTTTGTCTACCACGGCATAAAAAACTTCTTTGATTGGATTTTCACTTTTCATCTCCATGTTTGATATTAAAAACAAAACCATAGATTCGACACTATGAAAATTATGCAGAAAAGACATCATCAAAAATACTTTGATGATAATAAAGTTTCCCTTTAATATTCTAGAGTTTCCTCCTATGCAGGATGTGATGGTTTGGTATTTATCTACAACATATATTATCATGTTTAGAATCTTTTAAAAGCTGCTGATCTCAATATTTTTAAAAAAGTCAAAAGGAAAGAGTCGTAGACTAAAATGTAGAATGATTTCAGGATGAAAATCTTACTCCAGGTCGATACTTTCAGAAAATAAGTAGTTAAACCAAATTATAAACTGATGCCCCCCAAAAAGCCCACTAAAGATAATAAGGAATAATCATGAAGTCAGAGGAAGTACAAACAGTAGAGGCAACAGCAGTAGGAACCAGAGGACACAGATATGTTACCCTCAAACGATCTGTGGATATGAGAACTGTGAGGTCATAGTAAATGAAATATGGATGTGGACAGGACACCAAGGAATCATTCCATATTCGCTTTTTAAATTATTTTTATTTATTAAATTTTTACCAGAGAAACCTCTCTGCCTTATGTAAGCTTGAAAAAAGTTTCCAAATAATATTGGGTAGTTTTCAGCTAAGCAGGCAGATTCTAAAGCTAGGTTACAAGAGCAGTTGTCATGAAACACGGATTACTAACATGCCTAAAGAACCAAAAGCCTCTCTTACTACATTTGACAGAAGAATAGATTCCTGTACACAACCACTTCCTCATGTCTCTGTGGCTTTCACAACTCTGGCAGGGATCTGAGGCTCTTATGAGTCCTAGGACTGGAGTCATATACCTGAGCCTTAGCTGCAAAGGAGTCTGGTAATATGAGTTTTTTTTTTTTTTTTTTTTTTTACTTTGTGTGTGTGTGTGTGTGTGTGTGCGTGTGCACGTGCACCTATGGAGATCCAAGGATGAAAGCAATATGAGGAATCATCCTCAATTTCTCTACCTCCTTATTGGATTAATCTATCTCCCTATTGCATTGCTCTGGGGTTTCCTAAGCTTTGCTTTTCAGAGTTAAATTATAGGCCACCACCATTTCTGTCCAGCATTTTAAAAAATGTGTAATCTGGGGGTCCAAACTCAGGTCCTTTTGCTTTTGAGGTTTTAACCCCTGAATCATCTCCCAGCCCAGCGAGTGTAATTTCAAGTCTGTTGTCACTCCTTTTGAAAACTTGTTTATTTTTCTATCCATGTATCTGGTCATCTGCTCTAATGACTTAGGGAGAGCTGAGATCCCAGCCGGTGGAAACTTTAATGTTATCCAAATAACACATTTTCTTCTGTGTTGAGCAACTCATCACCTTAGATTACATAGTTTTCCTTTTCTTCATATAGCAATGTCTTGGGGGTTGGAGAGCTAGCTAATTATGACTAGGTGAGAGGAGGATCATAAACAAGGGAACCAAGACTTTTATTGCATTCATTTGTCACTTGGTCTGAGACAATAATAAGACACTGCTGGTGGTCAAAAAAGTCCACATCGCAGAGGAGAAATTTTCTGCACCTCTGACCTGAACCGGCCTCTGAAAGGGAGGGAGGAGCTTACTTCCAAGTATTTAAGTACTTTGTGCTTGTTCCCACATTCCATTCTCTAACCTTCTGACCATGAGGCTCCAGAAAAAGACCCACCAGAAAGTGAATGGATCAAGCAAATGGGCTTCTGCCCACAGAGAGTAAACAAACTCGGGGTCAGCATTTTCTTTTCAGTCACGAGACATTTCTTTTGTTCTGAAGGACCAAACTATGTGAGCATGTGAGCGTAGCCTGAGTTTCAACGGGGAAGAGACTGAGCCTCCTCCTCCGCGCTGCCCTAGACAACAGGACTCTCAGCAACCATCACATTTAAGGTCATCAGCACCCCAAAAGGATCCCCAAGTCTAGAGCAATAAGCTGCTCGATATGGCACGCTGTTACGGGAGCTTTCTCCCCACCCCCCTAAGAACTCCTGAGGTGGACACATAGCCAATGCCAGAGAGCAAGAGATGTCCACACAAACCCATATCCTCCTGCAGCGTAGATTTTCTCAATAAGCCATCTTTTTCTGCATTCACCCAGGATCTGCATTCACCCAGCAGGAAAGAAAACACTGTCACCTAGCCCTTCGGCCCAATGAAGCAACTTTTCCACACAACAATCTGGCCTTCTGCGTGAGAAGTGGTATACAGTGCCTTCTTCAGAGGGCATCAGGAGAAGCGAGACATTGTCACGTAACATTCTGGACCACCACGAATTGTGCTTTATTTGGAACAGTCACTAACATTGTTCCTGAGACAAAGTCCTGCACACAACCCCAAAGACACAGGACAGCTTAGCACAGCCGGGCAGAGAAGTGGGCCTCCTTCAGCGGGTCACATGACTGCTCTCAGGGCTCAAGGTCAGGACTGGAATCTTGAAATTGGCCGAGGCCTGGATACACCTGCACATAAATTCCTTGAACAACAAAGCACTGAAGTTGTTTTCCTGATTCTACTCCAGGACAGTTAGAAACCGGCCTTCTTAAATGGATATGCTCAATGGAAGTCAATTCATTGGGTCAAAATCCTTCGCCGAGCAGGATAGCTCCTTCCAAAAAGAAACATGAGGGGTCTAAAAAGTTCTGTTGCCTGCTACGCTGTGTGCAAAGGAACCAGCCAAAGCCAAGTAACTTTTCCCCACCCTTTGCAAGCAATACGAAGACCCTGATGCTGAATAAAGAGGTAGATTTGAGGGCATTTGGTTGTTGTTGTTGTTAATAGCTCCTAGCCTCCTTGCCAGCGGATGCCACAGTAAAATGCTTTTTTTTAAGAGTCTCTGTCCCTCGGCAGAAAGTCCTTGCTTACAAATCAATCTGTAAAACTCAAATTTTATATTAGCTTGTAGGGGTGAGACAATTTGCTATCAAAAATCTCTGTGGATGAGTGGCTGGAGAGATGGCTCGGGTTAAAACAGCCTGCACTTCTGGTGCTGGTGGGCGGAACCTGGGAAATCCCAGAGCCAAGCAAGAAGGAGGTAGAAACAATTCAGAATGATTCCCAAAGTCATCCTTGGTCCTCCACGGGGACTCTCTCTCTCTCTCTCTCTCTCTCTCTCTCTCTCTCTCTCTCTCTCACACACACACACACACACACACACACACACACACACACATACACACACACACACAAAATGAATGAATAAATAATTTTTTAAAAACTTTATGGATGGTTCTAGGTTTGGAAACAAATTTTCACTTGTCACTGCTGATCTGGTTTCAGAGATCTTACGACTGTGATTTTAGAAGACAGAACATACAGAAACTAGGCGATTGTTGTGGGCTCTGTTCTCAGGGCTGAAGGCACATGGTCACAGACCACCAGGGATGTAAGTAAGAGCACATGGTTAGCTGTACTGGAATCAGAATGTAGTATTTTCCTCACAATCTGGCCATCTTGTTCCCCTCTTGGGGGGGCCACAAGGAGTCCCCTGCATGGTGGTCCTTGTCTGTCGGCCATCACAGCACACTTCAGGCTGAGGCACAGAGCTTCTGTCTAAGAAAACTGTACCAGAGCAAACATACCGTGTTTGCTTCCAAAGCCTGCAGAGTGTCACCGGCAACAGGATGGGTTTTTTTGTCCCCCAGGCGTTAAACAAGCCACTGGAAGAATGTCTCAGAGTCCTGTTTCCTTGCTGAGTCTAGTTTCATACCAGCTAAAATCACACAAATTTGTTGTTTACCCTCCATCCCTAGGCTCCTGAACAAAACCAGCAAAAGTCCCTTCTTGGGTGGTCTAATCTAGTGACTAAGTGGAGGTAGAATGGATAAGACAAAGACCAGGATGACAGGAGCTGGTGACCTTTCACCTCATCACACATTCAGGGTGGTCTGATTCCTGCCAACTCTAAGGAAAACCTCAATACTTCCCCTTCCCGTGGCAGGAGGTGTCCCTCCTGCAGGGCTGGCTTTGAGCTGGTTCTTGCACCTGTCCTTTTCCACAAATATCAGCACTGTCCTCACACACCTGGAGAGGCTTTACAAGTCACACAGCAATGCCTGCTAATCCTCATCTCAGCCTAGTCCCATCTGGAGCCCAGATCCAGAGATACAAACATGCTGCCCATCATTGTCCCAGTTACAAAAAAGGACACATCTAGCATGAACTGAGCCTCCCTTCCAACGACCTCTCCTTTGCATTTCTGACTTCATCCTCCCAACAGCCCAGCATCACAGATGTAATATCACCCCTAGAGAAAGACTGAGGAAGCTGAGAGCCTGTCTTTATCTTGCCCACAGAGTGGCATTTATGGGCATCAGTAACATGTAAAGCAGACAGCCTGGTTTCACAGCTCTCCTTATAAGATCTTGGGGATGTTTTTCTTTGCCACTTCTAGAAACTGGTAAAGCAGAATTTAAATGAAGGTACCAGACCACTTTCCCCATCAGAACAGTGTTTCTTAACCTGAATATGCAATGAAATGATCTGAGATAGAGATAGGATGAAGAATTTTATTTCACAGGGTATGTTTGACTGAGAGTTCTGGATTTTGCTTCTTTGTTTTTATTGGTGCGTTGTATGGGGGAGGCCTCAAACTCAAGGCTCGTACGTGCCAAGTACATGCTATACCACTGAACTCCATCCCCAACCCAAGGAAGTTCTGCATGTTTTAACGAGTTCCCAGAAGACATTAAAGCATATGGTCCACAGATGCCAACTGATGACACTTTCCAACTTCAGTTCTTTAAAAATTGTTCTCTCTGACTGCCCAAGTCACCCTGCCCACCCACTGCCACCATACACGCGGCTGCCGTGTCTTCTTCTAAAGGAGCCTATGGCAGTTCACTTGCATTGTGGCTGATAAAATTGCCATCAAACAACTTAAAGAGAACAAGGGGTTTATTCTCTTATGATAGTCCGGTTACAGGTTTTAGTCCAGTTGGCAGGAGAGCATCACCGAAAAGCAGAGGGAACTGGCCACACCATCTCCATAAAACAGCTGAGAGAGGGACAATCCTTACTTGCCAGACCAGCATGTCTGGCCAAGTACACACAAGGATGCCCTCTTTCTCAAACAGTTCCCTCCATCTTATTCACCTGTCCTGAGACTAGTTCCCCACCATTGGCTGGGCCTTTGCCATCCATTAAACAGTCTCCTGCAGGTTTGCTCTAGGCTTAATTCAACTACCAATTCTTTATGAACGTGCCCAAAGCTCAAACCCTCAACCACCAAGTTGACAACCATGTCTACTATGACAGAGCCTTTCTCTTCACCTCTGACTTATTCTGCGGTTGCACCCATTAAGATAATGGTTCTTAACCAGGAATGGACGCACTTACCATGTGAGGACCTCATTCTACATGAAAACAGCCACCTATCAATTGCAGAACATCTGGCTGAATATTCTGTGAGTGGACCTAGAAGTTAGCACAGTGACTGTCTCTCCCTTTTCACTACAAACCAATCCCCGGTTTCTTTGATTCTTTCAGCTCACCAATTAACTGGCTGATCCACCCAGTAAGAAAAGAAGTCAACTGCTCAAATCAGAGTTTCCTAGGCAGGAACCCCAAAATCCGTCGTAAGTGGAGAGGGTTGACTTCCTTGTCAATCACAATGTACACACACACAGATTTGCTCTCTTGCTTCCAGCCCATCCCCTGTGTCACAACCTCTAGGCTTCCTTCTCCTGCCACAAACAGACATGATCAGCAGGTATAAATCTGAGCCTTTCTGTGAAGAATCAAGTTCATGCCTGATTTAACAAGTGTTAAGAAAGGTGACATACATATTTCCCCCAAGTTCTGAACCCCAGTAATCTATCTGTTCTAGGACTTGGCTGAGAAAAAAAAATGCTTCAAGTTGCTTCCTTTCACTTTAAGAAATTTTCAAGACTAGGTCAGTATGTCGTTCAGTTTTTCCTGACTCCCCCCTCCCCTCATGATTCCAAAGAAAGCCTCACATTGAAAAGAGCTAGAAAGGCATGATTCAGTGATGTCAAACGCTGTCAGAATCCCTCCTCCCAAAACTCTTTGTTAATTGTACTCAGTATCTATAGTGATAAATTTAAAGACACATGAAGCTCTGGGATCCCAAAGACAGTAAGCTATTGTATTGTCCCATTAAGTTGGAACAATGAACAGTCTTGAGCCTGTCTCCAAGCAACAGGAAATGCCAGTCACAGTCAGGTGGGACTTGCTGATAATTTTCTGAAAGAGTTTCACATGCTTTGTTATCTTAAAGACAGGAATGTTAACTTGCATTTAGATAAATTACAAATATTTGAACTCAAACTATATCTTTTAATTATAAGAAGTTTTGCTTCGTTTTTAGTATTTTGCTTCGTTTTTAGTATTTTGCTTCGTTTTTAGTATTTTAAAAAACTTATGGAAAAACCACAAAAGCACACAACTTGGCCCTCTGTATCCATGGGCTCCACAGCTTAAATTCAACCAACTGCAGATTGAAAAAATATTTTTAACTGTGTCTGTACCAAATATATATTGGTTTTTTTATTCCTTGTTATTTTTAAATAGAGAGAGCAACTATTTATGTAGCATTTATATTATATTAGGCATTTCAAGTGATCAAGAAATGCTCTAAAGCCTGCAGGAGGATGTGTGTAATTTATATGCAAATACTATGGCATGTCATATGAAGGATTTACACAGCCACAGTTTGGTGTCCTGCTGGTGTGAGGTTTGGAATGGGGAGGCTAGAACTAATCCCCTTGGATACCAAGAGAAGACAAAGAATGTCAAGGAGCAACCAATAAAGATTTTATGTATATGTCTATTTTAGTATTTAAATATCAACAGAGGTTAATTGGCAACATAGTACAACCTGATGGGCCTTCAGACATTCAGTTTGCTCTGGACTTGAGATTTGAACCTTCAGAAAGGCCTAAAGCAATCAAACACAAGGCCCGTGTCCAAGGGAAATTGCCAGCTCATCCCTCTGGGGACTCTGCTCTCTGTTCACAGCTTGCCTCCCTCTGCACTTTGATTCCTGTGGCATCTCTTACTCCTGGCCATTACTTTGGCAGTATTTCCCCCAACTAAACTCAGACCCCTCCCTTTATTTATGACTTGAAGGGCTTGCTACTCCACACATTTATGATACCTAGGAATATAAAACCCTACAGCTGTGCAATCCAATGTATAGTCCATACCCACACATGCCCTACTTAGATTACTTACTATCTAATACAATGCAAAGGTCCATTAGACACATCCTAAATGCACAGTGGTCACATGTAATTATAAAACACTTCTTTCATCAGAGAAAGTTCTATGGACAAGACTTGATTTAACATATTCATTACTGTCTCTACCTAAGAGGCAGCCCACCTTGATGTCAGTATCGTACCAAAACTCCCCAATAACAGTTATACAAAACCAAATAAATGAAGATTAACCTGCCTGTTAGCATGGTGTTGAGATCATTCCAGGTACGACCCAGATTTCCCTTAGATGCCTCCAGAAGCCTGCAGCATCACTCTGGATATTTAGATCTTCTAAGACACTGAGTCACAGGATCATATGTGAAGAAAATTTAGGTTTAGGATGACTCAAACCTGAAGAAGACAATCTGTCAATACCCAGCAAGCTTGCTGCCTGGTATATACAGAAGCCAGTACTATAACACTGTGTTTAAGTTAAAAAGAAGAAGAAGAAGAAGAAAGAAGAAAAGTCTTTTTTGCAAGGTCACCAGACAAGGAAATCATAAGCTGTAAACTCAGATCCACTCCTGGGAGGAGCTTTTGGCAGGGAAATGCATAGAGATGGTGAAGAAGATATTAGCTTTGTTTTACACAGGCTCAGACCATCACTGTGCACCTGCACAGGTCCCCATCACTGTGCATCTTCACTGGTCACTGGTGTCTTTCAGAAGGAGTTATCATGATCTGTCTGGGGGTTTTCGAGTGGTGCACTGACTTGCTCTATACATGTCCTTTGTTGGATTCTATAAAACAACTTCCACGCTTTGCTATTTAAAGAATTTGTGCCTGAGGCATGCCTGGGTCTTAACCAAGTTCACCAGAACCTCTAAATACCACCTTCATTGCAATACATTTTTTTACAGGTATCTCCTTTATTCTCCATACTGGAGACAGTACATGGTCTCCATGGGGGGAGGTGGTACGACCCATGTAGGGTATGAAGACACCCATTGTCAACTCTGTCACTTAGTTTATTGTGTCTGCTCACCAACAAGCCCAGGGTGAGAAAGGTCCAATAAGCCCTCTACCATTTATCATATATGATCAAAAAGAAAGTATTTTTAAATGTGACCTAATATATGCCCAACGTAGTATTGGATCCACAGGCACTCACTCACTTTATATCCTATGAGTTAATTAGAGATATTTAGTTTAATAATAGCTTAGGCCAACTAGATGGATCTGCTGGCAAACCAAAAGCCTGTGATCTGAGTTTGAGTCTCAAAACACATGTAAAGGTGAAAGGGGAAAACTTACTTCATGAGTTGTCCTCTGGCTGCTATAGTCATGCCATGGCATATGCATGTTCACAAGCAAACACACGTTCACACACACTTGCAATAATGAATCATATATTTTTTAAAAATTAAAAAGTAGCTTCAATGTGAAAACATCAGAATTTGAATGAACACACTTGAATCACTCTGCAATATGTTAATCCATCATCAATTAGTTTTGGCCTGTAGGTATAGCATGAATCAAGCCCTAGGCTCCATCCCCAGTGCCATTTTTCAAAGACCAAAGCAAATTTTCTCACACATCATTTTTAGCTTAATGAAAAAAATCATTTTACAGCCTTCACCCCAAACAAAACTTTTTTTCTTTAAATAGGGTCTTGCTCTGCTGCCCAGGCTGGCCTTGAACTTGTGTCTCAGTCTGCCAAGCAACCAAGATTACAGATGTCTACCCCCATGCCAGCTGCCATGCCAACCTGACTTCATTTTACTCACTTGTTTAAAAAAAATCTCATTCAGCAAACATTTCTGTGTTTCTACTGAGGGACTGTCAGTATCTATGGAGATTATCGAGTTGAATGCTCCCTTTGATTGAGAATCATGGCAGCAGACTGTGCAACTGCAACATGCAATCACTGCAGAAGTCCCTTGACCCTTGCCAGCTCTATTTGCATGCTCCAGCCAGTTTCCAAATCCCAATCTACAGGTTAGAATCCTTGTTTGGATTGTTTCACAATCCAAATGTTCCCCCCTCAGAGCGTATTTTGAAATGTAATGACCATTGGGACAGACAGACTTGAGACATAAGATTTTTTCAAGGTGACCAGGTCAAGAGGGCATTGCCCTCATGAATGGGTCAGCACTATGTTAGTGAGACCTTTCATTGCTGTGACAAACTCCTATTAGAACAACTCAAAGGTAGGATAGATTTGTTTGGATTCATGGTTTTCAGAGGTTTGGGTTTAGGGTCAGACGGCTCAGTGTGAGGCAGAACATCATAATGGCAAAAGCATGCAGTATATAGCAAAGCTGCTTGCCTTGTGGCAACCAGGAAACAGAGAGAGACAGGAAGGGGCCAAGAGTTAGATATAGCTCCTGAGGACACAATCCTAGAGACCTACTTCCTCCAACCTCTTAAAGGTTCTACCACCTTCCAATGATGCTATCAAACTATGACTCCATCAACAAATTAATCATTGATTAGATCAATTAGATTCCTTAGGAATACTTCTTAAAAAGTTGGCAACCAAGCCTTCAATATCTGAGTCCTTAGGAACACTTCCCATCTAAACCCTAAGAAATGCAGCTGATAAACAGATGAATTCATCTATCTCTCACATAATGCTCCGAGGAAGCAGCGTGAAGGCCTCCCCAGATACCAGCATCTTCATGCTCTCGGACATCCCAGCCTCCAGAACCAGAAGCCACATAACTTTCTGTCCTTCAGAAACTTCTCAGTCCTGAGCCTCAGATGGTGCCTGATTGAGAAAACTCCAAAGAATAGTTCCCCATACAAAACAGAACTTCATTTCTTACTCAGGTGAAAAAGCTAAATGTAGCCTCCAGAAGAGACCTCCTGATTCTGTGAAACGGACTGGGAGGCCCCTGGCCCTCTGGCATACAGGCTCCTTCAGCCTGATTTGATTGATATTAGGGCATGACTTCTTGGCCCAAGATATATATGGAAGAAGTCACAAAAGATAGGAAAGAACAATATCTTCCCTTTATCGAGTTTAGTGCCACGGCTGACAAGTTCCAACAAGGGTCGGAAAATTTCATCCTTTTTTCCTTATCAGATTCTAATATGAACGTAAAACTCTAGAATAAGCACAAGACAGACATCTAGCAGACACCTGCTGGGCCTAAGGCTCTGTGCCTCTCTGAATATACTATCTACAGATGCAGAAGCAGTAGTCCATGCCTGCCAATAAAAGAAACAGAAGCCATTAAGCACCAGTGTTTTATTCATATCACCAATATTTTTCCTGTAGCATCGACTGCCAAGAGCAAATCTCATCTTTGGAATGCTTATTTTTTTTACAGTAAAATAGGAGGAAAATTGATATCAGTAGGCATGACTATTATAAATGTTGTTATATATTAAAACAAAGCCTTTGCCAAGGCAATAACAAAGCCATAAAGCACTGAAACCCGTGGAATTACTACATCTAAGCTTACATATTAAAAAACCAAAACATTAACTTGGTCATATTGACCATGGTATTTTAGATTTCCAATTACACTGCTAATTGCAAAATCTCAGACGAGGAAGTGGAAAATGGGGAAATAAATTAATGTTGCTCTGAGAGCCCTAATTTCTGAGAGCATGACTTTGAAATAGAGCTGTGTCTTTAATTTCTATGCAAAAAGAGAAGAAAGAGAGCAGAGTGGAAAGGTTTCTGTGTGACATGGTGACAAAGTCCACGTGGACTTTGATGCGAAAGCCCAGCAGACTTAAGAAAGGGGCAGGTGATACCCCACCTGCTGCTAGTATTCATCTGAGGATAATTAAACCTCTGTTGAGTTTTCCAAGCAGAGGACAGACACGATTCTTCTGTGCAATAATACCCTGAGACTAACCAGGGAACTTCTCTTTGAATTGGATTCAATAAGGTAACTGTAGCCAGTGTTTCACTTGCTTTTCCCCTGAGGACTAATGATGGATTCTATCACAGTTTCTCTCCTGCTCTTCACATCTGAGTTCCCTCGTAGTACTTCCCATTGGAAACTTGGCCAAATGTCATGAGAAGACTACCATGTTGTTTCTTTCCCATCCCTCCTGTTGTCCTGGTCCTTGTCCTCCCCTCATGTCCTGTTTCCCTGACACAACTCACCATCTCTGTTCTTTACTCAGGGCTCCCCAGTCTCATGCCTCAAGACACAAATAGACTGCTGCCCAGCATCAGCTATACAATCAATAGAAATGCTAAGGGATGTTGTATCCATAGTTTAGATGGGTTGGTTGATCTGGGGCAAAGACATAAGTCTCCCAGCACCCTTTCTTCCTCTTTCCTGTAGGACTCATCATATTAGCTATGCACATGACCTATCTCAAATAACCCCTTTGATCCATGTTCTTCTGCAATTAAATGGAAGGGTCACTAAATGTCTACATCCTGTCACTAAGATATGAATGATGCCTTTTCCCCTTCTTCCTATTGATGAAAATATAAGTGCTATGGCTGGAGTCCTAGCAACTATCAAAAGATCTGGATAATGGAAATTATGCATGTGGTACAGGGAAAAAAAGTTGGGGTTCTCCAGACTCAGCTCAAGAATTCATTGTTTTGGAGTGTAGACCATGGAAGAACAATCATCATTCTTGCCTAAATCACTGTTTCACATTAAACACAGTCAAGTTTAATTTTAGCCAAATGCTGAAAATATATAAGTAACAATAATCAAAGTAGTGTCTAACTGAACTGCCATTTTAATCTTCTGGATCATTTTTTAGTCTGTCTCCTGAAGTATCCTACCCTTTGATACCTTTGCCTGCCAATTAATACCTCCCCATACTGTCCTGTGCACTGTTATTTATTTATCCATTCATTTATTTATGTATTTGTTTGTTTATTTTTGGTACTGGGTTTATACTGAGTATACTCTGAACTACTGAGCTACACCTCCAGCTCTCAGAATTACCCATCTATATTCTCTTGGGATCTGATGGGTCATGTGATATGTAATAACATTTATATGAATGGGGGGCTTGAGTCCAATGCTTCAGGAATGACTAACATGGATACCCAGCAGGTAATCATGGCAGGGATATTCAAGCAGGCAAGCTTCTTGGCATTTGATGTAAGAAATACACTTTGGCAGATTGTCAGGCAGCTCTGGTTTACATACATTGCATGTCAGACTCAGTTAGGATTCCCAGATACTTATTTCAACCATTTTTTTGCATTGCTTACTAGTGTATAACTAGACTAGTGTTGTTCAAAATAAGATAGATGGAGCCTGGTAAAAAGAAGCATAGAGCTCAGAAAGAGTAGCATGTTTTCTCTTATATGCAGAATATGGGTACACAGATACATGCACACACACACACACACACACACACACACACACACACAAAGTACACACAGAGAGAATGAACTAGCAGGAGAAGAGGGCTTCTTGGGAAGAGAAGGCAGGAGACAGCACTGGTGAGGTGAATATGAAAACATGACAATGAAATCCATTATTGTATACAACAAAGTATACAGTAACTGAGAAAAGAAATAAATGTGAGCAAAAGTATGGAGGCAGGCAGCTGGGAAGCTTTTCTAGTTTACAGAAGTACAATATATGAGTTTCCTTCCATGGACATCAAAAACAGTATTTGAAAAGGAGGCCTGATGTCCAACAAAGCAACATGTATTAGAGGCTTAGCTTCCCCAGAGTCTCCCTCAGTTAACCCTCAACCTTGAGCACTTTTCATATAAGAAAAAATGTGGTGAATGGAAACATCACTTCCAGAACATTGCCTTGATTCCAGTATCCCAAGATCTGTGATCCACCAAGCCGGTGGACACAATATCATGTCATTTTATCAAACCTACTGATGACTGTTCAAATGATGCATTTGCTATGTGCCTGACTTTTCTTTTGCATCCAAACTCATAATTTGTTGATAAGAAAATACAACAGAAATGCTGGCTAGTCCCTGGGTCATCAGACACTGCCTGAATAAACAGCCACTTTCTGTTAGCCTCCATCAGCATCAGTTCCAGTAGAAATACGGTAATTCGAGCCTGTGTCCCAGACTCTGAAGAAGCAGCTTATGAAAGGCATGTAATTGTAAACCAACTTCCTTAAAGATAGCAATGCCCTGCAATGCAGAGCCTCAGAAACCAGGGAAGCAAGTTACCTCTGCTAAACCTTTCACCTTTCAACACCCCTTATCTTATCAGCCTCTTCTTTTCCTCATTCTATTTCATCCTGTTTCTCTTTACAAAGATAGATCCCTAGCAGAAAATGCACTTTAAAAAGCTATATAAAATAAATTGTTGCCTGCCATATATGCACATACATATATATACACATACAATATATGCATCATAGTATACATATACATGTCACATATTTGCAGTAACCTCTCTTGCATCCAAATTTATGTGTATTCATATGTTTGCCTTACTTTCATTTTTGAAATTTTATTTATTTTGTAGGTGAGTGCAGATATGCATGTGCCATGACAGCCATGTAGAAGTTAAAGGACTACTATTGGGTAGATTTTCTCCTCTTCCACCAGGCAGTCTCTGGGGATCAAACTCAGATCCTGAGGTTTGCACAGCAAGCACTGTCACCTGCTGATCCATCTTGCTGGTCTTTAAGCCACTTTCTCCTCTCCTACTTTGTAAGAAATGCCCCTTAGTACATAATCTATCTTCTTGTTTCTAGCCATCCTTTTGAGCTCAGCAATCTGGAATCTCCTTTCTTGAGGTCAGAGACCTGAGCACACACAGAGTTAAAGGCTGGAAGCATACCTGTTAGTGTCAGCGTGTTCCTAGGTATTGTGGGGGAGGATCTTGTGTTGTGACTGTCACAGGTTGTCCTATAGAAGTCAAGAAGGGATGGATGAACCAACCACAGAGCAATGCCAATTGCAGATAATTGGCAATGATGTCATGCTGAATATAGGACTTTGAAATCATGACCTGCACAGCTAAAAATAGACCTTAGGTGTGAATAAGGAACTGGGCCAGCAGAAAGATATAAGAGCAGGAACTAGAAGGAAATGTGAGCTAGGCTAGTCACAGAGAGTTTTCAAAACAGCTATAGGAAATCACTTATGTAGGAGTTTCATTCTGTGATGGGCTTTTTTTTTTTGGTACATATGAGTATAAGTGCCAATTTGTATATGTGAGGGGTTAGGAGTGTGTGTAGAAGAGGGTGCTGTGTATACCTACAGTGGCCCAAGGGTGACTTCAGGAATCATCCTGGATTGCTCTATCTTCTGATTGCTTTGCTCTGGGATTTCACAGGCTTCATCTTCCAAGGCTGGAAGTGTAGGCTGCTATCATTTCTGTCTAGTATTTTCATATGGGATCTGGAATTTGAACTCATGTCCTTCTGCTTTCGAGACAAAGGTGAGGTCTTTTGTGAATTTGCAGTTTATAGTCATTATCACAAAGGACTCAGGTATGGGGCCCTCTTCTCTAAGAGTAGAAAATCCACTCACGTGACGATGTGGAAATGATCCTTAACCTTCACCAGACCCACATGAGAAAGAACCTAGGATGATTGTGTGAACTCTAGAGACTCAACATTAGACAGACAAATGGAGAAAGACACACAGCAGACAGCCAGAGAGATAGTCCCCCTAGAGGGGGGAAAGTTAGAATGAAGTTAGATTATAATCTTGCTTCTAAGATATATCGCATATAATAAGGTCTAATTCTAAACTTTCTATAAGATGGGCAATAATTTGGATGCACCAAAGTCAATATTTAATTATCCCTGAGTTCAAATAACCTGTTCCTTTGGTAATGTAAAATTCTTGCCAGAGGGAAGAAAAAAAAAAACAGTTAAAAGGAGTAAGATTTCCCTCTAATTCTAGGTATAAATAAAGGTTGCATTCACACCTGGCTTAGTGTGTTGGGTTTATCAAGCCATCACTTTGTATTAAATAAGATGAAAAAATTCTAAGCAATACTGGCTGTTCTAGAGTGTGGAACTCTAGAAATGTATTTTAGCAAAACTGTATAACTAAACTGTAATCTACAATGACACGAATTTATTGGGCATTCACAATCTGTCATTAACTCATTCATCCCATTTGGAAGAATAGGAACTATTTGAGAATCTTCCATTCTTAACTTCTGCTGGACCCTCCCCATAACTCCCACCTATGTCAAGATTCTATGTTAGAATTCATTCTCCTTTACGGTTTTGGGTAGCCAGATGATCTCAGTCAATATCTCAGATCTGGGGCTTCTAATTACCTCACCATGTCAAATAGGACTTCATTAGTGACAACCATTCTGCTCCTCCAAAATGGAGCTAAAGCAGCAAAGCCCTGGGGGTGTCCTTCCTTTTTTTAAAAAAATCAGAAATGAAAAGAAAAGAAACTGCCTTGGGTCAAGCTGATCTCTGCAATAGCTCCAACAGCCTGTCTCTTCAAGGCTTTCTTTAGCAGGTGGTTAGCATCTTTGGCCTCTTTGGCCATTTGCAGGACTCAGCAGGCTTATCCAGTAGAAGGGCTTTGGATAAATGCAGGCAGACCCAATTATTTTAAATGCGATAGAGCTTTCAAGCAAATCCTCTAGCTGTTCCACTGCAAAGTGAAGGATTCTCTTACAAAGCCAATAATTACTTCCTAATGCACAGGGTTTGCCATTCTGGAATTTCATCCATCAGGTTTGCTTAAAACAGGCATTTGCTAATCTAGAAGTTGATTTTCAGGCTTAATTTTAATTAAAAGAATTTAAAAAAATCAAGAGAAAAGTGTTCCCTAGTAGAGAGAGAGAAATGTGTTCTACTGGAAAAATCTAGAATTATTTAGCTGATCAGCTTAGCAAACTGGCCAAGACCCCAGCACAGTTACACTCTGAGTGAAACCGATTTTTTATTTACATTTACAGAGTTCTTTGGAATGTGACCTTCTATAAAACTGAACAAAGCCCCAACATTTCACATTCTCCAGAGTAAAGTTAATTCAGCAGCTGATTCTGTTGAAAGTGTTTATGGTGAATATGGTCAGAAGAACAATATTCTACTTAGACAGAGCAAACATATACTCAAGTTGACAAACACGGGAGCCATTCGGTTGGAAAAGGACACAATTAGTCGGAAAGATGTGCTTTCCTAACCTAGAGAACAGGAAGCTGAAAACACAGCCAGGCCTGTGCCCTTTACCTTGTCCTTTGTGCCAGCATATTCCCATGTTCCTCCTGTTCTGTGCTGCTGCCATCTGGTCCCTGGGAGGGCAAGAAGTTCCTGCTTTGTCTCCTCAGACTTTCAAAGTTCACGTAGCCCTTTGTCTGATGCCTTCTCTTTCATGAAATGTTGGTACAGTTTCTAAAAACCAGGAAAATTCCGATGGTGGAAGCTGGGGCAGGTCCTGCAGAGACAGTTTTCCTTCCCACCACCAAGACAGGATGCATTTAACGTCATCCCCCCATGGTCAAAGGACATGTCCATCTGGTGGCCTAGATGCTGCATGCTTTAGGAATTTATATCTGGGACCTTAAGCCAAGCAGTGTAGGGATTAAGGAGAAGAGGAAGAGGAGGAAGAAAAGAAGGAGAAGGAAGAAGAGGAGGGGGAAGAGGAAGAGAAGAAAGAGAAGGAAGAAGAGGAGAGGAGGAGGAGGAGAAAAAAGGAAAGAGATCTCTGCTGCTTAAAAGCTCTGGTCTTCTCAATGCCTCAATTTGTCATGGAATTTTAGCTCTATGTGATGCATTTTCTAAAGGAAACCTGGGATTCCTGCTTAGCTCAATGAACCTCTTTGAACATTCTTTGATGGTAATGGGGGAGGTTTTAAATCCTCAATGTGTCTGACTGCTTGGAGTTGAACATGAAGCATTTCAGGAAAATGAGCAGAGATACTAGGAAGCTTCTGAGATTTTTCCAGTTTAAAGGACTACAGTTTTCAGAAACCATGAACAAGAGTAATACTATAGAAATTTAATTTTATTTCTATGACTGCATTACAAATCCTCCATCACTAGAATGTGATAACTAAAAACTATCTTATGATGAAATTTAGATGAATTTCATTCCACAAAACTGACATTTAAAAAATGAGGCAGACAAGCAAAGGCACCCCCCCACACACACATCAATGTCCCCCTCCCACACACACTCACATACCAATGTCAGCCCTCCCACACACCCACACATCAATGGCACCCCCTACCATGCACATATACCAGTTTCTTGCCTCCTCGGGTACTGTTGCCCTATCAGCACGGCAAAGGAATACTGCTCCTGATATGAAAGACACATTATGAATATAACTACACCCATAATCCCAGAAATCTAGTTATGTAATATTCTAGGGCAACTCCAGATATTTGAAATACCCTTTAAAGAAAAAGTTCTGAATCAAGTTTAATACATTGTAGTTACAAAGGTAGATGCATAGCATGACTCATATTTACAGGCAGGCACGCATGTCACTAGTATGCGTATTGCTATGCAATAAGCAAAATATAAACCGGTCAAGAGTCTAAGTTTCAGAGTCTAAAAGATGTTAGATTGACCTTTAAATATCAAAAGCAAGAAAGTCAACATTTCAAAAACCTTCAATTGTGAATGCTACTGAAGCATTATTTATGAAATATATTCTTTTTTCTTTCTAATATTACAGGAAGTTTGGTCAGTAACTCCTCAGAATTTCCTGAGATAATAAAATATTCAAGTATCTAGTCCAATGCAAGTAAGAATTTTTATTGGGTGAGTTATGTACTTAAATTTTTATGCTGCTATTGTTGAATTAGAACCATTTGCTGATATGTACAAAGAGTGTTGATGCTTGTCAAGTGTTTGTGGTAGTAAAAAAAAAAAGGGGGAGATGGTAAATCATCCATGAAGGAAGTGCGAATATTAAGAAATGGTAGGGTTAGAGTTTAGAATGGGATCTGTTTTAGAGCTTTATGTACTTTCCATTTTTTTCTAATAGGGGAGTAGTATTTTTGGATTTGTGATTTTTTTTAACCCAGATTTTAAAAAATAAATTCATTTCCATGTCTTCTCAAAACTGAGGGATTCCTTTATCTTTCGTTATCTTTGCAAAGGCAGAGTGAAGTAACCCTACAGGAATTACCGTGGAATTTTCCAAACACTGCTGTGGTCACTGCCCTTTAACGAAGGCTTCCTTGGGCACATTTCCAGCTAGACGTAACATACCACACTCCCCCTGATGCACTGCAGGTGTGATGGCTGTGCCATTGGATTATAGCACTATGACACTGCAGTCATCTCAGTTTGTCACTCTGCAATGTTCCCACAATGACAAATTGCCAAAAGATGCATTTCTCAGAGTGAGTCCTTTTCTCAGAGTGAGTCCTTTAGCAACACATGACTGAACAAGGTACATCACATACATGTCAAATGAGTGCTGATGTGCTGATGCTTATTAAAGGTTACATTTAATGGGTAAACAAAAGATACTTGCCTTTTTTTTTTTTTCTTAATTCCTGCAGGGGAAAGCAGATGGTTTAGCGCCTGGCAAACAGCAGCATGAATGCAGGCAGAAAGCAGAAGACAGCTCCAAGAGGGAGGTTTCATTGTGATTTCATTGAAGCTTAGCATCAGAGAGATTTTTTTTTTGACTCTGGAGACATTTAACTGGCGACTTCACCAGACTAGGAGCCAGAATTGAGTACCAGTAACCCAATAGAAACAGGCCACAAGAAAACAAGATTTGTAAGAGTCCTAGTAAAATCAGGATGACAATCAATGAAAACTACTGGGTTTATAAAGTCAAATGATGCCAATGAGTTTGGGGTCATCCCCAAACCAAACTAATGGTTGCATTGCCTGAGGCCTGCCTTCGGTGGATAGACTGCCTTGGGAGAGGTCAGTCAGGAAGAAAGCAATTCAGCCAAGGGAAAGGGAAGAATTTCAAGCTCTTAGGAAAGAAGACAAAGGCAGAGAAAGGCCCCGAGCTCTATGCTGCCCCACTGTGTACTTGGATGGGCCTCCGACAACTGTCCTGCTAATTCAAATGGAGTTTCTCATCTCCCCTCTCTGTTGCGGGCGGGTGGGAGGATGCTCCAGGTCACAGCCCATATGTTGACATGTACGTTTGTGAGTGACATAATCGTTGTCTTTTCTGTTGTCCTCTCTCCTGTGTGACTATCTGTAGCCATGATCCTGTGCTGAAACCCTGATCATAGAGGAGATACGCATAAAGAGAGACCCCTGTACTTGTCCCTTGCCCTGTCAGACTGTCACTTTTTGCTCGCTTTTAACTTGCAAAACTGGTGCATTAGCGAGCACACAGGAGTTGGAGCTAAGCCTGACCCCCAAAGAAAGACTCATAAGCCTTCTGTATGATCCTTGGAATTGTCTATGAATAGTCATGCTTTTAGTTTTGAATGAGTTTATTATGTATAAAAAATAAAGCAGAATGAGAGAGATAGAAAAAAGCAGCAGATAAATAGCAAAACGTGGTCACACAGGGGCCTTACCAACATCGAGCAGAAATGACGAGGAAAGCCCCAAGGAGGCAGCCCCATAGAGAGGACCAGGCAAAGCAGAGCATTTCCTCCATGCATGGCCTTCCAACTATTAACCATAATCACCACAGGCATTTTTATATCATGGAATAAGCAGTAGATGAATCTTAAGCTTTGGGAACTTGCCTGGGAATGCTTCACTTCCCAGCTGTGTTCAAGGTCACAATGTTTTATTGCATCAATGTAGCCTTCCTCTGTTACGAAGCATACGGACTGCTTTGTTCCTGTGCTTTTTCCCTCCCACATGAGCAGAGGTCCAGCCTCTCTCTGAACAAGGGGTCTTTGGAGGACAATTAGACGCAACGTGCTTGGGTTTGAAGTGAGGGACTAACCCCACTTCCAGAGCCAGCTTCTCAGTGCATTTCAACAGCCTGTGACAATTTAACAACATCATGAATGATTCAGCCTCCATTCTCCACCTGTCAAACGGGTGGGTGTCTCCCAGAAGAATTCTGCCAGTGGAGATGGGTGGGAATCTTCCATCCCACAAAACCTTATCCTTTCCTCTTTCAAACTAGGAAATCTTTAAGACCCCATTTTTCCTCAATCTAGATTTAAGTTTTAAAAATACTGTTTCTGTAACAGAGAATAGTGGGAATCTAGGAACCAGGTTCCTTCACCCCCAGGAAAGGACCTGTTAACTTACATTTAAATTTGCATCTGTTAAGCATTTCTCACAGTTTTGTATAAATGCTGAAATGACCATAGACTCAGTGGAGAGGTAATTAGATCTCTCCCCCCCTTGTTTGATTGAACTATAAATAAATTAATTTTCCTTGCCAACTTCTGTTTCCTAATTTCTTTTCGTATACTAAGGCAGACCTAGGTGCAGGCCAACACTCCTATCGTGGCTGGAGTGTTTGGCTGATTTGGTTGCTTCTATTTTAAACATGGTCAGAATCTAACCACCTGCCTCTTTTGCTTCTTTCTATATAGTTAGTTCCAATCACTATGACTTTTATAAAGGATTTTTTAACTGATGGATAAAGACAATACAACTGAAGTGTATATGCTGTATACAATGTAAATGTTCTGTGATGAACATCATAATCACATTGACGCATGCTTCACTGTGTCATGCTGCACCTTAGATCTCAGGAATGTAGTGTTCATTTGAGAACTGAAGGTTCGCACTTTTAGACTTCAGTTCTCCATTCTCCCACCCACAGTCATTGTCAACTACCATTTTATCTTCTACCTCCATATGTTGGCAAGTGGTTGTCATATGTCATCTAGATTAAGCTAAATGATTCCAAACAATTTCCTTGCTTCTTCAACTGTCCCTCTATAGGCTATCCTTCATACCATAGTTAAAGCAGTTTGTATGACATGTAAGCCTTGACATACTGATTAGCCACTGTAATGTTTTGTATAAATGCTGAAATGACCATAGACTCAGTGGAGAGGAAATTAGATCCCTTCCCCCCCTTGTTTGATTGAATGTTGATCCAGAATGTTACTCAGAGATCCATGTGTTAAAGACTTGGTCCCCAGTATGGTTTTATTGGGAAGAGGTTGAACCTTAAGAAGTGAAGCCTAGTGGAAGGTTTTACGTCAGTGAGTATGGACACTGGGAAAGGATGGTAAAACTGGGGTCCCTTCTTTCTATTTCCCAGCCATGACGTGAGCCTTGAAGCTCTATAATGCACTCCCTGCCATGATGTGTGACCTCACAAACCACAGCACTAGATCATGGACTGAAATCTCTGACATCATAGATCAAGAGAACTTTCATTCCTTATATGCCAATATTTATATTTATATTTTTCAGTATTTGTCCCACTGACCAAAGTTTTAATATGCTAGCTCAGGACACTAGTGGTTTCCTTGTGTGGGGGTCATTGATCCACACTCATTGCTGACCTCTGATGAGGTTATCTATTCTCTCCTCTCTCACAGTTATCATGTTCCTGCTACTCCAATCTTCTATGTCTTTCTGAGCCCACCAAGCCTGTTTCTAGTTTTAGCAGACACTGATTTTTTTAGCTATGATTTTTAAAAATACAGTGACCTATTTATAATATCTTAACATTTCCCTAAGCAAAGTAATTACAATGTGTTTGCAACAATGCTGGCAGTAGGCAGGGCCTGGGAACTCACCCAAGAACACACATCAGCGGACTGACCCCAACAGCTCTATTCATCGACACTATAACCGTCCTGACAGGAATAAAAGTATTCCAAAGAGACACACCTGTGCACCTCCCTTTGGTTGTCAGATTCTTTACTGACCCCCCCTCCCCGTCCCCCTCCAGCTCTCAGACTCTTGAAACAATGAAGCCCAAGAAATGAAATTTCCCCAAGAATCTCACGCCAAGAAAAGGAAAAGAAAAGGGTTGAAGGCTGGGACCAGCCAGAGGAGGAATTTGTCTCTGGAAAGAAATTTCATGGAGTTCCAACAGCTTGTCAGACCACCCTGCTGTAGGGACCAGAACCAAGACCTTGATGTCAGTGATGAACAGAACCACGCCTAGACTAGAACTGCTTATTACGTATGCCTCTTGCTCTCTACTTAAACCTGAACCTCACATCAATACCACAGAGAAGGACTCGGGATCACTGGACCTCTTTCTTAGTGTGGCCATATTGAATAAATCTTATTTTGCTTTTCACTATCACTTGTTTCTTTAATTGTTCTATTGAGGATAGGTGGCCAAACCTATCTTGTTAAGGTCGCAGGGCCCAAGATCAGACCCTTAACACCACCAGGTTTTACCAAAAACCAGGCTGTGGACTGAGAGTCCTCCTCCTTCTTCGTGTGATGGTTCTTCTTGCCATTGGTGCTCAGTGTGAATGTCCCTCCTCAGGAAAGCCCTCCTGGTCACCCTGTCTAAGCCCATTCTGTCCTGCAGGATTATGTTAACTACAGCACTTAGCACAATCTGAAATAGCTACATTTATTTTATTTATTCATGTTCTTACTGTGGTTTTTCTTTGTTTGTTTCTTCATATTAAGATTCCAGATTCATTGATGTATGGATTTCATATCTCTTCTCACTGATGAAGCCCAAATGTCTGCCACTTTGTCTTTTCATGGATACTGCCAAGGGTTTGCATGCAAGCAACCAACGGTGGGAATGCTGTGGTTTGGATGAAAAACATCCTCTACAGACTCATTTGTTTGGACACTTCCTTCCTGGCTGTTTGGGCAGGTTGTGGAACCTTGGGAGCTTAGGTCCTAATGGGGAAGTAGACTGATCAGAGGTGGGAAACAGAGGCTCACTGCTCCAACCATTCTCTGCATTTTCTGTTTCATCTCTGCTTCTTGGTCTGCTGAGATATGGTAAGCTTCTGCTATACATTCCCACTGCCACAGAGCAGTCAGGTGCCACTTAATCACCATGATGGACCCTAAACCACGAGTCAAAACAAGCCTTTCTTTTCTTCTTTAAATTGTTTCTTGTGAGGTATATGATCACAGCAACAAAAAGAGTAACTAATGCACAGAAGTTTTGCAGAACCGTTTTTTACTTTTCCCCAATGTTCCTCATTTTCTTAAAATATTTTGACCTCCTAAACTGAATTGATAATATTTCTACTAAAAGGTTTTCCCTGAGATGGTCCATATCATGGGGCTCTAGCTAAAATCCAAGATATTTGGTGTTTGTGCTCCCAAATAGCTTCATCGGCTATAAATAGAGAATTCCTATGAGCTCTTTAAAAATGTTCTATCTCGAGAATTCCTCATTCCTTGCCTTTGCAGCATCATCTTTTCAAATGGTTGCTAGTAAGAGACCAAGTTGGAAATCTAGTGGGTTAACTTTTAAGTGTGTCACCACTTTAAGTTTCGCACTATAACACATCAATTGATCAAACAAATAAAACCATCAAATTTTCATCCAGAAATATACTTTCTTTTATCATCCATGTGGATAAAGTGAATTTTAAGACACATAGCCAGTTAGAGTATCTGAGTTAAAAACAAAGACTAAACACAAGCAAATAAATAAATAAACGAATAAATAAATAAATAAAATAGCAAAAAAGGAGTCCTTCTACTCTCACTAAACAACTCATGGGTAATTATCTCATAAAACTTGATCCATTCCAAAAATGGTAGGTCTCTAATCTCAATACAAAGCTCTGTCATAGCCCACAGTCAGCAAAAAAGTTTTTTTTTTTTTTACAAGAATGAAAATAAACACACCCTGTTGCTATAAATAAAGAGCAAGCAGAGAGCCAGCTCAGAGGCATACCGACAACGTTCCCGAAGCACAAAGGATCATCTGGCAGATGCTCGGGGTTTTGAAGCTCGCCCCTGACCATGGGCAGGCAATGGCTCATAATTAAAAAGCTAAATTTCATACTCAACCTTCAAACCCTCTTGGGGTTTTTTGTTTTGTTTTGTTTTTTGTTTTTGTCAGCTTTAGCCTTCACACATCTGATTTACCAAAGAGAGCAGGACAAATGCATACTCCCATATAGATGTTACTGGAGTTAATTTTATTTTAGTTTTTAAAAGAACGCCTCCACCAATAAACAACAAAATCCTCCCCTAAGTATTTTTATACCTGTTAGTGGGTATCTTCCAAATGAATGACCTTATTTAGAGAAAGCTAGTTGGTTAATTTAATTACTGTGTCATTTAAGCCTAGAAAAACCACCGGGGGAAGCAAGGCACACCCAGGCTTCCAACCAAACCATCATTCCTTTGGTTCAGTGGGCAGTCTGGAAGGAAATTTGAATTTGAAATTTGACGAGAACTCTTTTAAAATACTTAAAAAAAACTCTGAGCCAGTTGCCTACATCCTGATTGTGGGAAGAGGGAGCTGGTAAGAAAAGAAAAAAGAGAAGAAAAATCACTGGGTTTGCTAGATCCTCCATGCATTTTATGGCATCAGAAGATGTGTCTAAACTTGCCATGTTTCACCCTAATAAATGTTATTGGCGTGATCTCTGTTTAAATAAATGGCAAAATTTGATTTCAATTTTAAAATCTACTTTACAATGAAGAGTTGTCTATAATTGTATTTAGATGGTAGTAAGAATTCCTTTCAGGGAATAAGACAAGCCCAAGAGTGATCTTGATGAATAAGTTACATCCTCAAAAGAAAGTAAACTCAAAAAGGCCAGCATTTTACTAAGCCAATGAGTTATTTCTGGGCCCAAGAAGCTCCTTGGCTATTTTGTTTGTTTGAAAAACCTGTGTGTGTGAATGGGAAACTCAGGCTCCTCTGAGGTTTTAACTCAACTCTTTATTAGTGAGTTAGTACAAATTGCCACATGTTGATTTAAAAAAAAATGTTTTTTTATTTTTCTTCTACACAATGTTTCATTCTGCAGCCCAGACTGTCCTGGATTCACTGTGTAGTCCAGGCTGGCCTTGAACCCATAGTGATCCTCCTGTCTCAGTCTTCTGAGTGCTGGGAATACAGTAGGAGCCATTAAACTTGGCTTGCATGGTCCTTCTCAGAGTGAGACAAACTTTGGGGACTACAGGAAGTTATTTAACTTCTGAGTCTCCAGTCTTCACCTTCAGTGGGAATAATAAGAGAACTTTGTAGTGTTAATTAAGCTGATTCCATGAAATAAAGTTGGTAAAACCCTAAATGGTATCTGATCAGTGGAGACAACCTGGCTATAGTCACTATCATCCAGCTTCCCTTTGGCTACTTCTCTTCCTTTTTTCCTTTGTTCTCACCTTCCAAATCAATGAAATGGTGAGGATGAGGTAGAGCTAAACAAGATCTGTTAGGGCACAGTCTATGTTCCTTCCTTTATCTGCTGCTTGATCATGGCAGCATTCATTCACATCCACACCTTTGGGATTGGTGGGATTCCCTTTAGACAAGGTAACTAAGGCCTTCAGTCAGGTATGAACTACAAGGTGGCAGTTGATAACTAGAGCAATGGGGTGTGTCAGCACTGGTCCTGGAGCCTCAAAGGAGAAGCAGGACAATAAGATGCCCACATCCTCTGGCCTGCCAATTGTGCAGCATCTGTTGATGGATGCCATTTCCCACTTAGCCTACCCTCCTGAAAACTTGACACATGCATCCTGCTCCTACCTCTCCATTTCCTTTCTGCTAACATCCAACGTGTATTCCATGAAGCACCTAGACGTTTCTGCAATGAAGTGTATTCTGAGCTCCCAAGACTTAGGGAGTGTTAAAAGTGTTAAAAGTTGACTAACAATAGAGATTCTGATTGTCAGTGGAAATTACAAGGGTTGTTTTCATCTTTAGGTTAGCATCTAATATCACTTAGCATGTCTGTGCAAATTGCAATATTATTTTATAGTTATGAAATAAATTGTTTTAGAGAAACCTCTCATATTAAATTTTTTATGAGTAGCAAATAACTTTTTCTCTCAACTTTGAAGCTGGTTTAGATTCTCTATGTGTTTTAATTTTCAAGCTAAATCTGTGTCTGAAAATCCTGTTTAAATAGGATAGAGGCATGCACTCTTCTAAACTGCATTGGGAAAAATACTTCTGGGGCTTAAAAAAATAACCAAATTGCTATGTGGCCATCTCTTCCCTGAGAGCCAGGCCTTGCTGAAGCACTTTTAGCTCCACTTCAATGCCACGTGGATCAAGAAAGGACAAGTGACTGTAGAGAAAACGACATACAGAAACCTACCACAAAAAACAAAGCAGTGTATTTCCTCCCAAAGTCCCACAGAACTTTGAACTTCCAGGCTGGACCTACGCAGGGGCAGAGGCCAGCTTTGCTGACAAGTCACACAGCACCCCACACCCCATCCCTACTTTCCTGTCCTACCCAAGACAATCCAATGAATTTTAGGAACTAATACTTTCCCAAGAGGTGACAATAGGAGAATCTTAAGAGCTGAAGATCCCCAATTTTTAAAGCTTTCTGATTTTGCTAGTTTAGAAATCTACTTCACAGCATTTATCGAACAAGCTCCTATTTGCTGAGTCTGGCAGTGTGCCCAGGAAGGCTGGGGTTTTTAGATTTTATATACAATACCTCCTGCAAGTGGTGAATTTCTGGAAACTTCTCCCCCTAATTCTATACTAACTGGCTCTTTCTAGTCATTCCAATCTTTGCAAAAGTGCCGTATTTTCCAAATACTTCTTTGACTGCCCACCTTTAAGCTGCCCACCTCCCCCACCACTGCCACAGGTCAATTTTCATTTGTCACTCTTTCATTTTCTTTGTAGACTTATGGCTACCTAAAATGACTTACATATCTATGTGTGTTCCCATGGGATTCATTAGCTGTCTTCACTGCAAGATACAAGCTGCACAAGGACCTATTCCGTGTACTTTACAGGGTTTTGGTACATGGTTAACAAACAAATGAAAAGCAGGGCTACCGCTGCTAAGGCTGTACACAGGGATGCCCTGGGCCACGGCTGAACTCAAATGTCCTCCATATGGTTCCTCAGAGGCTGAGGTCAAGGTTTGGGGAAGGTTTTTGGCAACTTTCTGGAGAGCATTGGTTTCCAAGAGTAGGTTAGGAGGCAGCTAGGTGACTGTGCCAGACAGAGAGAATAGCTCAGCAGAAGGAATACACATAGCTATTTGTCTGAATGAAATTGTAACACGCTCAGATTTATAAATTTTGTGGTTTAACTGAAGTAGTTGTGGAAGAGTAAAAACAGGTAGGATATTAAGTGAGAGAGAAAGAGAAATGGGAGAAAAAGGAGGAATAAAAGAAGCCACATACCAAGAGAGATTACTAAGGTGCTCAGATATGATTAAAATATTTTTAAGCAAGTAGTTAGTAAAGACCTGCCAATGGCTTAAGTCAGCCAAATCTGGTCCAAGTCCCAGTTCTACTATTTGCAGCTGTGTGACCCATTGTCTGTGCCTCACTTTCTCCATTTGTATAATGGAGATAATAATAGGACCCACTTCACCCATTTTCGTAAAGATTGATGATTGCAGAGCTATTTGGCTCTGCACTAGGCATATAAAAGTGTGCGATTGCTTTTAGCTTTGATGATTATTACTGGGGATAGTGTGATCGCTTTACATTTTAGAAAGAGCCCTCCAGCATGAGCACAAAGCAGATGTTGACAGGCATGTAGACTTTATATAAGCCGAGAAAGCTTTTTGGGGGGATAATCAATGCACAATAAGCTGCAGGTGTTTAAATGTACAATTTGATAAAATGTTTCTGAGGTATTTTGGAGACCGATATGGAAAAGTCAACTTAAAAGATGTATTGCAGTCTTCTCTCACCGATCACCGACACACCGCCATCATGGACGGGAGGCTCATGCTGAGCATCAAGCTGACCAGGCACAACCAGGAACAAGGCCACCTAGCAGAAGCAACGCATGCAAAGAATTGTGGAATTTGCAGTCGCGAAGTGTCTGTGCTTTGGGGCCAGGTGCTCACCCTGCTTGAGTCAGATAGAAAGAGCTTGGATTTGTGACTGACCACAGGGAGATCTGCTACTGTCAAAGATACCAAATTCTGTTTAAATATGCCTATTTGTGTTTAGAGTAGGGATAATCTGTCAATCCTTTCAAAAGAAGTTATTTTAACATAAAAAAGTAGGAATGGGACTAAAGTGACAGTTCATGGTAAGTAAGGTGCTTGCCATGTAAACACAAGGGCCCAAGTTTGGTTCATGTAAAAAAATGAGTCTGGTGGCACATGTCTGTAATCCCAGGGAGGCAGAGGTAGGAGGATCCTTAAGGCTCACTGGCCAGCCCAGCCCATCTAATTTACTTAGCAAACTCTAGGCAGTGAGAGCACCTGTCTCTAGATAGATAGATAGATAGATAGATAGATAGATAGATAGATAGATAGATAGATAGATAGATAAAGATAGATGGCATTTTTGAGGAATGACAACCAGTGTTATCCCCTAACTTTTCCTACATGCACACATATATGCCTGAGCACCTGCATACATGTGCAGCTGCATACACACATAACATAAACACAAACACACAAAATAGAAAGAAAATTCATTGTAAACCAAGAGTGAATGAATAATTGGAAAAAAGGTATAAAAACCCATTGTAATTAGATATCATTCTATTCTAACTCAGAGTCTGGAACCACTGACGACATTCAGACTTCATTGGAGGCTGTGAGTCTTCTTGCAGGAAGGCTGTCACGGGTGGCAATTGGTTCCAGGAAAAACTGTGGAGAGGTGAACTAAAGATGAAGAAATGGCATGACATGTGGCCAATCAACTCAGAAGATATTACAAGGTTGAGTGATGGGAAAACATTAAGAGGAAACAATGGCAGAAGGGGGACAACGAGCAAGGGGAAAGCGCGAGGACGAATGTGTGCTGCTTTGTAGCCTCAGCAGGACAACCTCATTGTGGGAAGCCTGGATGTCTGACTGGCGCCCAAGGAACAGTATGTCTGTAATGTGAGACTCTATCTGTCAACTTCAGTGAGATACTGGCAGCCCATGGAGTGGAGGGTGTACAGATAAACAAGACAGAAGGAAGGAGCAGGGGTGTGGGGGGGGCATGCTTAGCCACCTGGAGAATATCAACATTTAAAGGGCAGAGATGGTACAGATATTTATAAAGGAGATGGAGGGAAAGCAAAGAGGTGGTCCACGGGCCTGTAAAGGGCACTCTCATGGAAAACCATGTGTTGTTTTTAAAAGGGAATAATCCTGTGCATTTGACATATCTATTCTGATTACTTTCCAAACTACTTCTTGTGGCTCTCCCAATGACACTATAGAATAGATGCTGCCAGTAACCATATTTTACAGCCAAGAAGCTCTCATTTTATCAAGATTGAGTAAGCATGCATATAGTACTAGTGAGTGATAGAGTCAGAATTCAACACCCTGGAGCCCATTTAAGAGTGAGGGAGTGTGGCCCATGGGGTCAAGATACCAATGCACTAATCCAAGATGACAAGGTCTGAAAGATACCCTTGGCATTTAGCAGTTGAAAACCTTAGTGGGGTTGAAGTGTGAGGAGTGTGAGGAGGAAGATATCAGATGAAGCAAGCAAGCATGCATGGGTGGCCTTGATATTGAGTGCTACACAACCTCAGGGGTCACCATGCACTTCAACCACTTGTTGGTGGCATGTTGCCTGCACCACCCTGTGCAGCAGCCTTGAGTGAGGCAGAGAGGAATTCATGGAGCATCCTAGGGATTGGTTCCTCAGATGTTTAAATTCCTGTATAAAGTGCCACAGTGTTTGCTGACAAGCTATACAGTCTTCCTATGTATTTAAAATCATCTCAAGTTTACTTACGCTACAAAAACGATGTGAATACTGCATGCTTAGTTGTTATTTTGTATCATTTAAGGAATGGTGGCAAGAAAAAAGTCTGTGAAATATTCAGTAAAAATACAAGGTTTTTCTTTTTCAAATATTTTCAGTGCATGATTGGTGGAATCCATGAATGTAGAAGAGTTGGAAATGGAGAAAATA